>JARHVA010002711.1:1810000-2032500 GCA_037957365.1 Torreya grandis | reverse complement strand
TTCTTTATGATGTCTCTTAGAGGCAATTTCTATCGCATTTTAGTTTTATTTTGGGGTAGTTTGTTGGTCCACAATGCCTACCTCAGGCTGAGTTATGTTAGTTGGGGTATATGAGGACAATGAAAGGGTATGGATTGAATGGGGTGGGGAATTTTGAGGATAAAGAGAGGGATAATTGGAATAAACAATTACTTGGTGCCTAATTACTAATGAATTATAAATTTTAGGTGGAATAAATACTTTATTCTACTAATTAGATTGGTAGGTTTCTATAACTGATTATTGTTTTGATCTCTGCTCCTCTTCATACTACTCCACTATGATGCCTTGCAACATGTAAAAGGTACCCATTCATTATATCACTATGTGGGATGCCATTTTAGTATGGTGTATTCTTTTTTTTTTTTACATCAATGGTTACTAATGACTTACTTTCTATTATACAACTTGATCCACCCGTAATTGTTACTTGATAATCTATAAGGGGCATCGTTGTTGTAGTGGATGCTCCTATGTCCACTGCACCTTATTAAAAAATAGAAGTAGTTTTATGTGTTATTTCCTCCTCTTATTTGACCATGTCCACAATGATAAAATCATGAATTTTAGTTATTTCAACTAAGAATACAATTGAAACATTGTTATGTAATAGGTAGGTGTGCACTACCTTCTAGAATAAAATTTATTTCTCCTACTCTTCCTCATAGACCTATTTTAATATAACTTGAAAAATTGAATTGCATAATTATTGTGTAGTGATTCCAATTTATTAAATTCATACCCAAAAGTTAATATTGGGAATGAATTTTTCAATGAGCCAAGGATCTATGATATGATTCCACTTTTTAGGTGAGGAGGATGCTTTGTGTAATGGGGCCTTTCTTTATCTTGTGGTTAGTTGTGATAATGATGTAGAAGGTTTTATTTATGATTGATAATAATCTATTACTTATCATTATTAATTTTTCAAATCTTATTATGAAATAGGAGGCATGGATCATATAAGCTACATGGTTCTTTTAATGAGGGATTTCTATCACAAGACTTCCACCTTCATATCTAGCATTGAGATGAAAAATGTAAATGTAATTATGGGTGCCTTGGATAACTCATGGATTAATATTTGAATCCCATCATGAATCTTCATCATAATTTTTATTGGTACCAATTATTTAAATAGATTTATAGGCATGAAAAGTGTGAATTGATTAGACCTTAGATTTCTAGCCACCATACATTGAAATGACCTTGTTATCCATAATATTTTCCAATTTTTTGTCCATGAGATATTATCAAAGGTGGTTTTAGGATAAAAATATAAATCACATCTAATGGGTTCATCCAAATACTTCCATTTGGTGAAGCACATTAATAATACCATAAATTGGTATTAAAAGGCTTGTGCAATACCAATGGTGACCCTATCAATGTTTGTTATCAACTTGAACATTATGAACATGGGATAGTTGAATTACTCATGTATTTAGATCATTCATTATTCAGCATTAATTACCCATTTTATTTCCTACCTCACACTCTTAATTTTTTTCCAAAACTATTTGGTAATACATTTAGAGATAACTTGCACTAAGACAACATCTAATAAGTAAATGGGGGCCCCTTAGGATGACTTAACATAATTATCTTGGGTTTCTCAATGGACCATATGGATATTTTTATTGTAATGCATAAGGTTTTTTTCCCTTGATGTAAGTCTAGTTTCTTTCACCATGATTATTGAGTTGATTAAAATTACATCATGTTTATACAAATGTATTTCCCCTTCATTGTACTAATTTAAAATAGTCATTATCACTTCATCCAATTGCCAAAAATTAAGGAGCTTAATGAGTCATTCTGCATTAGATCCTCATAATTGATGTTGAAGAGATATGAATCTTGGCTATGCACCTACAACTTTATTTGTGGAAAATAATTTATCTTCATATTATCTTATTAAATTTATTGATGATCTTAGTATGGTCAGACTATGGAATAACCATGGCTAAGTAGAGTATATATAGGAGGTAGTGGTTAGTGTTTTATCCTCTTATTACAAATTTTGTTCTTAATGAATTATTATGGAGATTACCTCCTTTAACTAGATTAATCATAATATTCAAGGATTCTACTATTTTGCCAATTGTTATTATGGATCTACATATTCTATTCACAATTCTATGATGTGTTATTCTATTGTTATGGATCATTTAAGTAATTTCATTACAAGTGGTAGCATAGCTTTGATATGGGTATGTTTTTGTGGCATGGATATTTTTCAGATCTGGCATTCTAAGCACTAGAAGGTCAAAATAACATAACTTGTGATCTAGGAATAATTTTTTTTTTCATCACCTCAATTTTGTTCATGTATTTTTCTTATGAAAAATTAAAAAATTAAAAAAAATTAAAAAAAAGGTTTAGAAATTTTTTAACCTTTTAAAAATTAGAAATAGTTGGATTCATCTTTATGAGATGATCATAATGGTATATTGTACATGTACACTTTTTCAAGCCAGATTTTTTCAACTTTGTGCACATTAGTGGTCATTGGATTCATCTTCATGAGGTGATATCAATAGTGTCATCTACCCATACACATTTTTTTAGGCTTTAATCCTTCTAGGGTTAATATATGACTAGTCCTAACACTTTTGAATGCATGAAATAAAAAGAAATTCCTAAAAATCCTCAGCAAGATGACACTAATTCAAAATCTTTGGATACAATTATTTCATCAGTGGCTCAATAACTTCAATCAAAGTTACATGCTATGGTATAGAAAGATGATCTCTATATAGTTCAAAAAGAAGCCATTAGGATGATATGGGATATGATTGTCTTGAGGTATCAATTTAAAAAAATAGCTACATAATTATCTATCCTTGTAGCTCATCATTTAAAAAATAACTCTCCACAACTCTTATTTGGGTCTCCTAATCCAAATAATTTGAATACCAATTCAGGCTTGAGGCTAATGTTTCCAAAAGTGGACTCAAACAAGTTTTATGGTAAGGATCTAATCACATGTCTTACCCAAATTTAAAATTTATTTTATCTACATCAAACTCCCTATTCCTAAAATATGGTCATGTCTTCTTTATATTTAGAACATGAGCATGGTGCTTACAAGAAAAATAAGGGTGTCTTAGTTTCATGGTCAATATTTTTTGAGTTATAACTCCACTATCACAACATTTTTTGTAAAAAATAATTCATCTATATAGCCATGCTATGCCAAAATAGGATTGTAATGGATTACATTCATAAATTTTAGAATCTCTCATTTTGTGTGACAAACATTACTGAGGAAAATCTAATTAGCCTATTTTTGGGTGGTCTCAAAGATAACTGCTGGCCAAATTTCTAGTCCTAGACTTATAAAGTGGTCAACTTTATAGATTGAGTCATGATCCATCATTGGCACTATGGTTTTTGTTCATATCATGAGTATGTGAAGGTTGTTTAAATAGTTTATAGTATTTTCACTCTTAATCTATACCTTATCAGTCTAGTTGTGCCCTCATGTCTCCTTTCCAACCTGAGTCATGTATTTTCATGGTGTTTAAATATATATAGATGGCCCTTGATCACTTTTAAGGGTCTTTAACATGTAAAATATCAAATGGTGAAGAAAAATTAAGGAGGTAGTTTGATAGAGCCCTATAGACACATTGGTCCTACCTGATCATTAGAGGTATGCTTATTCTCAATCCTTCAGTAAAAATTATAGGAACTGTCATAATGTCCAATTAAGGTTTAAAGGATCACTAAGGTATTATATATGCATTAATATGGTGATCCAATTGATATGCTTCCTTTTAAGGCCATATATTTGAGCATAGTCAATGATTTTGGTCATAATGAGATGCAATTTGGCTTTAATAGACCACTAAACCATGACACATACCTATAAGGGACATCATTAGCTTCATAAATCCATAATAAAATAGTTTCATTCTCATATTAGACCCACTAGCACTATAGTCAATGCCAATTCCTCCCAAAAGGGGCCCACACGTGCTAAATTATGACTCTTCAACTTCTTAATTTTGTACCACCAAGATCAAAGTGTTTTTTCCCTCATATTTTCCATCCACAACAACTTATAGAATTTTTTTAGGTCTAAATTAATAAGAATTTATAGGTAAAATGATAGTTTGTAGGAGATTTCTCAATAGTATAGATTTGCACTATATGACCTAACTCATTCAGAAGTAGGATTTTATAGAGGGAGGTCAAAGAGATCCAATGGTTAAGAAAATAATTATTTTTAGTTCCATAAGATCTAAAAACCATTTAATATCTCCTTTTAGTTTATTGGCAAGTTCAGAGGACCCTTCATGTTCATACTCATACTATACAGAAAAAAGAGAGTGGGGGCCCAAGATCCTAGCCATGGAAAGTAGACTCAAGAAACTTCCATCCATGGGAATTTGTTGATGGATTAGCTTCCTATTATTTTTTAACATTCCTTAAGAATTTAAGGAACCTCTATGCCCCTCTCATTTTTATATGCCCATTTAAACTCAATGATTTTTAGAAGAATTTGCTTTATCTACTAAAACCAATCATGGATCCTATTTTCTCAAGTCTTGTAGAGTATTTCCATGATACCTTCAACATTTAACTCAAAAATGTGAGCTTACATGTCCTAAAAATCATCAAGACTGGTTCATATATGTGTCCTACTAACAAGTTTGTGTAAATAATAGATTTTTGATGCCTTCGTTAGAGGTTACAAGTAAGGTTGAATATCTAGTAAGGGTGTTTCAAGGATCTCAATGCCTTATACTTAGATTGAAAGTTAAATTATCCCCTTATTTCTTTAAGACACATCAACAAAATAAGGGTTGTGCATATGTAAAGGTTAATGTATGACAAAATCATGTATGGTTTAAGAGCACCTACATAGCTCCAATGTAACCCAAAAGATATAAAGGATATGTTGGAGTGATGGTGGATCACCTTCATGCCCTTTAGAATAACTTTCCAAACCCTCCATAATGAATTCATAGGCCTATAAACCACCTTATTAGTCTATAAGTCACTCAATCAACTTCTAGCAGGGTTTAAGGTTTTTTTATGAAAATTAAGGTATTTATGAAAATCTAAGGTTTCATTTTGAGACTGTATATACCTCACTCCTAACCCCAAACTTCCATGTTTTTCTTAGGTATGAATTAGAATATTTACATAGTTAATTTAGATTAGTATTAAAGGGATTCTTTCCTTAATTTTATTTTATTTCCATAATTATGTCGTCTCACTATGTTTTCATTGCCATTGCATTATGTTACCCCCTATTTCCATGTTCACCACATCTCATATGTCCTCACTACCAGTCTTTTCCATTCATCCACCCTTCCTCCGAAGGTTGAATCATGCCAAAGTGACCTACATGATTAATTATAACTACTAGGAACATTAATTCCACTAGGTATTGGACCTATATGGTCATATATCAATATAGGAGTGTAAATGTACACCTACAACTAGCCTTTGAGGTTACTATAGTAGGGTCCCAAGAAATACCAAGGGGATTGTTCAAAGGTATAAATATTTGTATGAAAATCATAGAATATGCATCCTAAGTTTGTGAATGATAACATTAGATTTTAATTCCATGATTTTAAAACCCTACATAGACCTCTTTCACCATATATGGGCTTGATAAAAAGACCCTGTAGATAGTCATAATGGAAGATGGTTAAAGGTGGCATTACTAGTCTATATTAGTGTTTCCATCTCATCTGACCTAATAAAAATCCATAAAAGGGGGATAAAGGTATAAATCATCAATATTTAACCTTTATGGCTACTACCTATGTGAATTTAGAGTGACACTTGCACAATCATGAGACCACATAGTCATATGCAAATGAGAGGCCTAAGTCTGAGTAAAGGATAAGCTATGTAAGAATGGTATTGGAAAAATATCACCTAGGCATGATGATCACTATAATAACATTATAAACTCCCCCCATGGTCACAAACACCTTTAGAGGCAATTTTTTAGGCCATATTTAAAGTGTACATGCCTGAGTGCATTGTTAGTAGGTAGTTTGGAGCTAGTTTTGGCTAAAATGATGATTTAGGACCCTTCCAAGCATAATCAAGGCCCTAAAATTAGTAAAAATAGTTGTCATGACCTTTTAAATAGGATAATATATTAAATTAGTCTATAAAAATAGTGTGTATACCCATTATATTGTCTTAGACCAAGGCTTCTTGTTATAATCACTCATTGAGATAAAGGGTGCAACTATTCAAACAAGGTCTACAAGCTATTTGAGACCTCATAAGGTTTTTTTCAAATAGGAGATGATGGTTTAAATTTAATTAATCTCATATATATGTATAATACTTATTTAAATAATTAAAAACTTAGAGATGAGGTGACACAATTAGGCACATAGGCTTGCACATAGACCCTAGTGCCATCTTGAGACCTGTGCAAGCTATTATGACTAATTAAATGACTAATGTGAGGATTTTGAGTATGTTTTAGACCCAAAAATGGGTTATAAGATCTAATAGGTGAAAAAATTGATCCAAGTGTCCTAAACCTAGCTTGAGCTAGTTGATATGCACATTGAAAATCTAAGGGGCATCTTCAAATACTCACCTACTCCACCAAATGCATCCTCAGGTCCAAATCTCAAAGGGAATTCTAAGTATCACTATGGGATATATATCCATATAATATTGATATACATTTAGGGGATAGGATATATGAACTAATTATAAGAAAATAAGTACTCAAAATTGTCTACAAAAAACATTAACCTCACCTTCTAATGTTCATATCTCCAAGCACCCTCTACATGGAAACCCATACTATTCATGATAGATAAGGGGGTTGGTGCCCTAAACATCCATGGCATTCATTATAGGTTTGTAAATACTTACTCTTTGAACCATCATTATGATTTTGGATGTCTCAAACCCTACACAAACCCCAATAATGACCTGATGGTGGATTTTGACTCCAAAACCTATCCAAATGAGAATTTAGACATGAAATGATATTTAAGGTCTTTTGATGTCCTCTTAGCACCACCATGACTCCTTGGTTGGCACATATAGGGGTAAAGACATATGGATTGGGGATAAATATGTTAGTTTGAGTTCAAAAACAAGGATATATAGAGAATTTGTGTGAAAAATGAGCTGGAAAAGGGAGAATGACTCCCAAAGCATCTAATCAAGCCTCATAATAGTCTGCATAATGACCTCCATGATCGATTCATTAGCTAGAAAGGTGTAAGTGTTAGAATACATAGTCTTATGTAACCTAAGGAGGATACTTGGTAAAATGAAGTCAATTATACTACTCTTTGAGGCATATAAAGCATTTTTTGGTTATACATGAGGCAAAAGTGGATCATAGATCTAGTGTAAAAGTTAAATTTCATAGCTCAAGTTTTTAGACAAACCATTCCTAAATATCCATTATTACTACAAAAGGTCAAATAGAAGACAACTTGGGAAATGTGAATGATTCCAAATCAAAAGGGGAGGGATACTACAATGTTGAAATCCATTTGTCTAACTCAGACCCCTGAAGAAGACATTAAAGTAGACCTTTCTACTTACATACATACATAGGTCATTTAGAGAGCAATTTCTTCCCACAAGGAGCATCTTTAATTATTCACCACAACTTGAGTGTTGTGTATGTAAGGTCTAACTATTCATGTGAGTTTAGAGGGCCTATTGGCTTGAAATTGGTATAGCTAGTTTAGAGATCAAAGCTTAGATCTCCATAACCCATGCCTAAGACATACAGACATCCCTAAACCTCCCTTAAACCATAATAGTGACCCATATAGAGAGGTTTAGATAAAAATGAATTCATTTACTTAGAAGTTACTAGTCTAGGACTTGGATCATATTGGCAATTTAGGAGGACTCTAATTCACAGCTTTGGGTGTTACATAAATTATATGGACACTTATTGAAGAGTTAGATTTACATGTTTTTAGACATAAATTATGTGGTAGGGCCTAACAAGAAGTTATAAAACATGGGAGGATTAATATTAGGACTTATGATATTCATTATATGTTAATATTTCTCATAGAATTGACTAAAATAATCCTTACCATCTCTATCTAAACTGCCAGTTTGTGAGTCAATCCAATTGACTTGGTAATGCAAGGTTAATGTGTGTTGATAGGTAAATAAATATTGAAGGATCCCAATTCCAATGCAATAAAGGTTATCCAAGGATTACCTAAATCTCATCAAATGAATTTAGAGCCTAATTTCAATTGTTTGATCACTCAAACAATGGATATGAATAAAAAATTGGATAACAAGTAACATAGGCCTACTAATCTTGAAAATGGAAGAATCTACTAAGTAAAGGATGGTGTGAGAACATTGATTGACCATTTGCATTCATGTTAACTATCATCTAAGTGATCCTACACCAAAATGGAGGCCATTATGATTGGGTAGAACCACTTTCATGAACCATTCAACATGCATATTTAAGGGGAGGCTACCCAACACCTCAAAGAGACCTATTTACACCCCATATGCATTGCATAACTACCAAAGAAAGGAATATTGAGATATTTTAGGAATGGTTAAGTCCTGAATAAAGTCAATTAAAGGAGTTAAAACCTACACAATGCCACAATGGACTCATCGATGAGATGTCAATGCTTAGGGAAGGAAATAAGCCTGTGTAACTATCATTCACCACATTGGCCTCATTAATGGCCTCTCCCATGCCTATATTTCTCTCTTTCCTATTCAAAATTCTCTATTTAAGTACACATTGAGATATTGTTTTTTATCCCTTAGATAGTTATAGCAAATATGTACCCAAATTACTTTTTAAACTCCTTTGAATCAATAGAAGATAGTTTTAGATTTTTGTTGAATGTTAATATGCTCTTTGAGAGTTTGATTTGTAGAATGTATACATTGTATGGTCATTTATATGTTATTTCAGGTATCTAGATTTAGGTTTGAGTTCATTTTAGGTTGTATGAAGTGTTAGTAAGTAGGATTTATCTTGAAGTGCCATGAGTTCAAGTTTCTTTCATAAACCTATCCCCTTTTGTCCTTGAAGTTGGAAGTTCCTATTCAACTTCCATATAAAACATTTATTCTTATAACACCATTAAGAAGTTTGATTAGTCATTTTATCCATTAGGTTTATTAGTATGTTTCAAAGGTAATTATTAGTAGTGGATCTTCCATCAATTAGTGTATCACCATTTAGAGAAGGTTACTACATTAGTTTTCATATCTCTCTCTTTTCTTTGTGATAAGTTTAGGTCTTAGAGAACATTGAATTATCAGATTAGGGGAGATATTACCATAAAAACTAGAGGTGTGACCTTCAAACTAGATAGCCCATAGTTTAAAGTCATTCCCATGTTAGAATAAGCTTGAGGTTTGGACATGAGCACTCCTCTCCTCAGCTAGGGTGTAACCTAGAACCTCAAATAATAAAATCTAATTCAAAATTCATATATTTCATCCAAATAATGTATATAAATCTATACCAAGGTAATGCATGGATAAGGAAAAAGAGATGATCCAATGAAGACCTTTCACTAGTGTTTGTGAATGCACTTTCCTGTAACCTTCATTTATGTAGCCTAATAGATTGACCACTCAACAAATTGAAGAAAAGCATGGAAAAGGTTTGTGTTTTGGATGTGATATCAAATGGAGAAAAGGACATTGATGTGATGTACTAATTTATTTTAAATTGAAGGTTCTAATGGGTAGGAAGGATATGATGGGGATTCAGGTGTAGGTTTGGAATAACCCAATGATGAATATGAATATCGTTAGCCTACTATTTCATGTCATGAACTTTTATACACTAGCATTCTTCAAACCCTTAATATTGTGGGTTTCCTAAAGAAATATAAGGTGAGTGTGTTTATTAAATATAGGAGTATACATAATTTCATCAAAAATAAGTTTTCTCCTCATTTAAATTTTTTCATTTACCCACCTCCAAAATTTTAGGTCATGATTACATATGGTGGTATAGTCAACTATTCAATAAAATTACATAGCATTAAGCCTTATATAGGAGACTCCTTATTATATTTCTAAATTTGAGGAGATAAAATTATTTTGGGAGTGTAATGGCTCACCACTTTGGGAACTATTGAGATGAATTTCTATGAACTATTCAAGAGGTTCCATTTAGAAGATGGGACTTTTGAACTATGTGGATTATAGGATAAATATCCACTAGTTAATTCCCATCATATGGTGAAGATTCTCAAAAAATGTGATGATGGATTTCTATCATGATTATATTCCATATAGGTTTAACCAACCAAAGATTCTACACGTCTTAATTTATAAGGAGTGTTAGATGACCATTTTATTTATTGGGTGACATTCCAAAAGTATTTTCTCTAATATGTATAAATTATCATGCCATTAGGATCATTCAAGGAAGTACACCACCTAATATTAGACCTTACAAGTATGCATATACCTAGAAGAGTGAAATTGGAAAGATATTACTTGATATGTTAGAAAAAAGAATCATCTAACATAGTCTAAGTGAATATCCCTCCCCTATGGTCATGGTATAGAAGAAGGATGATACTTGGAAGATATATGCATAATATAGATAATTCAACAAGTACACCATCAAATATGAGTTTCCTATTCCATTAATTGATTATTTTATATATGAATTACATGGTGTTGTTTATTTTACCAATTTAGATCTTCACTCATGGTATCATTAGATTTGAATCCATGATAAGTTCATACCTAAAATAGATTTAACAAATCATGGTGTTAACAGTGAAAAAAATCATGCCAATTGACTTGGAAACTCCACTAGGGAGTTTAAATCAAGTGTCTTTCTTTATTCATTTTTTTTCTTCATTTAATTTACCATAACTGATTGCTAGTTTTTAGTTTATAGTTATCATAATTGGTCACCTAGATTTTGATTCTAGTTTTGTGACTTTTTCTTGCTTAGTTATAGAAAATATGGATGAGCTCACTCAAGAAAGGATTTACATAAAAATCCTAATTGAAATTCAAGTAGATTAAAGTCTAATATCTATATTCATGCTTTATTTGAAAGAAAAAGAATCCATAGGAGAATATTTATTGCATTTTCTTTTAAAATTAAATGAAATTACTTTTATATTTCAATCAAGTGGTGATATTTTATTTATTTTTTGGAATAATAACTTACGTGAGAATTATATTTAGATTATTTAAAAATTTGGGATTGTTGACTTTAGTTCATCCTTGAAGTTTGCTCACATTCGAAGACAAAATCAAGATTTTTGTTAGCTCTGCTCACTTAATCATGATACGTTCAAATGAAAAATATTTTATACTTTAATGTTGCATTTTGAATAGGAATATCCAAAATAATTTTCTATATTTTTTTGTCTATGTTCAAATCATGACATGTTATACTGAAAATACTTCTCAAGAATTAGATTACAATTTAGATACTTCATTAGTGTATTTTGATTTAGATGTTTCTTCAAATTTGGAATTAGAGAAATTTAATTCATTTAATAAATCTTATCAATCATTTGATAACATATTTTCTCTTAATTCATATTTATTTTCTAGTGATGAATCTATGTCAAATAAAACTACTCTTGATTCTCTTTCAGACATGACTAATGTAGAAGATGATGATGTTTTGGAAAATTTTAAATTAGAAACTCTTGACTTAGATATGAAATTTATTTATATTTTGAATATAATTACTCTCCCAATAGAAATTATTCATTTATTTATGATTTTGTTACTATTTATAATAATATCAAATCAAATTTGATTCCTTTTGATTTAAAAGATTATACTGATAATGAAAATTATGATGCTAGATTTCATACTATAATAACCAAAAATTATGTTTATGATGTTTCAAACACCAAGATGGGTGATCAATTGACTAAATTTGAGTATGAAAAGTTTGATTTTATAGATTATTTAAATCACAATACAAAATTAACTAAGTATGATATTTCCTATAAGGCTTCTTCTACAAAATTTAAACTATAAGACTTGTTTAATAATATTGACAATGAATGTTTCAAATTTTATGACCCTTTAGAGTTTAAAACAATATATCCTACTAAATATGTTAAAATTTAATATATTCAAAATTGTTTAGAAATACCTAAAAAGTCAAGTCAATTCATAAATCAAGATTCCCTCAATTCTAACCTCCAAAATATTCATCTCACTCCAAATCAGATAAATAAGCTTTCCTATACAATACAAAACCAAAAAATGGATAAAAGCACACATAATCATGTTTTAATTATGTTTATTCAAGGCCATTTAATGTGTTTATCATGTTGTCTTACTAATTTTAAATCATATAGCTTGACTTATGAATATTTACATGCTAAAAATAATATCTTACATTATAGTTATATTGGAGGAAATATTTTATTATTTATTCTTACACCTCCTTCATTTATTAAGTTTTATTTCTTTGCTTTTATTACTTTCCAGTTATGGTGTATCCATCATTTTATCCCATAATGGATGATTTTTGATGTTGGTTAATGATTTATTTCTTTTGGTCTGTAAATATTTTGTCAATTTTGGTTTGATGTTTTGATCTCTTTTTCCTTTTTGGTTTGTGTTTTTTTCTTTTCTTGTTGTTTGTTTTCGTTCTTTTGTTTCTTCCTTTTTTACTTTTAAAGAGATCAACAAGTGTTATAAATTAATGAAGTTTCACATTATGAAAGAAGAATGTGAGGATGTTGAAATTATACTATTGGTATCAATTATTTTTATATCTTATAAATTTAGTTTTCTTTATATATGAATAATATAAGTTGAGTTATAACTACCTGTCAAAATTATAATACACTTTCATAAATTGTATTTGAGGAATTTCAATTTGTTTGTGCATCTAGGCTAAACTTCCATGTTATATCATTCCTTTTCTTCATGCCATAAAATCCAAATAGACCATCCCTTATAAAAATTCATTATTAAAAGGGTTCATGCATAACTACTTGAGAAATGATCTACCTAGATGAAACTCTCAAGTTAATGTCCTTATAATAGGCAATTTGATTTCTACCCAATTTCATACTTGAAACTAGCTAGCAAGGTTTCTAGTGTTATGCCTATTTTTTAACCCCCCCCACCCCCCTACCAATTTTTTTGAAAATTTAATACTTTTATACCACAGAGATGACTTAGTCATGAAATTTAAAATTGTGTTAGGGACCTAGTCAATTAGTGGTATACTTGGATTCATATTTTTTATTATGAATCTATGATGATTGATTCATGAATTAATGTTTATAATTTGAGTGGTTTTAAAAATCATAGTGAATAAATGAATAAAATGTGAATATATATTTATCATTGTGAATGTTTGTGATCGATTATCTTTTTTTTAGTCATGATCAAGTTGTGAGGTAGCATTTTAGTTTGAAATGGTTTTAAATTTAGAAGTACATGTATTTTCTATAATATTTTTAGATATATATTTGATCTCAAGGAATATGGATTATCATAACAACTTTTGGATTATACTTTCAATTTGGTAGATCGAGCAGTCTATTTTGACTATTTGGTATACATGGACTATGTGATACTTGGTTGAAACATATACTATGATTATATAGACAAATCAGTCACAATTACTATAGAAAACATTTTATTCATAGTCAAATGCATCATTTTATTTGTTTTATAAATCATATAGTTCTCAATTTGAAAATGAACCTTAATCAGGAAAATTTTATTCATAAGGTAGATCATTTTGAAGCAATACACTTCATTTTAGAAAAATAATTATGATTGTTTATTAGTTATTTTGAGAGCTTACTTTCATTTCTATGATATAATGGACTTTTGAAACTATAGACATATTAAGTTTGATTTGTTACTTGAATAAATTGATTGTAAAGATATAAAGTGATCTTAAAATGTTAAGTGTTTAATTCTTTATTTTTTTTAAAGATTCCTAGTTCAAATATTTCCTATGCCTAAGTTCTAAAGGTAACATAGTGCTTTCAAAAACTCCTTACCTTAGGATTATTTATCCTAGTTATTGAAATTATATTACTAAATTCATTTAATCATGGTGAAGTATCTAAGTACTATTGCTTTTATGTTTTCAAGGACATAAGTATTCATTGGAAGGTAAATCAAGTTTCCTAAATCTAAGTCTTAAAACTTTTGATGTTTTCAAATAGCAAGTATAGATGGTAATATGAATTCATGTTTCAAGATATTAACATGGTGAGTTGGCACCCAATTAGCAACATGTTTTCATGACACATTGATTTGGTATAGGTATTTAATGTAGAACTTGATCCTAAAGCATCGAGATGAAGTTTGGGATTGGGTAGTAAAGAAGAATTCAATATGAACCATGCATGCCTCAATTCATAGAAGTTGTTAAAAGGGTTAGTAGGTATATTGGTTATTGATTAATTTAATGGTTGTGTTCAAATTGTTAGTGGATTTGATAAAATTTAATGCTAGTTGGATGAGCAAAGAGAAATTGAGCATGTCAACAAGTCAGTTATGATAAAGGGTGAAAATTATGAATAGGTTATTTTTCTTGGTTGTTGTTCATTTCACAAAGGTTTCTTGTGGAAGAAAAGCTCTAGAAGTTTGCATTTTGAGTTGTAGAGAAGGATTTTTTAAGGATTCCAAGTAGAAAGACTACAAAGGTGCATTACCAGGTATGTTGTAAAAAAGATAAAGGATTTTTTGAGAAATATTCATTTGATATTTTGAACAAGAATGTGATTCCATTTTGCATGGAATAAACTTTGTTTGATTATCTATGCATGCATATCATGGAAGTTCAATAAACTTGTAGTGGTTGAGTATTTAATTTATTTGCATGAATGAGTTAGTTTTGGTTTTTCTTGATGGAAGATGAGAATAAATCATACATTATTGATTCTATGAGGATCCATTCATGGTTTCAAGAGGTTTGTCTATGCATGAATATTTTCAAAGATGAATTGTGCCTTAGTCTTGAATATCCTTCTCATGCATGCATATTGGCAAAGACTAGTTTTGGGTTTGATATATTATTTTTGTAATTAAAATATAAAATGATTTAGGTTTTGATATCTTTCATAGTTTTTAGTATGTTAAAAATTGAGAAGGAATGGAAATTTTGTTGATTCAAATTTCAGTTTGGACTTCCAAGAGTTGTTTAGTTTTAGAGGTTTTATTGAAGGTTTTTGATAAAAAAGATTTTGGTTGATACATATTATTTTCAGGTTTTGAAATAAAATTTGCATACATGTTATGGAAATGATATTATTGAGTTTAAAATAAGGGAAGTGTTTTCTCATCTTGTCCTTAGATTACAGGATCTAGTATCTCAATTATTTTTGAAGTGTATGATGTTTTATTTTTTTAAATCCATATCTTTGTGCATGTAGGGTTTTAAACTTTTTAGATGATTGTTGAGTAGTGTTAGGGTTTGAATGTAATATTAACCTAAATAGACCTTGATATATTGATGTTTAAATCATTTTTTATGTCTACCATGCTTTCCCTAGAAGGTTTTCAAAAACCTTTTGTTTCCTAAAATCTTGGCTGTTATTTAAATCCATGTACCTCATCTTTCTATATAAACATTTTGGTTTGTTTATTTTATAAGGTTCATGAAATAGTTATATACAAAAAAAAATTGAGTTTTGTGGTTGGCCATAGTATAGAAGGTTATATTAGGAAATTACTAAACATATAAATGGATGGTTTGGAATCAATAAGTTTCATGTATTAGTTTTTGTTATAAATATTGGTTTGAAAGAGAGTTATATAAAATATAAAATTCTTATTAAATTTACATCTCAATATTGAAGTCTTGGGATTTGTTTTGAAATTGGATATTGAAATAATAGTTCCTTGAAGAAGTCAGTTGTTTCTCAATTGAAATTTTGATGAGGGTTTTATTTTGAACAAGTGGTTTCTGCTTCTAAATATTTTTTTTTCTATTTTGAAAAATATTAGGCTGAGATCATGTTGTATAATTATTGTGCGTTTGATTCGAGAATTTGAGTAGAATTTATCATGAAATTTTATCAGGGTTTCATTTCAAGGTTCAAAAATATATGGTTTATATTTTAGTCTCTGATGATTTTTAAACCTCAGTAGGATGAATTTTTGTTTATATTTCTATACTTGATATTGTGACTTGTAGTTTTGATATGTGAACTTTCATATTTTTGATAATTTTGGAAAGTATAATAGACTTTAGTTTCTTTGATATATATATATATATATATATATATATATACCTAGGCTAATTTGTAATATGCATTAAGGTTCAATATAAATATAATTTTGGTAAACTTTGATATATGTATTTAATAATTGATATATGTATTTTATTTTATTGTTAATTGATGAGGGTCCCCACCCATTAAGATAGTACCTACCTATGATCAAATACTTTATCTATTAAGACTTTTTAAGTCTTAATTAAATCTTACATTAACTAATAATTATTTATAATTAATTAACTTCTAAAAGTCAATTAGTTAAGATAAACTAATAACTAACTAAGGTTAGTTATAGCTTATTTCTAAACTAAGTTTTAAGCATAAAAGGAGATTAAGGATTCATTTGAAGAAGAGGAAAACATAAGTATTGAAGACTTGTACATTTTGTGAAGTTAATCATTCATCTCTCTTTTCTATCAAACTCCTCTAAGATAGCATGACTTTTTCAAATAGGCCCAATGGTACTTTTTTTTAGGGTTGAGTAATTGCTCAGACAATGCAGGTATATCTAGTTTTATATTATCATTTATAATAAATTATCTAACGTTTATCAAGTTTAACATCTTTTGATGATTGTCATTTGTAATCTTATGTGAAGAATCCAAGTATTCAACATAAATAATGATGAACACTTCACTATTTGTGACATGCCATTGATATATTTTTATTTTAAAATTTATCTCTCAAGTGTTTGTAAATAAAGATGTTGGTTTCTCAAATAAAATCTATCTTTTCTGCTACGACAACTCTCTCTTTTGAGACTCACAAAGTTTATTGTACTTTATATTGGCTTTATTTTTAATTTAGTTTATTTCATTTTAGATTAATCTTTAATTATTATATTCTCTTTCTATTTCTTAGTTTAATATCTTTTGTCTTTTAGTTTATTCTTCATTTTTATTATGTTTTCTTAGATAGATCCTTTTATTTGCTTTCTTTAAGATAATTTATTTTCTTTTTGTTCATTTCCTTCTTATAGTTTAAATATAGTTTCAAGTTTATTTGTAAGACTTTATTAAATTTGTAGATTCAATTTTAGATTAGATTAAAAATTAGATTTGTTTAGATTTTAGATTAATAGTTTATAGTTTTGTTTTAGATTTAGATTGTTTATTCTATTATGTTTGTTAGTTATTATATTAGATTTTTTCCTTTGTAGATGGATTTATTTAGAATTATATTTTAGTTTTTATATTTTGTTATGTTAGATTATTTAAGTTTAGTTAGTTTGTTTATTTGTTTTCTATTATTAGTAGTTGTTATTTATTGAGAGTTTATCTATTTTCTTGGTTGTCATTGATTACTTTCATCTTTGTGTTGTAAGCATGAAATAAGAAACACCTTTCAATTATCTATTTTTTTATCCTTCAACATACCATCTGATTCATAGACTTTAATCTATTGAATAGGTCAGACGACAATAATGTTGAAGGAATGATTAGCTTTTTGGATCAAAACATTGTTTATGAATAATATTATTGACATAGTTGATTTTCATGTTATGTTTGATTAACTTAATAAATGTTTGTGAGCTTGATTTAGATTTATTATTAAACATAGTAATCCATAGAACTTTAAAAGACCCCTTTACATGCCTTAAGATTGATTTTTGGCCATATGTCCCTTATGATTAAATTGGTATGATTCCATCTTGAAATTTGTGATAGGTGAACAGGTTGATTCATTGACATGACATTTTTCACCATAAAAAAAGGCCATTATGAATTCATGGTCAAGCTGTTTAGAATCAAAAATACACCATATATAATTTAAAATTTGATGAACAATATTTTTAGGAAAATTTTTTAAAAGTTTATATTGGTGGTTTTTGATGATATCTTCATCTACAACAAAAATTAGGAAGAAAATTTCAATCATGTGAAATAGATACTTTATATTATGGAATAAAATCAAGTTTATGGAAAATATTTCAAATGTGAATTAGGTGTCCAAGAGGTGGAGTAATTATATCATATTTTTTCACATGAATGAGTGAAAGTTTATCCTAAAATAATCCAAGTGATAATTTCCAAAGACCCTCAAGAACCTCTGAATATTTCTAGGGCTAATTGGTTACTATCACATGTTTGTCAAAAGTTATGGTAGCATTTCATCCCCACTCACATCTTCATTTAATAAATAATCCTTCAAGTGGACTGATTTAGATACCAATGAATTTTGAAATTTGAAAATGGATATGTACATAAATGTAATTTTATCTACTCCCAATTTTTAGAAATTTTTTGTTGTGGAGTGTAACGCATATATTTATGACATGGGGACTATACTCATGTAACAAGGTACACCGCTAAAATTTTAATTTTTCCAATTAAAAGGGAAAGTTAGTCTCAAACTAATCTATGAGAAAGAGATGATGGATATTCTACATGGAATCAAGTAATGGAGACCTTATCTGATGGTTCATCACTTTCAGGTAAAGATTGGTCATGATAGCCTTAATATTTTGTTGGAAGAATTATTATCATTCAAAGAATAACATAAATGGTTTACTAAACTATTAGGATATGATTTTTAAATAGTATATAATAAATGCAAATATAATGTGGTGTAAAATTAACTATACTATAAGGATGAATTAGTTGAGTCATTGTTATGTGAAATGACTATTTGGTAGGTAAATTAGCTAGATGAATCAAAATCATAATGTGAGAATGATAGTGCTACCAAAAAATTTATTCAAAATTTTTACAAAGGTTATAAGAGATTTGAAATTTTCTATGGAATGGGAACACATTATGGTAAAAATAAATATTATACCTCTTTAAGCATTCTTTCCTCAAACATAAAATCCTTCATAAACTTCTTGCATCTCCATAGGGAGGTCACTTAGGATTTTTGAAAACATACCATATAATAAATCAATATCCTTTTTATAAGGAATCAAAATAGATATATATCAATATGTGTTTGAATTCATGGTATACCAAAAAAATGAAGGTGAAACCATTAAGACCCTAAGTCTTTTGTAGTCTTTATCCATCCCTAGCCAACATTAAGAGAAAGTTTTCATGGACTTCATTAATGGGTTACTATGATCCAATGGTAAAATTATTATCATTCTAGTTGTGTATTGACTCACCAAGTATGCTCATTTTTTCCCCTTGTGTCATCTATTTATTTCCAATACAATAGCTTCTATGTTTCTTAATACAATTCAAAAACTACACGGTACTCCAAATATAATAGTAAGTGACTGAGACTAGACTTTATTACTTTCATGTTTGAGAACCTATTTGGATCGTATATCATCCTATCATCCTCAATTTACTAGAAAAATAGAAGTAATAAACACATATTTAGAAGGGTATATTCATTTTTTTTTAATTTATAATTATGAACATATGAATTTGACAATAGAGAGGAGGTTAGATCAAGTGTTAGTTTAAAAAACAAAACTCAAATTGATCTATATATATAATTCATAATTAATATCCCCCTATGAATTATTCTTATATATATAATTCATAAGGAGATATTAATGGATAAAACCAAATGAAAAATATAGCTAAAATACAAAATAAAAAAATATATTACCTTCTTTGAATGCTCTAAATGATTCATTATGTAGCTTGCTAAGTTTATTCTCAAAGAGTCTTTGGAAATGGAGTTTTATTTTCTCATTCTCTCCTTGGAATCATTGTGGCTTGATATGGTTTGGATTAATAATTTGGTATTATATAACTATTTATATAAATCATGCTAAAAAACTTGCATTATAACTCTACAATTTCCAAGCACTCTTTTCAACAAGTAATGGTTTGTTATTATAGGCTTAGAAACTAACTCCAACCCAAGGTGATTTAAGGTGTAGTTTAAACATGGAATGGGAGAAAACCTAACCTAAGTGAGTCAATTAATCCTAGTAGAGTTAAAAGGTGTCAATAAATAATTATTTATAATGAATAGGTATGGGTGAGCTATTTTGAGATATTTTCAAAGGCTTGACAACTCACAAAAGGTAATCATGAAAAGCTAGGTTATTTCATATTTTTTAATTTAATTTTTTAGTAATTCATTAATTACACATGGATAATTAAACTAAGCACTTAATCTGGTTTAGATTGATAATTTATATTGATTAGAAATTTCACTCTTTCAAGATTTGATTTAAGTTCATGTGTGCAAATACCCACTTAATAGGTCCATAGGCCAAATTACATGTTATAATGACGTAGGATGATTAGAGATGAATATGTGAGAGAATATGATTGTATATAATGGAATACCCTAATTAGGGATGTCTCAATAAGATTTTGATCTTTGAAAAATGAAGTACAAGAAAATTTGGGATGTTTAGTCATTCCTAGGCTTAATTTACAATGGTTGGTAGGAATTAATCTAAAGTTTGGTTAAAGGCCATTGGTGGCTAGTTTTAGGTGTATAAAGTTTTCCCATATTTGGGAAGGCATTAAAAGATATAGGAACATTAACATCTTATCCAATAATGAAAAGGTATTATATGCTTATGACTTTAATGGTAATGGATGAACTATAATTTTCCCCTCAAGGGAGTGGTTGGCAAAGGGGTTGGTAATCGATCCCTTGAATGGAGGAAATAATTGGACCAAAAATATCAAATGGGGTGGAAAATATTGATTTGCCCATAGGTGGTTATAATCAGTGGCATATGGAGCTGACCTAGTTTGGTAGACAAGTAAGATGATTTGCCCATAGGTGGTTATAATCATCCACATAGTTTGGATATAAAAAGGTAATGATTTACCCAAAGGTAGATGTAATCATTGAAAAAGTCTTAAGGTAAAAAGAGGAAGATTTTCCAAAAGGTATCTATAATCATCAAAAGGGAAAATAATGATTTACCCATAGGTAGTCATAATCATTGGTTGGATAAAAACATACCCTAGTTGAGAGGATAGAGATAATAGTTTGCCCAAATGCAGTTATAAGCATTATCACAATGAAAATGTGCCCCTGTTGGATATAATAAAGAGATTTTTTTTTCAAAGGTAGTTATATTTAGTAAATTTCAAATGGATGGAAACACAATGATTTTCTGAAAGGTAGTTATAATTATTGGTAATGGAAGTGGGATGGTATATAATGATTTTCCCAAAGTTAGTTAATCAGTGGTATCCTGATTATGTCAAACATGATATGGATAATGATGGAAAATTGGTATATAAGAGAAAGATGAATTTGGGTAACCTTTTAGTAAGGACATGTGTGTCTGACCATAGCAAGGGGGAAATTATTTCATTATTTAATTACTCTATATGAGATATGATTTGGATTAGATCTGGAATTTTTTTGGTGCAAAGGAGAGATATCACTATTGCATTTCCATGTAGACTTCTGGAAATAATTTTTTTTATAGCACATGATGGTAGGAATAATGATAGAAAACCAAGATAACTTGGCCAAAATATGCATAAATAATAACACATGATCTAATATTCCATTAAAAATAGTGTACCAATGATAAAAACTTAGATGGCAATGTTGACGTATGAATAATGATGGATTCAAGAATAATGCATAAGGAATCATCCAATAAATGAACATAGATTTAATAAATGAACAAAAAGAAAAAAAATAAAATAAAAATAAATAAATCAATAAACAAAAAATCAATAAAATAAAGAACAAAACAAAATAAAGAGAATAAAATGAAAGAAAACAAACAACAGTTAATCACAATGTTAGTATAAACAACATGACATAAATAAGGTAATGATCATTTTTAAAAGATGATATAAGATTAAAAAAACAAATAAAATGGGGGAATAGAATAAAAAGAAGTGGGTGGTGGAGTTATCTCTAGATACATTAGGCAAGTGGATGCTACCTACATAGTTCCATGGACATAATATGTAATAAAAACTTTAGACCAAATGTAGTGCTCCCAAGATATGGGATAGAATAAAATGATGAGAAGAAAACATGAGTGTGTTATAGAAGGATATGGGAATAATCTAAAAAAATGACAAGAGCATGATATGCTAGTAAGGATGGGGAAACTAAATGACAAGTAGTTTCTTGTGAAATAGCTAGGGATCCCAAAATCCTTAAGGCAAACAAGTGGTTGGTTAATGTTTAAGATTTTATAAATTAGTTTTAAAGATATTTTTTAAATTTTATATAAATCTCAACTCAAGAGATAATAATGATATACTCAAGATCTAATCTCATAAAAAGCCAAGAGTGTTTAAACTAAATAATGCTTTCAAAATGGTGAGATCATGGCTTAGGCTACTCATAAAGTAGTGAGAGAATGGCTAGGGGTGACTAAGATAACCTCAATGGGAAGTGATAATTGCCTATATAGTCCCAACATGGGACCTCAAGTCACTGTAGTTCCACCTTATAGTAGAGGAATCCAACTAGTATAGTAGCCAATTCAAATAAAATTAGTAAAGTTGGCAAATGACATACTATGAAATAGGCATGACAAGGTGGTACTTCAAGGCATGAGAAATAATTATTAGCCATAATTTTCCCATAGGTGGTTATAATTAGGAAATAATGACATAAGTCAATGAGACTAATTTACCCATAAGTGGTTATAGTTAGTGATCATGATGGTGAGACCGTAATTTTTGCAAAGGTGGTTATATTTAGGCCCATATGATATAAAAAAAAAGAAATGAAGGATACAAATACCAAACGACTATCATACTATGTAAAAATACAATCTCTATTTAGAATACTTGAAAAAACTACTAAAAAGTGATCTAAATTTGTATGTTGAAAGTGGCCTTGTAACTAATGAAATGGAACCAAGGTTAAAGGGTTATGTAGGGAGGGTGAAAGGAACCCAATCGATATAAAAGGTATGGTAGAATGAAATGGTGATAAAATGTTATAGTAAAAAGAATAATGTTGATATTATGGTACAAATGAAACAAGCCTCATAGATAATGCATCAAGTATCTCAAGTGAAGTAATGATTGAGGTGTATGATGTTCATCGACTCATCAAGTTCATCTTTATCTGGTGTAGCAAGCCTATATGATCCAATGCCATAATTTGAAATAATGATGAAAGGACCTATCTAGTTGGTTTGAACTTACATTTATGTTTTTCTTAGCCATGGTATTATTTTGGTTTTATTTAAGAAAGAGATCACCAAGTTCAAATTCTCTATGTTAGATGCACCGATTGAATTGGTCATGGAGTCAATTTTGGTATGCTTGCAAGTTATTAACTGTGGCCATACATTTCTTATCAAGTAACTCTATATCTTTTAGGTGAGATAATTAATAGTCTTCATCATATAGAGCATGCGTTAAAGGTATTTGCAAAGAATGTAACTCAACTTCAATGGGAAGAATGGCCTCAATGCCATTAACAAGTGAATATAGAGTGGCTCCTATTAGAGTATAGTGATTGGTATGGTATGCCTAGAGGCAATGAAATATTTTGAGGTGTCAATCATGACCAAAATTATTTAAAATATTTTAAGGATGTTGATAATGGTTTTTTTAGATGATTCTACTTGGACATTACCTTATGGGTAATCTACTGTGGAAAAATGTTGAGTAATCTTATACTCAACACATAGTGATTTTACATCCTTATTTTTAAATGATCTACCATTATCAGATATAATGTTGAAGGGGATACCATAGAATAAAATTAGATGGTTTAATATGAATTTGGAAATTTAATTTCTACTTATGTAAGTGAGGTGTATAGCTTCAACCCACTTAGTGAAATATTTAGTAGTAGTAAAGATATGTTTATGGCCATTGAATGAGGTGGGGTTTATCTTCCTAATGATATCAAGGCCCCATGTAAAAAATATCCATGGTGTAAGCATTAGTTTTAGATTCTTGGATGGGGATTGAATTAGATTGGCATGCCCTTGACATTTGTCATACTTTTCACATATTTAATTGCATCTACATCCATCATTGGCCAATAGTACCCAATACATAAGAGATTTTTGGAAAGGATTGCCTCACTAGTGTGGGATCCACATACTCCTTAATTAACTTACCATAGCACTAATTTAGATTATACCAAAGTTAAAAAATTAACTAGAGTTTCTTAAAAACTATGATGGTATAAGGTTGGTCTGAATAAGGTATATCATTTGGCATGGTGGATAAAGTATTTGGATTATTTATGTGATAGGTCAAGGGGTAGAATGTGGTCATGAAGATAGGAATATAGATCAAAATAACTTATAAATCTAAGAACAACAATATCATAAATCATTGTGATGGTTGAAATCTCATCAGCTAGTCCTAGTAGATTTTTAATGAGGAATTGGTATTCTTTTGTTATATCTATGTGTCAACTCAAAAATCCAATAGTGGCTATGAAGTCTACTTTTTTATTATTGGCCCTTGGTATATGTTCAAATTTTACATCAGCAATCTACTATTTGAGAGTCTTGACCATGGCCTTGTAGGGTACCATATTATCACCTTTGGTCTAAAAATGGTTTGTAACCTAATTGATGGCCATGTGACAAACACTATTAGGAATTCTTGGGTGATTCAATCAAAATCTTGTTGTTCTTCAAGACTAAACTCAAACCCATATGCAATTTCATCATTGGTTGTCTCTTGAGATATGTTTGAGGAAGGTTGAACACCCCCATCTAATGGTGCCTAAAATAGGTTTTCACTACTAGATTGGCCTTTATTTTTACTATTTCCCTTGTCCAAAAGTGTCACAAAGTGGTTTTCACTTTGGGACCTCAATGTTTTATTTAGTTTTTTATGGTGAAGAGTGTTTACCTATTCTCTGAAATAGGCTTCAGGATCTAACTTGATTAATAACCCTTATTTGTGGTCTCCCAATGCAAAATTATCCCTTAGGCTTAGAAAATTGCATAAGAACATTCTGAAACTCATTGATCAAGACTATTGATTCTTATTGGTCCTAGTCTATTATCTGAAGATAATATAATGGAAGTGTACTAGGGTGAATAACTAATCAAAGGTTATAAATGGAATTAATGTTAAAAAATAGTTTTAACTAGGTCATCAAAAGGGTAATGATTAAACTATGCTTCAATGTTATCATCATCGTCCATAGTCATTGGTGATGGAACATAAATAAGATATGTGGAGTCAACCCTAGGTGGTTTAAAGCTAAGTCTATAGGTTCCTTTGTATTAAGTGGTAGAAATTTGCTCAAGCATTCCTTGTTGATTGGGCCTTAGGTCCCTTATTTCATAAGTATTTCTTTCCATGATTTGATTAGATATGGGATTCATGGAATTCTTATAGCAATCAGATAGATTATCCTTTTATAAACATGATTCATCATCTATAAGAGGGTCATGTTCTTGTCTAGTAGTTGTTGTGAAAATGATAAGTGCTAGACTATGCAATTTGGCTTTTCCCTTTTATTGTCATTCCAAACAAGGTGGTTTGGCTTTACGTATTATATAGGACTTCAAGTTATATGGAAGATTAGAAATGTGGAATGTGTCATGGGTTAAATTATCTCCTTGGCCAATAGCCAAGATGGTATAATGATTATACATTTTATGAGGTAGCATGTGGGAAAGTGAATCAAGGGTATCAAGGCTAATGAAGTTGACCTCTAGGGAATCAATAAGTATTTCTTTCCTTTTATATTTCTTATGAACTAGATTTAATACAAAGTGGTAGTTATAGCTTTGTTACTCAACCTCCAAGTGCTTACAATGCTTATATGGTTACAAATATCTATAGATAGTAACCTCCATAACTAAAAGGGAGAACTTGATACATTGGTGAAATGTCAAATGGATTTCATAAATTTTATGTATCCAAGGTCTACCCAAAAGAATATTATAATATAAATTGAGGTCTAACACATGGCATAGGGTATTTTGGGTGAATGGCCTAATGATAACTCATAAGTTGGTGGTGCCTTGTGATTCTCATTCCTCATTGCCGTAGGCCTTAATGGTGATATTTTATAGTTGTACATTGGCCATCATATACTTCATAAGCTTGATGAGCTTTAGAAACATGATATTTAGACCTAATACATTGTATATGAGGACACATTTCACTTTGTGCCACATTATGACAACTTTGATGTACAATGGATTGTTATGAAGAGGGCCAAGGGATGACATATCACTTTGGTTGAAGGTTAATTATTGGCCTAGGGATATATGTCCAACCAAATCTTGGAATTTGTCTAGGGATATGTCATTAGGAACTTGGGATTGGATAAGGAACTCTATTAAGATATTATTGTGGATGGTGGATGTTCACAACAAATACAAAATGGAGATTTGTATGAGTGTCTTTTATAATTATTCCACAATATTGAACATGTTTTCTTCCACAATGGTAAATGTCTTATTCCTAGCTAGCATGGTGGTTTGTATGGGTGAAGTGGAAGATGGATATGGGCTTAGTATGGTAATATTTGACTATTGAGTTATGATTGCATAATCAATATTAGATACATAGCTAGTGTTACTAATAAATGATGGTGGTGGGGGACCAGATAAGATAAGTCTTAATTTCTAGTTCACTTATGCATGGTCATAAGACAAGGATGAGTTATTAATATGTGATCCAAAAGTGGTAATCCTAACTTAGTGTTGTGCCTATAGGTGGTCTTAGGTAAGAGAAGGATCACCAACATGGGTTAGTTAGTTAGAATTGATTAGCAACAATCTTTTCTGAATCATATTTGGTATTAGATTGATGGAGATGATGGAAATATGACCATCATAAATATGCCTACAACCTTGTTATAGTCATGTATAACTGCATGAGAGGTTTATGGATTGTTGGCATTCATCTAGCCTTGGTTTTATATATTTGGTTGATGTTTTTAGTTTTTTTGGGTTCTATCTTAGCTATTAATACTATTTTTTTTGTTAGTTTTTATATTATGAAAAGGGGTTTTTATAAATCCCTAGGTTTTGATTAGATGTGGAAGCTCCATTATCCAATGTTATCTACCCATTTTTAAACATATTCTCAATCAAATGGTTGATTTTCACACAACATCATAAGTTATGTCTAATAACCTAATGATACTCACATAATTCATTTTGTCTTTACTAGTCTAGATTGGAAATGTCCTCAAGATAGTGCTTTAGAGTAGGATAGCTAATCAGAGTAATGGTGGCGAGCTTGTAAAACATAGATTTAATGGGTTTTGTAAGGTTACTAAAGACATGATTATTAGGCATAATTATCTTTGGAGAAAGGGTTTTTAAAATTAAAGGTTGATACATTTTTTTCACTTATCTAGGCCATTACACTTACTGCATTGGATGAAAGGGTTATTGGTTAGTAGTAATTTGTATATGCAGTTTAGGATAAGTAGACTATGTTTGTACCATTTGGACATGTTATAACTTAGTTACTCCATTTATAACAACATTAATTTTTATGATTGAATGGTTTGGACTTCTTATAATTTTTGGTTTGTGTTGGTTGTAACACTTATGCTTAGACATGGTTTTGGTAATGGTTTTGGCCATTTCTTTAGTTTGTAGTGTGGTTATAATTTGACAAGGTAAGCTTGATGATCCCTTTTTTAATAAGGGATATTTCAATAAACAAACCTTTGTCAATGATTTCATTAAAAGTGTGAGTGCACTAAAGTTCTAGATGATAAGTTATTTCAATGTGCAAATTCTTGGTAAACACAATGGCTAATTGATTATCTAGTAAATTATGGGTGAATCTGCTAGCAAGTTCTTTCCATCACTGTAGATAACTTGAAAATATTTCACCAACCTTATATTTTTCTTGTGTTAAATCTAATAATGAAATATCATTTTCAAGATAGTAAGAGAAGTGTTACACAAACTTATTTAAAAGATCATCAAAGTCAAAAACTAGATTCTTGAGCAATTTTAAAAATCATTCCAAATCTTGCCCTGCTAGACTCCTTAGAAATAATAGTAGGAGGTATATGCCACTATAGGCCATAGGTTGGAAAGTAATAAATAATTAAATTAAGTGGGCCTTGGGGTCTCCTTCCCCTTATATTTTTCAAAATTTGGTGGCTCATACACTAGAGGAAATGGTATTTATAAATACTCCATGTTGAAGGGGTAGAAACACACATTGTGCAACTTAAAATTCTTGGTTTACTTTCTATCTTGGATGGTGATAATTGATTCCTTCATTTATTATAGTTATTGGGCTAGGAAACTAGAAGTAAGATTGGTCTGAGGTGGAGCTTTGGTGATCAAAAGTGGATTAATTTGACCTAGGTATAATAGAGACATGGTTTGATGTGGAAGGTTAGTTTGGTTCAATAATTGACCAAGAATATGCATGCATAGATTAGGATGTGGTTGTTTAAATTGCACACATTATGGTGTGATATTATGGTTAGAATTAGGTATGTAGGCATGGTTTTGGGGAAATTATGGCTAAGATGGAATTATATGGTTGGAAAGGAACTACTATGCCTACTGAGGTTGATTAGGGACTTAATGCCAATTATTCATACCTAGATGATTAAGGGGAACTTGTGAACCAAGGCACTATCATTGAGTTTGTGTCATATTAAGAACAAAAGGAAATTATTGCCTAGTCAGTACTTGTGAAACATTAAAACCTATTGGTTACATGAAGCCTTGTTTTCAAGTAGATAGGTGTTGAATTTTTGACATTTATCACTAACCAATACTCATACATTATTGGTTAGACATCATTTGTGATGACAATGGTATGTTGGTATGTGATTAGAGTCGTATGCTCATCACTACCTAGTGAGGTGACACATTGGTTTCCCCTATTGAAGTGGCAAAATGTTTTCCTTTTAGGGAATGGGTATGTTGGATTGTGCTTATGGTTGTATAATATTAGTCATCACCTATTGTGTTGGAGTAATATTTGTCACATTTTTTTGAGCTATGGCACTAGTTGTTATTTGACTACTTAACCCTTGTGGTTGTGTGCTTGAATAATAAATTGGTTGAGGGTTAGAGGTAGTTATTTTTAATTAGGAGGTATAATTTATTACCCCCTACATTTATGAACCACTCATGGTGTTAACTAAAATCATGTTTTGTTGTGGACTAGTTGTTTATGTATTTACACCACTTTGGTCTAGATTGGATGATACTTTCATAGTATCCACTATGTTTGGTTTACTATTTTGCATAAAAGTAGAAGACACTTCTTCGATAGCTAAGGTGAACATGTATCTGAGTGAAGTGATTCACATGAATGGGTCTATACCCTAATTTTCTTGGCTTGTCAGTTTGATTAAGACTCTTTCTGAAGGAGATAACTCAATAAGAGGGCCATTTGACATGGTCATACTATTCAAGTTGTGTGCTAAGTTTAAATAAGTCTGGTATATTATCTACATCTATATGAAATGTTCCTCCATGAGGCCTTTTCTTATGACAAGAATATGAGGGTCCTAATATGGCAATAGAACTATAATTTGAGTATTTTTAGGAGAAGCCTATTCAATATTTTGATTATATAACGTACATTATAAGGCAGTCTTACTAAACTTGGTAATTTTTTATGGGGAAAGTCTACTGAAAATAAAACCCCTACTTACATAACTCTGATTAAGACTTCATCTCTTTTTCAAGCAAGTGGAAATAAAACAAATAAGGGTCATAGGTCAATGGCATTGTAACATAATATGGTTGTTGTTGGACTTATTCCACAACTAAAGTTATGCTAGCTAAGTATTATGCCATTTACTCTTGGTATTGCTCTATGTATGGATGCATGTTGACCAAATAATGGGCCAAAGGGTTTTGCCTTTGTTCCCTCGATTGAAAGTTATAAGGTGGATAAAGATCCATCTCACAAACAAAATTTTCTCTATAGGGGTCTTGAATAAAGTCCTCTTGTACAACTACATTACTATACCCTAGATTATGCATAATGCCACTACATGTATAGTGAGACATTTTCAAAGCAATAGTGAATGTTTTATGACAAAAGGATTAGATTTTTATAAACTCTAAAAATAATGTGTATAAAGAAAAGAGGTTCAAACTCGATCTAACTTGGTCAAATGATGGATATTTTCTCCAAAAGAGTCTATGTTAAGGCTTGGTATAAAATATTATAATGTCAAATGTCTAACGTTAAATGTCTCACACAAAAAGGTCAAGTGGATGAAATTAGAATATAATTCCAAAATCTAGGTTCATAGTGTTTCAAATAGGTCTAATCTAAGGGAAAAAAAGGTTGTTAGGTCTTTTATCCAAATGTGGCATCAAAATTTAGGCTCAAATAGGCATGTGCTAAGACTTTTGGTAAAAAAATCACAAAATATAGACTTTAAGAAAAGGTGAGATTTAGTCTAATAAATTTGGAGCACTTTGGCATATACTAGGCATACAAAATCAAACATTAACTTGGTCTATTGGCATAAGGCAAAATTCATATGGAGAGATAGGTTGTTTCTCCCAAATTGAGGCATAAAAAATAACAAAAACTACGAATCTTTAAATAAACAAGCTAGATAAAGGTGAATGACCTAATAGTACTAGATAAAGACCTAAAAGGCACATGTGTATTGGTTTTGAATTTTAAAACTTGAAACAAGGAAAAATGAGTCTATGAAATGATTTAAGTAGCACAAAGAGATTATCACACTCTAAAGGTATGATCGATGGTTTGTTTCAAAACTCCAAGGCACAAAAACTTGAAATGATTTGGGTAGCATAATGTTAACCATTTGGATCAAGTGACCCACACACATATATTTATACAATGACTAATGTAAAATCATGGTTTGAAATGGAAAATATAACCCCTCCTCAAACAATGGAGTGATTTAAACACAAGACTCATTTTGACATGACAAGATAAATAAAAAGATTTAGACTAAAAAACCATGAAATAAAATATATAATGACATAAACATCTAAATGTAACATCCTAAATCCTAAAAATGATAAGGTTTCATAATGCTATTGAATTGTGTGTGTGTGTGTGTGTGTGTGTGTGTGTGTGTGTGTGTGTGTGTGTGTGTGTGTGTGTGTGCACGTCCGTGCACTCTTGGGAGTATTCTAAGTGTTAATCCAAAATTAAAATTACATGAAATGGTAGGGTTTTTACACCCCCCTTCTCCCAAGAGATTGTACAGTGATATGGATCTTTGGGCTACTTACCTTTTATCAAAAATATGTCCACAACAAGTGGGGTTATTCTAAAACTTAAAATTTTGACCATATATATGGTCCCAAGTTTTATTAACACTATATATTGCTCACATTAATTGAGTTCATATCGATTAACTTACTATGAATGGGTATATTCCTTTACATAGTGATTCCATCCATTTACTACTTAGTGAAATCCCCTAGTTAACTAGATCTGACTCAAGTTTTCATTAAAAAATAAGAGGTTAGTCGCTTAATCCCTTGGATCTTTTAGTATGCATTCCCTAATTTATATACCCTATCATGTATTGGGGTTGAAACAATTCTAGGAGATGAAACCCTAGGTCAAAGCTTCCCTAAAGAACTCGTGAAGAATGTATAACTCCCCCTCACAAGCCAAGTTGCCTAAAACAAATTTCTAGGTGGAAAGACTATATTTTATTTTTAGATCACCCAAACCATATGGGGTTTTGGGAGAGCCTTAACAACATTATTTCTATGCCTTGGACAAAGGCATAAATTATAAGGAATAAGCATTTTTGGTCACCCAAGTTTTCTAAAGGAGATGGGGGGAGAGCATACATGCACTCTTATTTTTGTGGAAAACAAAAAAAATACTAAGATCTATCACCAAAAAACACTTTTAAGAATTTTCAATTCAATTAACTATTAATTTTGTGGTGATGTTTTTGGCCCCTTGTCTTGAGTGAAAACTTTTAAGAACTTTTCACAAAACAAACTAAGCATAAACACCTATATTCCATTTAATCACTAAAATGAAATGTTTTTAGACTTAGAAACTCATTTTAGGCACCAAAATAAAGTGATCAAGAGTTAAACATGTTCAAACATGGCACTTTTCCATGCATGACCTATAATTTTTAGAGGGTTTCCTTTTACTTTGAAATATAATTGCAATTTAGAAAATAAGATTTGAGATGGAAGCTCTTGGGTTTCTCTATTTTTTTTACATAAATATTCACATTAATTCATGCAAGGATCGATGTCAATATATATAAATTGGCATCGATTGACAAGAATCAATTTTTATTCTCTCTTATCAGCAAAAATAATGAAAATAAAATATGTTTTCTCATAGAAAAATGGTCAGCAAGATGAGTATTAATCTAATAAATAACACCAAATCTTATAGTAATATGGCTATAAAAATGATATCTAGGCCATTGAAAACAACACAAAATATAGAAATCTCAAGAAAAACATGAAGAACACATTTTCAACATGCCATGTTCTACACATAGGGATTAACATTGATCAAGGGAGATCGACACTAATTTTTGAAAGGATCAGTGTCAATTCACTGGTAAAATAGAGTGTTTAAAAAATTAGAATATTGAAAAACAAATCTAAAACTCAAAATTTTAAGATATTCAAAAGTTAATTTGAAAATTTATGAGTTACAATTTGGTCTCCTTGGTACATGAGATCATTTTCATCCCACTAGGGGTGTCATTTGTGGTCATAGGAATTTGACAATAGAGAGGAAGTTAGATCAAGTGTTATTTTAGGTAGTAAATATTAAAATGAACACACTAACATGCTAACATCTCTAATCTTAGATCATAGGGGGATCTTAAATAATAAAACCAAATGAAAATAACAACTAAAACACAAAAGAACAACAATCTCTTACCTTCCTTGAATCCTCCAAATGATTCATTGTGTGGCTTGTTTGGCTTGTACTCACAAATTATTTGGAAATGGAGTTTTATTTGCTCCTTTTCTCCTTATTACCATTGTGGCTTGATATGTCTTGTGCTTGCTTGATGTTGCTTGTCTCAATATTTTGGCATTATAACACTATTGATATAAATCATGTTACAAAACCTTCATTATAACTCTACAATTTTCAAGCTCTCTTTTCAATAGGTAATGGCTTATATTTATAAGTTTAAAAACTAACCCAAACCCAAGCTGGGTTAAGGTGTAGTTTAAACATGAAATGGGTTCAAAACTAACCTAAGTGATTCAATTAACCCTAGTAGATTTAAACCTTTGTCACATCGTATGGGTATCACTTCCCATCCATCACTTCATGTTCATGTTACATCCCAAGGTTTGATTTATTGAAGAATAGATTCACCATCAATAAGAGGTACTCATTAGTTTGTGAGACAATTTAATAATGACACAAAATAAAACAAAGCAAAAATAATTTCAACACCAAATGGAACAACATTTTGACATAGGTGATTGGGTATTTCTACTTTTTTATCCATATAAATATATATCTTTGAATTAAAAAAAGGATAAAAAGATGTCACCTAAGTATTATTGCCATTATAATATGTTGTATTAAATTGGTTGTGTGGCCTAAAAACTAAAATTACCCCCATATACTCATAGACATTTAGTATTCCATGTATCTTTCCTAGAAAAGGTAATTAGACACATAGTTTCCACTCATAATGAGTTAATTGAATTATATGAATAGGGCCAAGTCATTTTGGAGCCTAAAGAGATCCTTCACTTACGCACTAAACAAATACAGACTAGAGAAATTATTTTATTAAATGGATGATCATGCATTTTAAAGATGCAATGTGGGAGGATGAAATGTTCCTACAATACCCTGGTTTGATTTGACATTAAGGACAATGTTGTGCTGAAGGGTAGGGGAATGCTACATCCTTAACCTAAAATATGTATAGGGATATGTGTGATTTAATTATGGATTACATACCTTCATATTATATTATTTCATTTCTTAATTTTCTTAGTATGCTTAACCTATGGAATAACCATGGCTAAGTAGAGTATATATAGGAGGTAGTGTTTAGTCTTTTATCATAATATTGTGAATTTGATTCTTATTGCATTGTTGTGGAGGTTTCCCCCTTAAATTTTCTTAGTCATAATATTTAAGTATTTTATTATTTCACCAATTTTTTATTTTTTATGTGATTATTCTACTATTAATTATATGATACATTATTCTCTTGTTGTGAATCATCCAAGTAAAATCATTACAATGGCATTTCACTTTGTATGCCTTGCCTTATATAGATTTTCCTCACTCCATTCATTTGACTCTTCACATTGAATTTGATGACATGTTTTTCATTTTTTTATGACATTAGGTTTTAATCCCATTAGTTTTTATGATTTGACCTTGGGTGTTTCAATGCATAGGTTCATTCTTTATTTCACAAAATTTATTGATATGACATGTTGTCTTTTATTTTCTAATGGATTTCATTTAGTGTACATAACCTAGATCTAACACATCTATATGATTAGGTAATGACATGATATCTAAAGTTACTTATCATTAAATGTGTTGGTAGTTACCATTTTTTACCTTATTTCTATACCTTGTCGTTAGTCCCTTGTTCCTAGACCTGATTCATTGACTTATATGTTGACCAATTTGTGCTTTCCTATTATTTTGTTGTTACCATTTTATAATCTATGACTTTGATTTTTCAATAATGTTCAAAATGCATATGATATATAGATATAATTATATACATCTACATAAATACCTACAAAATATTTAAAAAACTATAATTTAAACACAACTCCTAAATACATGGCGCTACTCAATACCCACTTTATTTTTTATCACAAAATTTATAGAGATCATTATTGGTATGACTTAAGTTTGAAACTATTCACTCACACTATAAGGTTGGTTACTTAAACGTACATAAATACTATAGTTCCTTGTTATGATAATTTATGGATGACATGTGGTCCTTTCAACTTAATGCACAACATTCATAGATATGCCTAAATTCTACTGTAATATAATAATACTATCTACTCTGGATGAAATTATTTAGATCATAGGTTATGATCCTACCATGAAATCTTGATCTTATTTTTTATTTCATGTGTCTAGCTTTATATCTACCTAATTTATTCCTTAAAAATCAAATCAAAAAATATTTTTGAAAGAGATTCATTATCTCCTAGTCCCATTATAAATGTAATGCATAAACTAAGAACTATGTATTCAATTAGCATCACTACTTGCATTCTATAGACTAAATAAAAGGAGTGAATCATTTCATACACTTATTTTTGATCCTATATGTTGATAATATCACATGAATTACATCTTCTTAGTAATCTTTAAACACATTCCAAATTTTGGTAAGAATATTCTTGATAACTTTGTTTGATGTTTATATTTGCCCATAGGATCGGAGGTGATAAGTTGCACTCTTATGGTGAGATATCATGAATTCCTCAATCATAGTCTTGATGGTATTATTCAATAAGTGTGTTCTTGTATCATTGAGTAACTTCATAGGATATATAAACTTTGTTATGATGATCTCATATATATATTTGGATACATATTTGGCACTACAACATAGTGTCATAGTAGTTTCCACCCATTTTTTGAAGTAGTCCATCATAATAATTATATATTAGCATTATTTGTCTTAATAGGAAAATTTATAGGCCTTAAAAAATCAATTATCCATTATTAAAATGGTTTCACTACTAACATTGGGTTTAGAGGCATTTCATAACTTTGGTTTGATCTTCCTACTCATTATCAAACGCTGCAATGTTTTGTTACTATGTGTGCATCCTAGAATAAAGTAGACCACTATAAATAACATTTTTATATCTTCTTCTCAAAATATTATCCTATGAAGTGTCCTCCTATATCTCCATGATTCACTTATTCAATAAAAGGTGGTCTCTCATGATATAAGGCATCTTTATGAATCACATCATCTTTACACATATTATAAATAACCCCATTGGTAATGCTAAATGGCATAGCTCATGTGACCAGTTTATTTTTGTCATTTTTGATATAATGTGTAGGAGAAACTCCTTGTTACAAAAATGTATCAATATCTTCAAGATTATTTGGGATTTTTGAGACTTGTAAAAAATGAGAATTTTGTGACTTGTACTATAAATATTTTGATTCTTAAAATATATTTGATGACAAATAGATTTGGACCTAAACTTTATCATCTAGGATTGACATTAATTTTAAACTATAATTATTGAAATAAAATTAACCACATAGAAATTCATACCCCTAGCATGGGATTTTTAAGAATATATTTTAAATATTAATGATCTAAAAATAAATAAAATGGAATTGTAAAATTATAACTTGTGGATTTATGTAGTCTAAACACTTGATCCAAAACTACTCATTCTGTAGTGGTGTAGTTCTTCTCAACCACTAAAAGCTTCCAAATTTTGAAGTGAATAGGATGGTCCAAACTACCATTTCTATATTGAGACAAAAAAACTCCTATTTTAATTCCCAAATCATCTACATGATGATGAAATGGATTAATCCATTTGAGAACCATAACTATTCGGTTTTTTTGTCAATATCTACTACAAATATATGAATTCTATTTGACATTCAAGAGTCCAGTAAAAGTTTGTGTCCTTGTGTAGTAGCATCTCCATTGGAGTGGAAATAGATGCATATACCATTATGAAATTTTGATAATACCTAGTATGTCCCATGAATGATTTCACCTTAGTATAACTTAAAAGAGGTGACAACCCCATAATAATTACAATGTTATCTTGGTTGACAAGAATAAAATCATTTTAGATTACATGACCCAATAAAACACCAAAAGGTGTGAAAAATATATGTTTATTCAATTTTAAATAAATGCACATCAAAACTTTTTAAAATGATATTTGAACAAATATAACATAACTCAATCATAAAAACAAACTTCCTTAAAATCATGTACGAAATCCTTGAATGTAATTTATATACCTCTAGATAAAATAGAAGGAGCATATTTTCATACCAAAAGGCATTACCTTATATGCAAATGAATCCCATTCTATAGAAAAAGTGGTCCTTTTTTTGGTCTTCTATAGTGATCAGGATCAGATGGTAGCCACTAAATCCATTAGTTAAGGAATATACTTATTTTCATATGAATGACACAAGAATTTCAATTATGAAAGGAATTTAAAAAAAGATCATTAATGTAGGCATCATTCAATGTTCTTTAGTAACCACAAACTTTGCTCTCTCCTGAATTATAAATTTGTGATAGCATTAGAGTAACCCAATATAATTATTTGACTAGATAGATGATCCTTTCTTTCTACATCTGATCAATTTCAACCTTGAATTTGAGTTTCATATTTATATTTAGTCTATATGGACACTTATTTATAGGATATGCACACTTCTATATGAATTTACCCCAATGAAGGGTCTACACCATTGAATTATAAAAAAATGGTGGGAATAAATCTTGGCAGCATTACAATAATTGAATCACCTTTGAAATTTATTGTTGGGTCTATTAATTTACTATGGTGTTAGCTTAAGCATATAATTGATATTGATATTTTCCACTACTTTTCATAATATCTCATGGTATATTGTGTTTGTCCCATTTATAAGAGAGGATCATAGTGTGATTTATTCTTCTTACTTATAAACATTTAGGTTTTGTAGTTACACATCCTTTGTTTGTTCAGTGATGTTTATTTTAGGCTATTTATCTATCTTATAGGATCAAAGAATCCATTCAAATCAAAAATTTCCCCACTGTCACTTGACTCTACCTAATTTTCATTATCCATCATTTTATTACATCATTTCAACAACATTTTTTCATTATATTTGTTGACTCTATAATTTTGATAGCTTTTTTTGAAGTCCATTACTGCTTCCTTTTTCAAACTAAAAAAATAAATAGTTCCTATTTATTCCTCATGCCCATGACATAAAAATATCTTGAACATATAGGATAATATTCTATATTATTTTATTTTTATCTTCTTTGAACACAAAGTTTACTATAAAATCTTGTTAAACCTATGTCCAATGTTTGGTTTCATGTTTGTGTACTTGGTTCATATACCATGCTCGTGGAAATTGAGTTAGAGTATGTTGAAACACATTCACCTAGTATCTTGATTCCATACCCTACAAATACCAAATATTGATGCACCTATGAATGTGTAGTTCATGGCACTAAACTTATTGAAATAATGTTCAATAATCTTATATCATATATATTACTCAAAACCAAGTTTTTAACAATTCACATGCATCTGCGTAATGAAATTATTTGGAATGGTGAACTACCCACCATGTTATAACAAATCCTTTAAGAACATAACTTAGAGAAATGATCTAGAGGTATAAATTATAAATATGGTGTTTCAAGCTAGAAATGAATTTATCTAAATCTTATGTTATAAAGTACTAGGGAATTATCACTCGGTAGGAAAAAACCATTATCATTGGTATCTTCATGCCCAATTGAGAAAGTGTTTATCTTAATCACCATTAAAATAATATAAAAAATCCCATTATATAATACATTCATGAGTGGGCTTTGTATATTCATCATCTATAGGAGTCACTTGTTACAATAAGTCTACTTCTGATATTGTTAGACATTACATAGATAGGGATTTACAATCTTTTACATAGAATTGTAGAATTGGCTCCATGGTGTTGATAGGTCTATATATAAACCTATCTATATTTTACACTTTGGGAGTGGATTGAATATATTTTGTGAATTTAGTAAATACTTAGGTTTATATAAATTTTAGTTTATATTTTGTGTCAACCTTAAACTAGTTATTATATCTATATTAATATAATGAAGTAGGTTATTTAGGAATGATGCATGGTTTAATATTAACTTTGTATAAGGGTATAAGTATGATATTTTTTCTTTGGTGTGATTATATTTGATTAGTTTTTATATTAATGGTCACTTGACCATCATATGCACACCTTTTTTCAACAACCATAGCTTAGTGTATATTTCATCGATCTTCATGTCAATTACCTTAAAAGTCACCTCACAAACTAAGATTATCAATTTTGATTTATACATATTATAATCTACCAATAGGGTCTTCTATTCAATAATATATTATATTGAGTGTGACTCGATTGTAACTAAGTACATGTTACCCAATGGCCTCCTATGTGGACTAAGGAATCATATTCATTTTTCTTTAAAAATTGAAAATAAATTTTGTGATCTTATACATTAAAATTCCAATATTCATTTAGGTGTCACCATCCCATAACTTCTTAGTTTTCACATACCATACTATCCTTTTAGTTCATTCATGTCCTTTTTTTTCACAATCAAATAGGTTATGCAATAAATTTGTGATGTTCCACAATATATCCTCATTATCAAGAGTTATTACTAGATTTATAAGGTCTATCAAGGTTTCCACTACTCCTTCCTACCGTACATGAACAATTTTCCCATACATCTACACATCTTTGACTAGAACATCAATTTCATAAGAATTTACGTTTTTAATGTTATGTAATAACTATGATACTTTAGGCATTATAGCCTTTTACTTGATATGGTCTAGATACTTATCCTATTGTATATTTCAAATTATAGGATCTTGTAGCATTTCCAAAGGTGTAAATCCTTTCTCCCCATATTAGTTTCAAGTGACACCTTGTAGTAATGCAAGGTCTCTAGATTGCACATTTACCATATTCACATTGCACATTAATTTTTCCTTTTTCTACTTTTCAATTATGGGAAATCCTAGATATGGTTTTATTTTGTTATTATTTAGTAAATACAATATATATGTCACTATAAGTTATAAGGATAATTTTGTGTGAAGAGGTTGTATTCTCTATATAGATAGTAAATAATATTTTGTCTATCCCATATATTGTATTGTCATATATTTTGACTTCCTCCCTGATATCATCCTATCTAACCACTTCAATACCCTTTATGTCTCTATAAGAAACCCAAAACTTGTAATTTTTTCTATTAAGTTTCCCATAATGTATCTAAGTGGAAGGTGGAGCCCATTCTATATCTTGTGGTGGAAATGCATAATTCCAAGGCTAGTAGTACTATGGAGATGAGGTGTCCATCTAACTTTATATTGATGTTATTTTGATGTCCATCCTAAAATACGTTATGATTGATATTGAAGATATTACATCATTGGGTCCTACATAGATTGGGTAATCCATACAAAAGTACCTTGTCTAGATGAAGTCATATCTACATTTGAGTTTAGTTCTCTTGGTTTTGAAATGAGAGTGTTTTGCACACTAATTTCAAATACATTTATAGTGATGTCCTCTTTTATATCCTAAATTTTTATGTAATTATTTTTATCATTATAATGGGATTTGAAAAAATATTGCACATAATATGTATTTATTTTATATACTATTGTAATATATGACATTTATCAGTGGGATGTCCCATTATGTGATAGATATCATAGAACTCTATCATTTTGATCTTAACATAATCATTCCTATGATGACCCTCCTGACCAAATTACACACACTAAATAGATAATTTTTTTATATTGCTCTCATGTATTTCATTTATTTTGTGAAATATCATATCTTAGACTTTGTCCTTCTACTAGGATACAAACATTCCCCGTAATCTTATACCTATTCAACTCAAATCACATTTGATTTAGTCTCAACATTATTATGAAACTTTGTTTCTTTTATAACAAATGAAATTATTGGTCACAATATTTCCATGAACTAAAAACATAATTGATTTATAACATTTGATAATTTTTTATCATAATTCCAAAAAAATTCACCTATTTTAAATTTCCTTTAGGTCTTAAATGGTTTGACTTGAGAATTTATGTATTCTTAATTCCCCATATGGTTTATTCTTATCATCTTGAAACACCATTTCTATTTGATTATTTATATATATATTAACTCTAGGGCTCCACATGTTAAAGCTTCTATGATTTTACACTTCTTCAAATCATTAGTTGTAACACCTTTAGTATTGCATCCTATCCTACTCTTTACAGACTACATTAGTAGTAATAAATGAAGTAAAATAATGATTATTATTTTTATGATTATGATGAATATAATTGGATATCTATGGTGTTTGTTTTGATAGTTATTTTATTTTATTTCATTTTTAATTATAATTTGAGTACATTTTTACATGTATCTAGACATATTAAACTTTTGTGTATTGGAATATTCTATGGAGATGATTTCATTTTTAGTTTTGATTTATCATAAAATTATTCATTTGATGCATATACATTTTTAATATTTTATTATTTTGTTGTAAGATCAAAATAACTAATATATTTTTTGACTAAGGATCTTGTAAGACTATCTCACTCTCATTGAGTAGAATATAGGGAGATCATCAATCGGGATATAAATAATGTAACCAAAGCTCCACACACACACCTTTATAGGCTAAGATGAATTAAGTGTTGATGTTATTTTTTTAATGTGTTGTATTCTTTCTTTTTTATTATGGTTAATATTTCATGATTTGCATTTTTTATAGGTCAAATGTTTGATTTATTATGCATTAATCAGTTTGAATATAAATGTGCTTGGTAATTCTACTATAAGAACCTCTATAAAAATGGTATATATGATAAATTATGGCTTGTTGAGTTACCAAATGAAATGGACATAATCTATTTATTATAAATATATAAAACTAAGATGATTATTTAACCTACTTTTTGTATGTAAATATGCAAGGTTTGTTGAATTTAATTTTTACCTCTTTTTGGTGGATTAAGGGACATGGGACATGATTTGGTGAATTTAATTTCATGATGTAAACTATTAAAAAAAATATGGAAATGTTTGGAAGATTCTAGTTTGGTTAATTTTTAGATAATTAGGAATGAATCATTACCATGCATAGCTCAATATAAAAACTTGGGGTTATCATAAAGTCTTTGGAGGAAAAAAGTAGGTTCTACTATGATTTTGGTTCAACTTCACCATTTTGGTGAAGATATATATTTTAGGGTTTGGCATGTAGCTTCCATGCTAAGACAATCATGGTGGAACTTCAAGATAACTATATATAATATGGACATGCATTTATGATTTTTAGTTATGCAATGGAAAATTGGTATATTTTCCAAAGAAAATTGAGGGAATGTAAAATTCATAAAATAAGAAGGAAATATAATAATAATGGGGTAAAATGGAGGAGTTGGAGGAAATAAAGAGATGGTAAAATGAATCAGGAACATTATAGAGAGGGAAAGGATTACCATTATCTACATTTAGATAATTACCATTGCAAGTGACCATGCAAGTAGTGTATTTCAATTTTAAAATAAAAATTGTTTGGGTTTGCTTGTATATGTGTATAGATTATGTTTTTGAGCTATAATCTAGAATTTTGAAAACACTTCTTACTTGGGATTAATATTAAAAACCATTTTTAATCCATATGTTGGTAGTACTTTATACATTTAGGACCATCTTACTTACCTAAATAAAAAATGAGGGTGCTTGTAATTTGATTTGGTTTTTTATTTAGGTCACTCTTATAGACCTAGGGATGGAACTCATTTCCATCCATAGGCCCATAAAAGTGAGAGTAAAATTTGGTCACTCAAAAAATAAGAAATTTAGTGGATAAAGATTTATAAGAATATTCATGCATATCTTTATAAACTCTTGTTGTTTAACTAATTTATTTGAAAGAGTTAAACCACAATATTTTCCCATTATAGTTATGTTAGATTTTTTAGATTAAGGGTAAATAAAATTTATAAATGTAGATCCACTGTGAAGGAATAAATTTAACACACTCTTGTTTACTAATGGATATCTTCGATGGTTGGTTTATCTATGATAAAATATAACCACTAAATTATTATTTCCTAAGTATGATGAGTTAAAAGATGAGAAATTATATTTTATTGTATAGTTTTTTTCATATTGATGCTCTTTCAAAGTACCTATAGTTAAATTGATTTATGACTTACCCACTGATTGAGACTAAAACTAGACAATTTCCTTAACATCTAAAAAGTATGAGTCATGTTCTAGAACATATTGTTTCCTTGATTGAATGAATAGTAAGCATAATAAACAATTTATTCCATCTATTTTAGCCTTGTACATGAGCCCTATATGAAAATAATTAATGAGTATATCTCTTTTATTTGATTAAAATGTTGTAGATAAAGCAACATATAGGAATGTATTTTGATTTAAAATTGATACAACCATAATAAATTATATTAATAATTTTTAATGTGTAGCTATAGATTCATACTTTGGGAGATTAACAAGTTGTATATAGTCATATATATACAATTTTTAGATGTATATTTGATTGAATTGTATAGTCATGATAATTTATATATGAACTATAGAATTTGGATTATAATTAATTATTGACAATATACATTTTTATAAATATATGTATAATATAAATAATGTACCCTAAATATATTCACTAAAATTTGGATTCATATATGATTGAGGAGTCTATATGAATCCACATACATTCATATTTAGTGTGATTTATGGATAGTCATATATGTAGTTATTATTTTAGTTGTACTTGTGAAATTTTTTATAATATTTTTAAATTTGAAATGGGTAAATATTTAATAAGCATTTAATGGGAATTAATTTATGAATTTAAATTTTTTTAAATAAAATTACCTCTTTATAAGAGTCTTGAGGGAAGATTGTTTGCTTAATCCTCTCTTTGGGTTAGTAGAGTTTTTGGACAGTGTATAAGGACTTAAATTTTTACATAAATGAAGGAATAATATAAAGTTGTTTAGAAAAATAAAATCAATAATTTAGTTTTATAATCAATGTTTTATAGTCAAACATGCCTATGAAGGATATAATTTTTTATAAACAATCGAGTGGACATTCAATCTCAACATGGAAAATAAACTCTATTTTTTTATGTTTGTGATATTTTTTTTGGCATCATTTGATTTATTACTCATTTGGTTAAGTAATAGGGAAATAATATGTTTTAAATGACATTAAAATTTGAAACACTTTAATTTGTGCATCAAATAATTATATTATAATTAAACCTATTTACTTGAGATTCATTGAGATGGAAATATTACATTAGACATGTTCATTATTAAATTATATGCTTAGGTAGGTTGATGCAAATAAAATTTATGTTGTTTGGAATTATTGTATGTGATAAATATATGTGGTGAAAATATTTTTTAACTTATATTAAATAGTTGAAAGGCATCTTACATAAATTTATAATTAAATATCATGCTGTAATTTTTGAATAGTATGTTCTTGGAACTATTTTATGAATTTTATATAGTTGTATGATCTCTTACATTAATGGGTGATTAACATATATGGATTAATAAATGAAGGTATATAATATTTATTTGGGTTTTATTCACACCCCAATAACCCTATGAGATAGCCTCTAACATTTTAGGATCAGTGAAAGATTTCACTCCAAGGCATAAGTTATTAGGTATTCAATTTTATAAAAACATGCTCATGGAATAGATGTGAATGATGTAGATTGGTTACCATGGGTGATTTGAATATGAATGAACCTATATCTACTTGAATTGAATGTAATTATGATGGTTTTAACTATAGTGGATATGATTACAAAATAAACTCAAAAATAAAGGAAGGGTAAGGTAGAAAAGAAGCTTATGGACCACATAAGATAAAAACCCTTTAATCCTAACACTTGAACTAATAATAAATCAAAGGAACAATATTTTTTTTAATATAATTTATCACAACAATAATCAAACACAATAAGGAGTCAAAGGTAAACATAACACAATATAATTAAACATGCATAAATTAAAGGTTGTTGTATTTACTAGATTGTTATTGCACATCAACAAGGGGGGATTATAATTCACATATAAAAAACATATAAACTATTTTTAGATGAATATTAATAACTATATAAATAATATTTAAATCATACATAATCAAATAACTAAAATACCATAATGATAACATGTCCCATAAAATCCATAGAATTAGAGAAGAATTAAGATTTGCACACAAAGACTAAGTAAAGAAAAACTTCTCAACATTTATTATTAATATTAAGAGCCAAAAATATCCTCCTTTTGGAATTATGATGATATAGATATATATAGTTTGGGATGGTGCTAAATCATCCCTTCAATCTTCATCCAAAATTATAAGTTTAAAATTATAACTATACATATAAAACCATGAAAAATATGAATATTTCATGTACACATTTATACTAGCCTCTTCATCTAACATATGATATACATGCATATAAAATATATTGGGAACCAAAGTTACACTTTAGTAATAACATGAAAATACATGGTTATTTTTACATTATGGTGCTAATTTGTCACCACTAATTGAAGAGATAGGTGGGGTAAGTGTAATTTAAATTGATGTAATTATTTAAAGTCACTATGGAATCAAAACTAGCCCTGTTAAAGTTTGCACAATATTAAATATGTGGAACTTAGAGATTTGTGATATTTGGGTGGAAACTAAAACTAATTTGTACATGTAATTAACCCTTAACCTATTTCATTAGATTTAAATTCCTCAAAAAATGCATATGCTATATCAAAAACCTTATTTATAATATCAAAATTAAGTAATGAAGGCTTCAAAATATTAACAAATTCAATAATCATTCCTTCTTTCTCAACTTTTGATCTCTTGAATTCAAATTATGAAGCCTCTAACTTCATTACTCTATCCTTTTCAAAACTTACCAACTATAAGATTTCGTCATTAGTTCTATAAATGGTGCCCTCAACTTATTATTTTAAGTTGTCTTCAACCACCTGAAGAAGGTTTTAAAAATTAGGTCTACCAACCAACTCTACCATAGGGGTTGTTATATTAGTAACCCTCATATCCACCAAAATTTGTAACACTTCCCCCTCATGATTAAGGAAATGTTATAATATGGTATTCATTTACTTGTGTCATTTAAGGGAAGAATTCTTTCTTTCCATTACATAATTTAAGAACCAAGAAGCATCCATAGTAGTCATAAGCTCCATTTGATTAAAATAAATAGTCCTAGAGTATTGGACCAAAAAATTAATCTCCTTTCCATCTCTTTCATCTCATTCCAAAATGTGATAATAGATACCATGTCCAGCTAGTTATCTACCCTAAAAACCTTAAATTCATAAAAAAAATTTATACAACCTAGTTATTACACTATGTACATCAATAATAAATTTTTGAGTTGCATGTATAATTTGTATTTGTTGTAACCTCTTCTTCTTTCAATGCCACCCCTATAGAATCCATAAAAGAATAGAAATTATTTATATATTTGGTTGGGTCACTTGGATTTTTATTGGGATTCTTGGATAAAAGGAATGTATTCTCCTTTTGTTTGAATTCCACTTCTTCCTTACCCTTTGAATATTCCTTCTCTATCTATCAAACTAAGTGGAGATTATGGGAAGAGCAATTATAAATAATTTTTTCCTTTCATTCCTTACACCTTGAATTTACTCTAGCCATTGGGGAACAATAAATTCTCCCATTTAAATATCTTAGTTTAGGTCCAAGGATTGGGAAGAAGGAGGAGTAATTGGAGGTGATGTGATCATGGGGGGTGCCAAGGATGCACTTATTTGAATAAGAATCTATAGGGGTGGATGAGCAAACCTATCCAATGGATATGTTTCCTTCATAGGTGTAACTTTAGTCAAAATTTTGGTCAATCCTAGAGTAACTTGTATAGTCATTATTACTAAGGGCATGAACAATAATTATGGCATAAGGAGTTCTAATTGGGATGAAATTTCACTAGGGACTAGTGGAATCCAATGATTAAAAATAGAGAAAGTGACCAAATTATCAAAATGGACTAATTTTAGAGTCCTTATGATCTTTGGATATGAATAAGGAACAATCAAATTAATAAAACTGGATAAAATATCCCCAATAATGGCTAGGGCCAAACTTTTAACTAAATAAATATTAGAAATTGAATAAATAATAAAAGAAACTACCTTATCTAGGATATTGATTTATTATGGTGTGAGGACTTGGTGTTTTGATACATGAGGAGAGGATTTATTTAATTTTTATCCTCCTAGCCTCAATGTCTTGGCCTTTTCTAGATCAACTTTTTCGTCATCTAGTTCTTCATCTATATGATAATTGACCAAAGATACTACATTCCTGAGCCCCTCTTCCTTTTTTTGTTTCATTACATCTAAAACTTTCTCTTTTTCTCTTCCTTCTCCTCTTCTATGAATGGAAGACCAAGTGATTGTATTTATTCTAGTTGTTTACCTTTGGAAGGAGGGGAAGAGTCTTTCTACTTCCTCTGGTAGGTGAACATGGGTGGAGTGGAAGGTGGATGAGATGGGGGGATAAATTTAGGTGTAAAAGTGATAGGATAAATTATTTTATATGGTTATGGATTAGTAAATGTGATGAATGGTTCTAAGGTGGTTGTGGAGGATACAAAACTTATTTTGGGATACTTAATATATTGGTGAGAACTAGGGGTAGTATTAATAGATAGAAATTTAATCTAGATAAAAAAAATAAGACTTACCTAGGTGAATGTAGTGAGGGGTGGCAAAGGTTTCATCACTAAAGAGATGCTCCTTTATTCCCATAATTAAGTGTTTTACCTATGCCTTTTAGTGGTTATTTTTACAATTTAAATCTTAGCTGCCACTAATGTAGAAGGTACTTGGGGACCTAGGAAACCCCTTAGAATTTCCCTCATAATTCCATGGTATGATTCTCTCTAAGTTCCAAAATCATCTAGTTCATAATTCATAGGCTATCCTAAAGTGGAGGGAGGTCTATCTTGTTTTTGCATGTTGGTTGGTTGCTTTGAAGACCATTGATGGCTCTATATAGCTTGTGACTTTTCCTCAGCTACTTATAGATAATACTAAAGGGCTTATGCCCAATCTATGGATATTGGTTTATTTCTCACTTTAATCTAGACTTTAGTATCATTTTCTGCATTTAAAAATATTATGTCATGTTCATATTCTACATGGCAATAATAAATTTGTGATTTCTTTTTCTCCTTGAGTTTGAGGAGATACCCCCTTACCCTATTATTGGGTCCCATTATATGAAAGGTTCCACCTATAAATTATAATAATTATTAGACTTAATATAATGAAAAAAAAATTATTTGAGAACATATTTTTGTTTTCCAATACTTAGAGGAGTTTTGAAATAGTAGGCTAATTCTCTTTGACCTAGTTCTTCATCAATATTGTTATAAATTTGGTATGCAATTTTGTGTTCAACTATGTGATCCATAACATGATGTGTTAATAGTAAGGGAGTGGTTATTTTTACTTCTACCATAATAATAGTGACATTAGATTAGTAACATTAGTCTCCAATTTTTTTAGGCCTTTTCATATATTTTATGATAATTTTGGCATTTTAGTGCCTTGTATGTCCTATAAAATTTTAGGATAGACCTACTCACATATAATCTTTATTTAATTTTTGTATCTATGTACAAACATGAAAGAGTATTATTATCTGACCTTTTTTACTAGATATTCAATCTAAGGCTACCATTCTTGACCATAAGGCTTGTATATGGTGCCCATGATTGTGTCCAATAAGTAGGACATCATATACAAATTTTCATTAGTTGTTATTTCATTAAGATGGAGGAGTTGTGAATTTATCTTGGAAATAATAACTTCCCTTAGTGCCAATAGTTTTTTGAATCTGAATATTATATCTAATAGTGAAACCCACTCAACTTGAATGTTTTCAATATTGAGAAAACCATACAACCTATTCAATAAGGCCATATTTATCCTAATTCTAGGCCTAAATTTGATGATGTAATTGGATGAGATAACCCTGTTAGAATTAATCATTTTGAATTTATCAATTCATTACTTAAATTTCTCATCTATTGTATTATGTTCAATCAAAATATTGGTTGAGACTTGGTCGTAAGTAGTTTTAGGTAAGGGGAGTCTCAGATATCTCTCAAACACCCTAAGTAAGATGTATAAAGTAGAATTATTAACCTTTATAACATGAAATATATCCCCATAAATAGTTCCATTAAAAAATAAAACTTGAATTAGGTCAATACAAGACATTTTTCAACCTATGTTTCAACTTAATGGATTCCCTTGTTCCTTGATTAGTAAGAGGTCATCTATGTATTGTTTCTCCTCAGGAGGTAGTTGGTCCTTGATAGAATATAGTTTTATAGACTCTAACTCTTCTTATATATTTGAGTAATGTAGTAATTTTAAATATAATGTGCTCTTATTGAATATAATATCCATATATTCAGGTCCTATAAATGAGTAGGGAGAGGGAACTAGAGATTTACCCTATTTGATAGAAGAAGCAATTATTCTTTGATAACTCATATGATTATTTATATAAAGTAATTGGTTCATTATGTGGTTGATGATTGAATAAATTAGGGATTATGGGATACTAGGATCTCAAAAATTTAATCATTATATTGAAAAAGTAATGGCAAAATTAATCCTCCCTTTGCATAGATTTTACATATATTATTCCCAATATTGAGTATTGAATGCATTCATGCACCATTAATACAGATAAAAAACTTTTTATTTTATTTTCCATTTTGATTTTAAATTTTTACTCAGCTATGTTGGGTTGGTTTTTTTCCATATGGTGACATTTCATCAAGTTTTTATGTCTAGTCACTATCTTTGGGACAAATGTCAATTAATTATTAACTACTTTTTCCATAATGTCAACATTTTCTATTCTTATCTTGGATACATCACATTTTATAAAATGACACTTATCTATATTTCATCATATCATCTCTTTTAGACTTTCATTATATTTTGTATGCTCCATAGTTACAAGTTAACGGGATCAAGCCACATGGCATAATTTCAATGTCATAGGTACTCATGATGTTCATAGGATCAAAGACTAGTCATTAAATTCTATATGTATTAGTTGGTCCTCAATATTCTAAAGTAGACACATGGAATAGACTCAGTGGCATGGGAGTTTGGGGTCTCAGATCAATTATACTATATATTTTTACTATGCTTCAACTCTCCCGTAATTGAGTTGAGGCATAAATTTTCCATTCATTGATCACTCAAAGTGTGAAAGTGAAAAACCATTAGAATACATAGCTAAGGTTTATTTAATCCTTATAGGGTTACATTTCATATAAATATTGGTAAGTGTTTAATCTCTCAGAGTTTTAGGAGTTTGAGGTTATTTAACTTGGAGTTCGATGACCATTAAACTTTTCAGATGCAAAGGTGAAGTCCCTTTTTGTCAAGTTTACAAGATGTTCAGAGTCGTAATAAGTGGAAAGACTTAGAATTTTATCAATTTTCTAATATCCCAATGATTTGTATTATGTAGGAGAGAAGCGTGTAACAATCTTGAATAACTGATATGGGGCTTTCTTATGGGCATTTAATGAATCTCAATCAATGGTCCTGTGATTATATAAAATAGATGTAAAACTAGGACAAAAAATCAATACTATTATTTTATGAACCATAGTATAGAAAAGAAATCATGATAACCCAAGGCATATAATAACTTGATATATTAGTTCAATATTTTATTTTTATGGTTTGATTTCTTGTAAATTTTGAATTTATGGGAGAAAACTTAAATGATGAATAAATAAAAATTAGGAACATGGACTTTTAATGTACATTTCTTTCCCAATTAAATATTTTATCATAATGGGTCCCCATTTAAAATCTGATAAAATGGGGTGTATGTGCTAGGGGCACAACATATGGTGACTTATAGCAGAAAATACCCCTAATTATTTTGAGAACCCATAATTTGAGTAATATATTATAATAAAAATTAATTCTTACTAAGAAATAATAAGGAAAATAAGACTCTAGAACAAACTCATATTTATTCATGCAACATACTAACCTCTCCAATCCTTAGATTCATGTGTGGTATAGTGAGATCATTTTTCTTTGGTTATCAAAAATTTAATGTATATTTGAATAAACATTGTAAGTTTTAGATTAAATTTTAATTGTGAAATTAAAATAAATCTTAAGTATTTCTCTACTACCAACCAAGCATCTGTAGTCTTGATAGAGGTCCCTCTGATCCCACTCAAAGCCTTGCCCTACTACCAGCCAGGCATCCATAACCCTAGAATAGGTTACTCAAATAACCCATCTTTAATCAATTTTCAAGATTTTTTTTTCAACATAAATATAATAAGGATTGGGGATCACCATTGGATAGTTGTATGAATAAGAAAACTTATTTTTCAATATGTCCATGTTGGTCTATACTAACCTCTATGCTTTATTGTTCCATATCAAAGTTTTAGCATATAATAGTGTAATGAATCTATGTAAATGGAAATATTTTCTAAATCCACATGAAGATATTATAACAAGTCCCTAAAACATAATGAAATTATTAGATCTAAGTAAAACTCAACTTAGTAATAATACATATCTCAATACTAGACAATCTTATAATTTTAGAATAGCTCTCCCTAGAGACTAATGGTGCATTTTATATGCCATACCCTTTGTTTTGGATTATCTTTGTACTCTTAGCTCAATAAATTGGTGATATGGTTCTAATTTTTAAGAATTTAACCTATGAAATCATAATTACTAATATAGAAAACAAAATGCTTAAAACAACAAATCTAGCATAGAAAGTAGTGAAAACTAATCTACTAAAAAAATTCTAAAAATAAGAAATATAGCATATTAATAATATAAAATTTTACTCCTAATTTACTCTAATGCATATCTAATTAGAGTATCCATGAATTAATGCTTCAAAAACTTCCCATTGACTAGAAAGGTGACATCATTGCCTTGAAGGTATTTTAATCTAAAGGCATTTTTACTAAGGATTTATGATATTTGATATGGTCCAATCCATATGGGATTAAAATTATCATAATGGCCTTTCTTTCCATGAGATTTATCCCATAAGATCACTAGGTATACAACCTTGAATGATTTTATTTTTGATCTTTTGTTAAACCATAGATTGATAATATATTTATGTTTATTGAAGTTGCACAAGGCTTTAGTTATTGCATCTTCCATTTGGACTATATACAATAACCTAGACTATATTTTTTCATCTTCACCAATATACTCTTGTATAAGTCAATATGTTGGTATATTGAAAGTTATAGGGAAATCTAATTATTGTCCATATACTAGTAAAAATGGTGAAGCTTTAAGAGCTTGTTTGTGTCTTGTTCTATCATCCCACAATGCATATTTCAATAACATATGCCATTATCATGGTTTATCTTATGTCAATTTCTTAATGGCATCCACCAAATTTTTATTGGTGTATTCAACCACTCTATTCCCTTATGGATAATAATTTGAAGATAATCTCATTGTAATTAGATTATCTTAATCCCATTATATGAATTTAGATGATTGAAAAAATGGACCATTATCATTAACTAGGGAAAAGGGGTGTTAAAGTTGGTCACTATATTTTCCTCTAAAATTTTGATGATGTCAACTACTCTTGAGTTTTTTGTTGCGAATACATATGTCCTCTTGGTGCATTAATTTGTAGTTATGAGGGTGAATTTATGTCTTGATTAAGATTTTGGGTTTATTGCATTAATAAAATCAAAACCCCAATGGGCAAAGTGGCACCCCTCAATAACTGGTTATAAAGGTATAACAATATTCACTTTGCTATTATCAAATATATGTCATTCATGGTAGGTTTTGACATGGTTATGAGCATCCTTGAATATTTTGGTCCATTATTACCTATCCTCAATATCTTATGATCCATACTATTTTTTGAGGGGTTTTCACTACCTATCCTTTGGTGCAAGCTATCTAAGATATCCTTATTTTCTTCTTTTGACATGCATATGAGATAGACACCTTTATAGTTTTTTATATATAAGACTCCCTTATTTGTCATGAAATGGGATGGTGGAATCTTGAGAGCTCAACTTTGTTCTTTATTTAATTTATGAGGGCATGTACCTATGAATAAGTAATGGACACTCTGATAGTACCATTCATCCCCAGCTATCAAAGTTTCATTAATTTATTTAATACTAATGCATGGATCAATTTAAATCATTAGATTAATAATACCCTAGCCTCTTACCATATTTTTAGGTCTAATATCCAGATAAAAATCCCATAACTTTGCCATCTATTTACATCTCCTTTCACCTAATTCATTTTGTCGCAACGTGAGTTTGACAGTTAGGTATAAAACAATGGCATACATTTTATTTCACAAGATGTAGTGCTTGATTTTATTGATAGATTTAATCAAATCATAAATTTTCTTGTCTATCATGGATTATCTTAGTTTATCATCCTTCAGTTTTTTACTCATAAAATCAATGGGATGTTCATTACCTTCTATCCTTTGTTTTAATATAATAGCTATGGTATTCTCTTAAGCAAATGATTAGAGGTAAAAAAATTAATTAAAATTTAGACTTATCATAATTGGGGAATATATTATGGATCATTAGCCGAATTGAATAACCATTTAAGTAGACATGTTTATATGGGAATTTTAAGTCTAGAACATCCATTGTCTAGTATTAGTGGGGCTTTGATAGATAAAGTTGCAATTGACCATATGCATCCCTTAAGAGAATCTCCTCATCTTTGAGTGTGAAAATTGAGCCAACCTCGGTCATGCATTGAAAGATAACCATAAGGGCTAGATATGAGTTTTTAGCTCCCACACTATCACACATTCTCATAACATAAGGCATAAGCCACAAGCGAGACTAAAATTAACCATAGGATTTTGATGTACTCTATTGTGTTTTGTATTTCCTTGATCATTTTCTTGCTTTCTCTCTATTTGAGTTATAAGATTATTTTTGTTTTATTCTCATCCTATTTTCATGGTTCTTACTCATCAACAATGAAGAGACTTAGCAAGTCAGGACCCATTTATAGATTACAGGGTTTGTTATTTCATAAGAATTTATTTACTCATGAAAGTATTCTTACGTATAGACTATTATTTCTAGTTTATATTTTGAAAACATAAACATATAAAAAAGTTCACAAAAGACACAAAATTAAACCATTTTTTTAACTTGCTCTCTCTTGATTCAAATGAGATGGAGGAGTAAAAAGTATTTTTTCACTCTATCTTTGCATCTTGTTTCATCATATCACTCAATGGTTTGACTATTTCAACAAAACTAGAAATGAATTTTTTGACAACGTTGATTTTTCCAAAGAATGACTTTAACTCCTTTTTTTTTTAATTAGGAAGTGTTAGCTTGGCGATGGCTTGGACTGTATATGGACAAATGAAAATTCCATATTTAGTGATAATATGGCCCAATAACATTCTCTATGTGACTCCAAAGATACTCTTATTCAAGTTTATGAAAACCTCATATTTTTTTTCATGTGTCAAAGACATTATGTAAGTGATTGGCATGATCAGCTAGGTTTTTTGAAAACATAGTGAGATCATCCATTTAGATAATAATAAATTTACCAATCAACCCATGGAAGTCTAAATATAATGATATATATAAAGTGGTGCATAGACATAATATTTTTTAAAAATATCAATTACTGATGCTTTCTCTCTTGTAGGAACCCATAGAGTCTCAATCTCTCTGAGTACATGCCTTAAAGAGTGCATTGAGAAATGGGTGGGTATATTATTGGTATATACACAACCATCCCCTAAACCACTTCCCTAAGTTTTGTATTCTCTCTTTAACCCTCCTCTAAGCTTTTACCACCTTCATTAGCTCCTTCTTGTGCCTACAACCTTTTTTGATGGTTTATATTACATTATCAGCCCCATCAACCCTATAATATAATTGATAAAACATATTTAGGGTCTACATCATCCCTTAGTCAACCTAGGCCAAGACCTATTTTTTATTAATAACGATACATAATCAATTGGGCTAACCCTAATGGATGAAATTTTAGAAAGGTTTAGGGTTATATTTAACTATACATACACATCCATTTCCATCACTTATTAGAGATAAGAGAAGAAGAAAAATATTATATCATACATCTGATTCTCAACCATTCTACTTAGGGAGTACATCTTAGGGTTTCAATACTTATTTTGGAGATATGAATATTATATTATGGATAGGTCTTTTGGATGCATAGAGAAGTTGTATAGCCTAGATCTAACTTATCTTTATTATCCTTACATACCAAAATAACCTCTTTTAAAACAACTTGGCCAAAGTAGAGGTTGAGGCTTGACATGTTCATATTAAAAGGTAAGTATTGCTAAATTTTTTCTTCCTCTATAAGAGTAAATATATTTTCATTTGTACTTCTCTCCCATGTATTAGGATTTCCTATACATTGACATGAGTATATATCTTCCACGTATGTTTACTTTTTCTATTTATAACCCCCACTTTATGACACAAGGGTTGGTGAGTACTAGATTAGATTTTACTTTACTTGTCATTTAATTTTGTAAATATGAAAACATAGGACTTATCTAGGGTTATTACATGGTGTTATTTGACTAGAGGCTTTGGAACCCTCTCTAGTGATGTTATTGTGGTTAGAGATCCATTGTCTAGGTCTAGTAGATCCATCTTGGTCATGACCTTGAATATCTAATGTATCAACAATCAAAAGTCTAAGTAGGATCTATTTTCTCTGGACTAGGATTGATTAATAGATTATTTGCATTTCTTTTTCATAAATTATAGTGAACCTAACATGAGCCAAACCCTTGTAGATTTTCTTTCATGTTTAATTTTATCATCATATTATATTTTTATATTTTACAATACTATATCAAACCTTTTAGTATAGTTCTAACATTCTGTGTGCAAGTTTAACACATAATCACTTAAAATGACTCTATTTTGTTTGTGTAGGTCTTCACCAAATATAATTTACTAGATCAATTTTTTTGGCACATTATTTTTCATTAGTTTTAGATTTTTAGTACATAGTCAAACCAATCAAATTTATTTTCAATTATATTCTTTCAACATATAAGTCTATAAAGATAGTGAAGCTAATCAACTCTATCCACTTCTTCTCTTTTGACATATAGGGTTTTACATACTCTATAGAGCTAGTCAACTTAGTAGAATTTTGAATCAACATTTGAATATCTCATTATTAAATTTTACAATTTAAACATATTCAATCCCACTAAGGTTCATTTCTTTTTCTATCATTTTAGTTTTCCTTTTTTGTATTATTTTTCACAAGTTTTCAGTCTATAAAACTACATCCCTATAGCCAACTAGGTTGACCTATTCAACACAATTCTATATTCTACCTTCCATATAGATGACATAGTCGACTTGGTCAACTATGTTCTTATAGATCTTACGTATTTAGAAGAATAATGACCCAGTTGATTTTGTTCTACATTGTTCACATATAGTGTCTCATGAACTAACTCTATACTCTTCTTAATCAAGGAATTAACCTCTATTTGGTAGTAAAAATTTTAACTTTCCTTTTTAGTTTCTTGCATGATTAGAGAAACAAGCATAGATTAAATAGGCGGGCTTTCAAATTACCATTTTAGTCACTATATTTTTCTCTTTTGTACACACTTCCAAATATATTTTCATTCAAAAAACATTAAATATTTTCTTCCCAAGGTCTATCTAATTAGATTTCATCACCAAAGGGGAAGCTAACTTGGTTTTCTATCCAATTAGAAACACGTGTTTGATGGTATATACTAACAAAGCACTTGACACACTTATCATTGTGGGATTGTGAAGTGAGGGGGTAGGCCCCAATACTAGTATAATCCATTTTAGCCTAAACATCCTAAAACCATCCTTATATTACTTTATATTCCTTCTTACAACCAACTTTCCCATCACATTAAAATTAAACATCATTATAAATTTTTAATACTTAGGATGACCAATTAGTTAGCATTTAATTTTAAGGTGTTTCTTCCTCTTTAATCATTCTATATTACATTATTAAACTTACATTGGCCAAAATTGGTGTAAGGGTTGTATTGTGTGTTCCAATTGGATCAATCACACTGATCCAATTACTTGTGTGCTTAATTTCACTTTGATTCAAAATTATCTTGTAAAACTTTCTCTATTTTAGAACATTATTATTTATTTAGATACAGTCTCTTACAAACTATTTAGCCTTCCTACTTGTAGTACATAGTTGACATGTCCAACTATGTCTCTTTATATTCTTATTCAACCCTTGTCTAAGTAGTATATAGGCAACCTATCCGACCGTGTCTTCTTATTTTTTGGCATGTTCCCTATTTATCATTACATAGTTGAGTTGTACAATCATGTTCTCTTTTTCTCTATTTTATGCCATGGTTTATAGAACACAGTCAACTAATTTGACCTTGTCTCCTATTTTTTGACTTTGTATTTGTATCACCCTTTTATCCTTCTTTTCTCATCATTAACTTCTTCCTTGAGGATAATACTGAGTTGAATCCAATAGACATGATGAGATTTACCAATCCCAATACGTTTCCTTGAAAATAGTTTGTGGCTTCCATTTTAGATGAAAGTAATGTGCATATTTACTCTCATACTACCAATTATTGGAATCCTCATTATTCATCATAAATTCATAATCCTCTTTTCTCCTTAGAAGATGAGACTGAATTAGAGTACACACATGAAATGCTCTTCTACATTAATGAGTTTTCTTAACATAGAGGAAAGGACCCTTCACATATTTCCAATATCATGATAGGTGGTTAAGTAGAATAAACCCATTCACCATTTCCCACATTCTCTCATGGATTTGGGGGTGACACCTTATTTTCTTCTCAACCTCTCCCTTCTATTTTGACTCCTCACATATCACCTCTTATTCTATTATCTATTCAACCTCTATGCCAAGCATTTCCACTAACATGGAAGGTTCAACCTCTAGTGGGCCTTTTCCAAAGCCCCTCCTCCTCAATCAAGACATTAGTACATCATTTTCCACCAATTCCAATAATGATACTAGTGATTCATTTTATTCTAATTTTAACCACTCCACTAGTGCATATTTTACTACAAATCCCAATCATGCAACTAGTGATTCATTTTCTACTAATGCTTCTCACACCACTAGTTTCGCACATGCTATTACTCATAGGGAAAACCAAGCCACTAATACTAATGTTAATGCCTTGCATGCCAAAAAAACTAGTTAAAATGACACTAAAACCCATCAAATTTTATTGAAAACTCTCAATCAAATGAACACTTTTCAAACCAATAATTCCAATAAAATGATCTATATGAAAAATCATCTCATTCACCTTCAAAATCAACCTCAATAGGTTTTATTGGGAGTCTAAAATCCAAATTCACCCATCATCCCCCCTTAGGGATTCCCATGGTAACTTCATTCCTCAACCACCCCTTATTAATGAAATGATCAAGCATCTCCAAAATGAACCTATTATACCTCAAATTTCCAATATCAACCTAAGAGGTATCACATCTGCCATCAATTATAAAGCATCCACTAATCCTACATTACATCTAAAAACATTTGTTAATCTCTGCAAAGATTGGGTCAAACTCAACATGTTTGCTGCTACCAAGCTATTAGCTAAAAATCTCTTTAGAGACACTTTAGATTGGTATAATCAGCTCAAACCCCATTTTATCACTATCTTGAAATATCTAATTAACTCCCTCATAAAAGTTTCAAAATAGTGATCTCCTTGAGAATACCTTGGCTCACTTTATCAATTGTAAGCAACTTGAAAATGAAACCACACAAATTTTCATTAAATGATGGAAGAACTTGTTTAGTAAATGTGAAAATAATATGCCAAATAATAATATATTTCATCTATTCATTAATTCTCTTTGCCTCAAGTTTTAATATCAGGCAAGGACTCTCTCTCTAAGAACTTTGGAATAAGCCCTCGACCAAGATAAGCACCAATATTTTCTCATGTGCCAATTTGAACCATCCCAACCTCCTATGGGCACTCACTTTCTCATTAAAAATATAAATCATCATGCTACCAATGATGATGTTATCCAATCTTTGAAACCATTCATAATATTCAAACAATCACTCCCAACAACATTATGGAGCGTGATACCCCTCCAAAAAACACCCCTAATCCTCAATTTTACCAAATAAACAACATCAACATTCACAAACTATTATTCTTAGTCAAGTTTCAAAAACATCTACCATGATATCTCTACCCCACTTGTCGTATGAAATCATGGTATGATCTAAATATTTATTTTAGTTTAATGCAAGCTAAGGACACTCTCATGACACTCATAGATAAATACTTAATCTAGCTATGGATTTTTTTCTTAGCCAAAACTTTGAGCATGATTCACTCATTCTAAAGTGCCAACAAGCATTCGACATAGCCTTTAAATCTCATGAACATAGAACAAAAATCAATCTTTAAACCAAGATAATTATCATCTTTTCATATATAAATATCCTCTTCCTAATCATCAAGATAGAAATGACAGCCTAATCCTAAAAAAAATAATATTGAAAGTATTATACACCAAACTACTCAATAAAATGTGGTAAATATGACTACAATGTGAAGGGTAGTTTCTTTTACTAATTCTAATCTAACACACATGCAACAAACCTCCCAAAATTTTTGCATCATTCATGATTCTTCCCCATCCCATCTAACAAAGTTGGGGAAAGAGGGCCTTATCTCTTTTCAAGAACCACTTGCAATACCTCAATTGGTTAATACTTCTCACACTATATTGACAACTCCCCAACATTTACACTTATTGACAACCTTCCCCATCCTTCCCATAGTATTTCTTTAAATAAATCACAAGAAATACCTAAATCAACTATCCCATCTTCTAAAGATACTTCACCTATTTTTCCTCAACCTAAACCAACCACATATTATCAACACAAATTTTAATTCACTTCCAATCCTCCTTCCTAGGAGATCATAAAACATTATGCACCTCTATTTAGTAGCTCTCCCTTGGTTTATGATGAATGGGACCCCATCATGGAACTTACTAATCTCCAATATCAAATGCCCTTTCTAGGAATGCTATAAATTTCCCCCCATCATCATAACCATCTAATGTAATTATTATTCTAAAATAACATTCCTCATCTTCCCCTAGCAAGACATTAAACTACTTGTCTGGGTTTAAACATAGTATCCTCCAATAATGTGAAGAGATGTCTATACATGTTGATGAAACAATAGACACTTATCTTTCCTTTAAATTTCATATCACTTCCATGATCCCAAATGAGATTATAATTTACATGGATTATCCTCCACTCTTTATTAGCATTCAAATTAGTGATATACAAGTCAATCATGCCTTGATTGATGAGGGTTATAGTACTTATGTCCCCTCCCTTAATTTCATTAAAGCTCTTAGATATTCTGAGTGTACTCTTAAGTCCACATGTATTACATTTCAAGGCTATGATAGAATGAAAATGCCACATTTATGTTACATGTGGCTTCATATTACCATCCCTCATATCACCATTCACGTAAAGGTTATGATATTTAACTTTCCCATTTCCTATAACATCTTGATTGGTAGACCTTAGACTCATTGTATGAGGGTTATCATTTCATCTACCTTCCAATGCATTAATTTTCCACATAATGGTGATATATATAGGATTCAAGGGGATATAAAGCCTTAGAATTTGTAACAATTATAATAATGTGGTGTATTTAAAATTCTAACCCTTGAACCCTTACCTAGTATCTTGTATCAAGAATCTCAACATTTCAACTATCCTATCAATTCCACCTGAGATTATCATGAACACTCTGAACTCATGGAATATACCACCTAATCTCTTAGATTATGATGATCATGAGCCAAATGATATTATTCTCAAGATCAAAAATTTTGATCTATCTCCATATCTCATCACCTAGCTTCTACCATTTTTGAATCTACATTCCCATTAGACCCTATTGATGACATACCCATGGTCTTAACCAAGAATCAATACTCTATTCATCATACCATTTCTAATAAATGATCATACTAACCAACACCATTGATGCTTATATGTTAGACAATCATTTTCTAGGAAGACTTGTCTAGAATAAAGAGGTTGAGATTCTAAGATATTATACTTATTTATTTTAGTCTCTCCATTCATCTTATCATATTCCTTATTTTATAGTGCCTAATTATAATATTTTTTTTCTTGTTTTCAAGGTAGAGATGTAACAAGCACATGGTACACCTCTAGTTCTATAAAATCCTCTTATGATCATGCTCATAGATCACACTATAATTGGTCCTTATCATTTTGTTAGATACCAAGATCCTTATATTTTGCTTCCACTAGAGATACTAGATACCATTCTTAAGCCTTCTACATGTCCTACTTCACCCTCAGCTATGACTAGTCTAGTTTCTACTCCTATTATACCTTTAACTAAGCCTCATCTTATATCTAATTTTATTCCTCCTTTAGATGAGCCTAGCCTTCTCTCTACACCATCCCTACCTTACCTTGGAAATGGCCTTCTTCCTTTGCCCCAACTTGATCTTTTTCCCACCTAATGGACCAATCAAGCTTATTGTGATATTCACAAATTTGTTAATCATTAGACTAAAGACTACTAATTATACCATCCTTCCTAGCTTTTACTTCTACCTCTTCTATTAGTAGACCCCCAAAGTCTACCAACAAGCATATCAATTACTTTTATGGTATATATAATCATTATTTCACCCATTATTTAAATTTTTAATAATATATCAACACATTTCATCCTACCCTTACCTAACCCATAAATAAGGTTATACTTCCTCCCAAGGTATTACTTGAGTGTATTCTAAAATATGGAGAGGTATATTATATTTACACTAGTGCGATTCCCATCATATCAATTATTGTTTCATTATTTAGTAACACCTTCATGACCACCTTATGACCATTCATACACCCATTTTTCCTCCTCCCATAGGTCATCCACATAATAAGTATCCTCCTTCACCTATGTTTCTTTTTTCACTTGTGCATTTTCCGTTACCTATGTTTCCTTCCCCACTTATGACTCATTCTCCATCGATGGCTCCTTCTTGTCCTATGGATACCATTCCTACTCCTCTCCTTAATGATTTTACACATAATACCCCTCTTGATAATTATACTTTATATATTATTACATTTTATATTAAGGAGATTCGATGAGAGGTCTTTTCACAACTTTCCATAAGGATAAATGAAACTCTTGCCACCATTAGGATCCAACTTCACCAAGATATTTCAGATGTTATAGATAATATTTATGGATATATTTATTAGTATTTTTAAACATAAGATGGTGTTATTTCACTTTATTATTCACTATGGTTCTGGATTCGACTTATGATCCACTTTTATATATCTTATATCATTTAACTATGTGTCAAATTTGGTTTCACTTATCTATTTCACATGGATATTTATATTATGAATTATGTGTTATTGTAGTCATATAAATTTTTAAAATTAGTAGTTTGACTATGGTTTGTGATACCCCATCCATAGGTACTTTTTTCATGATCTTGCAACCTTTCTAGACACCTTTTTGCTTATTACCATTCATCTAAAACATTCTAAACAATCATTCCACCTCAGCTAGATAGTATTCCCTATGCCAATCCTATTCTCTCAAATCTTGAGCTTGTAGGATAGGATCACCCCATTTGGACTATATCACCCCATAGAGAAGTGTTTCATTTTTGGTAGTCCTATCTATTTTCACTTTGAGCCCCAACAATCATTTTCATCTGGTCCTTATCCTTAATTAGATTGGCCTAGCATAAATACATCTGACCCATGATCAATTATTCCCTATAAAATCCCATTCAAATCTCATTTACAAGTGAGGTGACCAAACTTACAAATAAAAAAAGAATACAAATAAAACACTAAGGTAAACCTCCCTATTCTTTGCACATAGTCACCCAACATAACTGCAAACCTACTCAAATATTCATAGTAGTCCCTAACCACCTCAAACACTATAAATTTGGCATTTATATCCACATCACAATATTGCACAAAGTACACTAGGTGGGAGAACTACATATGGCTTGATCCCTCTTCAGAGTATTGGTATGTAGGAAGTGTACCCATGCAAGGGTTGTGGATTTCATGTTTAGTACATATTTCACACTAACCCCCCTCTTTCTCAAGTGACTCAAATTTCATTTTATCAATCATGATGGAAGGTTGGGGTTTTAAGACAAAATAATCTACACAATAAATTTCATCAACAACCAACACTAAATTTTTCACAATCACACTCATACAGGCATATCATAACTACCCAAAACATTTTAGGGATCTATGATCATTTTAAACAATAACATTAGGAATAAAAAATAACATTTGACACCAAAGCATCCACTTTATGGTCATCTTATCCTTTCACCCAATAAAATATATATTTAGGTTTATGACACATTCCCAGTCTTGCATAGCCATTTTCAACCTCTGTAATAGCTATCTTAGTTTATTGTCTAGCTAAGTTGTATTTCTTCTTATTTATTGATATTTTTAAAAAGGTGAAAAAGACAAAAAATTGCACAAATTAGGACTATATTTATTTATATATTATGCACTAATTTATTAATATAAACCCTTAACTAAAATGGGAATAACATTCCATTATTCCCAAATAATTTAAATCATTTGGTAAACTTGACTTTATTTATGCAGAAAACCCTAAAAACCCTAGGGAAAACTCTCTATTAATTTTAGAAGTACATTTTTTATTTCTCCTTCATATATAAATCAAAATTTTAGATTAAATTTTTAAAATTCACCATATTAATTTTAAAAAATCATTTTCTTTTAAAGCCCCAGTGGAATATACTAGGCCCCTTTACTCTTTAGGGTATCACCTTAAATCTAAATTAGTTTAATTCCTATTTTATCATAGTAATTCACAAGTGATCCTTTCAAATACCTAAGATGTATTTACTAGGTCCAATGATGTACATGAATACATAAGTTTTTTATTCCTTAATCCAAAGTTTTATCATTTTCCTTGTATGCCTGATTCACTTACTTTGTATGTGAGAACACATGCATGTTATTCCTTTTATTGATCAACTTTACATATATTTGTTTGCACCTCTTTCTTCACTACCCTTGGAGCCTCTATGTTATGTTGAGTCATGTTATATGGTCCATTTTACTCATCCCCAGGTCACTACCCATCTCCAAAAAGCCCAAGTAACACCCTTGTCCCTCCACCACCTTAACCTATCAATTATCTTTTATCTCCTGATGTAGCTACTACTAGCCCTATATTACTAATAGATAATGTGGTTAGAGTTATTACTTGATGTGCCACCATTACTCCTCCCCTAGTTAGGAACCTTGCCACCCTCTTATTCCCTCCCATAATAGGCCCAACCCACCTATATAGGTATATCCACACAAGGCATATGATATTGTTGATCAGTTGAGAAACACACCAACCAAGATTTCCATGTTAAAATTGCTTCAAAAGGAAAATGTTTTCAAGGACATTCTTTATGAAGCACTCACTCAAAACTCTATGCCCATTGATTCAAAGCCTTCTTATTTTTCATCAGTGGTTAAAAAATTAAAAACTATAAAATATTTTGTTTCTTTTGATCATAAGGACATGCCTTCTCAGATAGTTATTGATCAGAATTTACCACTATCCATCAATTTGAAGTCAAAACTAGTGTACTTAAGAGAGTTTTAGTTGATAGTGGTTTTAGACTTAATATATGTAATATTACATTTTTACAGACCATGGGCATAGATATAGATTCCATTCAAAAGTTATATAATAAAATTAGAGGGTTTGATGATATACCATGACAAACATTAGGAACCATTGCTTTAGATATCATGGTAGGACCCAAAACCCTCTCTACATAGTTATAGGTCATGTTAGGTCCTCTTAATTATAACCTTTTACTTGGATGACCTTCGATACACACAATGGGGGTAGTTCCTTCCACTCTTCATTGATGTATTAAGTTCCTCCATGAAGGATGCCTATACACATGGCCAGTAAATAACTAGCCATTTAGATATTATAGAATTACAGAGTCATCTTCAACTATTTTACCAAATGGGACACCTCATATCATAGTTCAGTCACCACCTCAATATATTTATCTTAACCAAATACATACGTATGAGGTAGGAGAAACTAGCACATCTTACACTCTTCCACTTATAATTATTTCCTTAGCTCTGGATACTTAGTTAGTTATAGTATCTTTAGCCTTTCCATCTACTCCATCAATTAGATTTATTACACATATTATAATTACATAATCACTGATAGTAGTTCTAGTAGTCCCAATTGATTCTATAGATATAGCTCTTCAGGTAGTCAGAGTCATGTCACTAGTAAAAAATACTCTCATAACACCACCATCTTCTCTTACTATAGTTGATGAGACTCTCATATCATAGTTACCCCTTATGGTAAGTTATAAGTTACCATATGTGTATGATGTTGATACAAATTCCCAAGCTACTTTAGATGATGATATGACACCCACACTCACATATGACTATTTGTGTGGATTGAGCTTTACACCAGTTAGCCTAGGAGAGTACCAAGATGACTCTAGAGCCCTCATTAGACATCCTACATCTTACACTAGACTCTTAGGATATACTCCACATTCATGACCATAGATAGATCACTTGGCACATATAGTTCACATGGTTACCTTTATGGATATATAGCCAGTCATTCAAATTTAGGCAAGAAAGACACAACATCAACCATAAATTATGTTATAGATGTTACTTGATCATGGATTAATCACACTACCTATAGTATAACATAAATATATTATCAAGTTATCATGGCATGATGGTTTCCCATTTTATCTTTTTCAAATAATCACAGGGCATGACACAAAATCATGTATAGATTTACAATAGAGACTAGATAAACTACAAGTTTAGGGTACTATTTAGATTATGTCACCACCATCACTAACTCTACCACTTCCACTAAGGCTACCTCTTACCAAAGCTAAATGCCCCAAAGGAGAACCAACATATTCACCACCATAGTGACCTTCAGTTCACCTTCAACAAAATGAAACCACTATGAGTGATAGATCTTTGACTACACAAAGATCACATATCTTGTTGACACCTGAGGAGATAGCCACCATGTATATAGATCCTACAACTTATGATGATGATCTAAAGGAATTTGATGATGGATGTGATCCCTTCCTCCATCTTCATCCCTAGCAAGCTCCACCCTTAAACCATTTACCCCCTCCATCTTAGTCTTTTATGTCACTATGTATATATTGTTTTACTCACATTATTGTATATAGTTTCTTTCTGCTTACTTGTAAATAATTTCTCAAATTACTTGTACATAGTTTCTTTTTGCTTTCTTATACATAATTTCTTAGCTTATGTGTACATAGTTTCCTTATGATTACTTATATATATATTATTTAAAAATACTAAAAAAAATACAATATTTCAAAATACCAAAAATAATATAACATGTCAAAATACAAAAATATTCAAATAACTCAAAGCACCAAAAAAAATTCAACTATACGCATTATTTTGCTTTACATTTCCACTACCATGCTAGACATACATTTTATTATTCTATGCTAGTATTTTTTAGTTTATCTACATTACCATGCTTCACTTGATCTTATTTGGGTGTGTTTAATGATACCTAGATCCTTGATTGCTTCACTCTACCGATTGAGGGGGAATCCTACTTTTACATTCAAGACATACATCAACATGTCTACCCATTGGGAGCATCTTCTATAGAACTACACCATCTAGGTTATGCCATTCCTACACCACACAGTCTAGTTATCATGTTGATGTATAGTGCTTACTAGCCTACACTGATTATTCTATCAACACTCACTAGTATATATATCACTTGTGTATTTATTATCATCTACCGAGGCTTCTACTACATGTTTTGTATACTTTCACTTCTTGTTTTTATTAGTTAGATGTGATAGTATTTTCAACATTTACATGCCTTCTTTTCTTTCTTTAAGTAGCTAGATGTGATTGTGTTTCTCAGTTCCTATTTTGTTACTTGTGTGTGCCTTAGGACATTTGCCAGTGTCCTTTACTTTTACTCTTGTATGTGCTTATGGCCCTCATGCCAATCTTGCTTGTTTTTAATTGTATGTGTATACAAGCATTTGAACATGCCTTGTATGTATAATTTTCCTATTTTTAGTGACATGTGTCCATGTTCCTTGTTTACTTGGCCCCTTGTCCTTTTTTGTATGCTTCTTACTTATTTCCTTACATGCTTGTTTGTTTTTTTGCTTCTTAGTTGTTTAAAATGCCATTATCCACATCATGTATTATCTTGCCTTCTTATATGCCATGATGAACATCATGATCCATATATTTTTTATAACTAACAAGATTTATAATTCTAGTTCAATAAACTACACATGTTAATACATTTTTACATCTATCTAGGCATACCCCTATTGTTCTAAAAATCTCTAATACAAAATATGCTATATCTTGAGACATATTTTAGATTATCATTGCTATATTATGTATTTCAAAACATGATATGCCTATAGGGATATTTATTTTAAGTTAAGTCATTGTAGGGTCTCCATTCCTACCCTCAGAAGAGGGGTCAACAAATAGGGGTTTTGTCACAAATCTCAAATCCCTCTACTGTTCAAAAATTAGTTTTTAAAACAATCAAAACAATAATCAAAATTTTAAACATGAAAAATAGACTAGAAAAATTGGGACAAACATAGAACAATAATTATAAATAGTAAAGGACTAGAACAACCCATTTGGACTGCAACACCCTATAGCAAAGTGTCAAATTTTCATCACTCCTATCCAAATAGTCAAAAACCTAGAATTTTTAGAAATAGACAAAAAGGTAAGGTCAACTATAATTTTTTTAGCTATAGTCTAGTTCAAATTGGTTAATTTCAATACAATTTTACTTAGATTATCTAGATATAGGGAGCATCATGTGCAACATTATAGATATTTATTTCAATTTTAGATTGGGTAGTTGGTACAAATTCTAAATCAAAATCTATATTATAGACACTAGTGATTGGGGGCAATGTGCATGACACATTTACCTTCTTTTATTTCTAGTTAATTATATTACCTAAACATTCTTAGAATTTATGTACTTTAATCCATTTCTAGGTGGTTGGCATCATTTCAGAGTGACTTTCATATAATCCAAGTTCTCAATTTCAAATTGGCTTTCATACAAGCCAAATTTCCACCTTTCAGAGTGGCCAATATTGGTCTAGTTCTCAATACACATTCATATATACATGCCACAATTTTATATTATAGAGCATTCATGGGCTTCATGAGCCATCTCATATGACACACATTCATACCAGTATCAATTCATAGTTCACATTTAGTGGGAAATAATGGAGCTAAAGGACTAGCTAATCTTTGTATTCTTGAGCCACCTACTTAGAGGGATTGAACACACAATCGAAAGATTTATCAGCACATGCATGATTTCATATCTTCACTACATAATTGGTGATGATGGATCTAAAGGGCAAATCTTTGCATTATTGAGTCACCCTTAAAGAATTGAGCACTCAGCTCTGTTCATGATATTACTCTTTGTATAATAGCTACCCATCATCACTCAGCATCACAATAGGTTTTGTATTAGTTCATGTACATGATGAGTTATATGCATTCCTTTCTCTTCCTCTCTCTTTTATCCATTCTTTGCATCATGTTCTTATTTTAGACATAACATGTCTAGTAAGAACTGAACTACTCCTTATTTTCCCTTATATATTTATGCTTCATGATATTCTCTCTCTGTGTACACTCAACATCACACATCTTCATGGGATTCACCCTTGAAACTAATTTTAAGTATGCTTTATATTTTTCCTTTATCTAGGATTCCACATTATTACATCACTAGAATAAAGAAGGGAAATGTAGTCATATAAAATGTCTAAATTGGTAGTTTGAGTGTGGTTTGTGACACCCCATTTATAGGTCTTTTTTGTAATCTCTTGTGACCCTTATAGACACATTTTTTCTCATTACCAAACATCCAAAACCTTCTAAATGATCATTACACCTCAGCTACATAGTATTTCTCATGTTAATCCTATTCCCCTAGATCTTGAGCCTATAGGATAGGAACACCCCATTTGGACTATAGCACCACACAAATAAATATCCTATTTTTTGTGGTCCTATCCATCTTCTCTTTGATCCCCAATAGTCATTTTCATCTAGTCCTTATCCTGGTTAGCCTAGTGTGAATACATCTGACCCATGATCAATTATTTCTTATTAAATCCCACTCAAAGCTCATTTACAAGGGAGGTGACTAAACTTATAAAGAAAGAAAGAATACAAATAAGTAAATAAGGAAAACTTCCCTATTCTTTACACAAAGTCACCCAACATAGCTAAAAACCTACTCAAATCCTCATACCAATCCCTAGCCACTTCAAATACTATCAATTTGGCATTTGTATCCACATCACACTATTGCATAAAGTATACTAAGTGGGAGAACTACATATGGCTTGCTCCCTCTTCAAAGTATTGGTATGTAGGTAGCATGCCCACATAAAGGGTGTGGATTGCACACTCAATACATATTTCACACTAACCCCACCCCCTCCCCCCCCCTCTTTCTCAAGTGACTCAAATGTCATTTTATCAAGCATGATAGAGGGTTAGGGTTTGAAGAAAAAATCAGCTCCACAGTAAATTCCATTAACAACCAACTCTCAATTTTTAATAGACATGCTCACACAAGCACAATACAACTACCAAAAAGTTTCAAGTCTCTATTATTAGTTTGGAAAATAGTGACAAGAATGGACAATAATACCAAACATTAAAGCATCCACTTTTTGGTGCTCTTATCCTTTTGCCCAATGAAATCTAGATTTAGGTTCATGATACATTACCAATTTTGTACAATTATTTTCAACCTCTATATCATCCATCTCAGTCTGTATTCTAGCTAAGTTGTATTTATTCTTATTTATTAATATTATTAGAAAGGTGTAAAAGATAAACAATTACATAAATCATGACTGTGTTTATTGCTATATTTTATAATGATTTATTAATCTAGACCCTTAACTAAAATATCAATAACACTCCATTATTCCCAAAAAAGATAAAGTAGTCGTATATGCTTTCATTTATTTTCATCCTCTCTTATGGCATATTTTCATTATTTTCATGATTGCACATCTATATTTATAAATTCACTTCTTTTTATGAATGTTTTTGACTTTTTTCATGATTGTTTGCTACCTTATCTCAATAACATAGATAATTATTATTATGAATTGGTTATACCAACATTTTTTCACTTAGTAATACTTATTTAACATGTGATTACTTAGAAAACAAGTCATCTCAATGTAATGTTATTTTATCGATCTACTTCAGATCTCTTTTTATTCCCCTATCTCCTTTTTCATACTAAACATACACATGGTTAAAACTTGAGATAACATACTAGTTCATAGGTAAGCCTAAGTTTTTAGTTACTCATGTCTTTATATATGTAGCTTCCATTAGCTAATTTCTAGAGCTTATTAATGTGTATCCCTTTTATCACTCAAGTTGGTTATTCCAAATCCATATAGAAGAGGAATCTTAAAAGCCATTAAATTAAAAATCTAATTCATTTAAACAAAAGGCAATGATATAAAAGGCAACATACAAATTTCAAATGTCAAATCATACTAAATGACATGATTCATAGCATATACACTTTTTCAATTGAAGCTAAAACTCTAAATTTGTCATTATGATAGATTTGAGGTCCATTAGGGTGTGGTAAGCCATTAGATTGGGAAAGGAGAGTAAAAATATATTTTCATGCTACCTAATTTCTCACACAAGTACTTAATCTTCATAGTAGACTAACAACTCTATACGAGGTCCTGAGGAAAGCGGAACATGTTGTGGGAAGGTAGGTCCATTTTAATTTTCTTCTTCATATAACCATTATGAGTCAATCCTAGTATCTCACTAATTTTCCTATATGACTTTGCACTTATTTTGAATGGGTATCCTTTGTATGGTCACTATCCACTTATTTTTTTTCTTGTGTATTTATTATGCCTCATTTTTCCTAAGGTATTCTCATATATGATTACATCATGATTTTTACATTCCCTCTGTCATTTACAACATTCATAATATTTCCCCTTGAGAAATATTATTTTGTTAGGTGATCATATTCCCTAGGGTTTTTATTTATGAGTTTCATTGTTAGATTATGGGTATGACCAAGCCTTCCTCATAAATTACCACATTACAACCATCCTTTAAAAAAAAAAAAAAAAACTCTTTTTCATAATTATTTCCACCACCCTTTTTGAGTTTTCATATAGGACCATGTATAGGATCAAGGCATTCTTCAAAAAATATTCCAATACCCAAGTCACAATGAAATTACGTGTGTCAAATTTGAAATAATTATTGTTGGATTATGAGATTCACATCATTAACATGCTTCCCATCTTGATATAATATGTTTTATGATCCATTAATAGTTCACTTTTATATTCTTATTTTATGATTGCATGTATGCTTTCAACCATTTTATTAAATGTTTTATACATCCCATCTTGAATTAATATGATCAATTTAATTTCATTTTCTAGTTTTTATTTCTTTTTATACTTCTCAAAGTGATTTGGTATGATTGATTAACTTTTTTTTTTATACCATTGTTTTTCATGTTCCTTTCATTTTATTATAAAATTATCATACTTCCTAATGTGATATAGTGTGATTTTTATTTATTTTAATTTGGTGAAAATATTTTACATGGTTTAAAAACATTTGTTACCCTTTTTACCATGATTGGTTTATTATATTTTATCATCTTTTTTTATTACATATTTCCCATTGTGATATAGTGTATAGTACTTTTTTTTAATTATTTTCCTTTTTGACTTTTTATTTTTAACCATCCATGTGTGTCATATAATTCTAGAAAATAAAACATTCAACATATATTTCCCATATAGTATACAACAAAGTATAAATACATGTGTTAGAAATAAATATATCCATGCATCAACATCCATATCTAAGTAAAACTCATGAGAACACAAAAAAATTGTCAAAATTAGTATATATATATACAATGTTTTTTATACAAAATAAAAAGTATAATAACTCAAATTCTAAGTCCAAGATCCATCATGTCTATCATGTGGCCTATCCATGCTACCCATAAATGCCTAGGACTATCACATTTTAATAGTATGATGTAATAAGGTAGTTTAGGATCTCACGCCATTAACTTATCCCTATAGATTAACCACCTGGGCCTACACCTATTTGAGCTAAATAGTGGTTTCCATGTCCACAAATCTCTCCTATGCTAGGGATTGTCAATCCTATGCCTCTCCCTCTCTAACCCTTATCAGTGGATGTAACCTATCCCTGCATATATGTAGCTACTTCGAGGCCTCTGCCACTAGTATAAACTAGCCTACCTTGGCTAGGGTAGGTGGAACCATATTATCCTCTAATGTGATGGGGTCATAGGGTGTCATCACCCCATCAAAAATTCCATAGTGCACAACCATAATTAGGGATCCCCATATGATCTCCTCCTTCATAAGATATTAAAACCAAAACTAGATAGGCATCATATCACATATATCATAAAATCATCTATCTACCATAATTATAATGTAACTAGTTTCCAATATCAAAAACTTAAATCAAAGTTAAAACATTTCTCACCCATGATGGTGTCTTGAATCACAGTCTATCCATCTAGTCAACCATAAGTCACCTCCTCTATAGGTTACCTCTATACTAGTACAAACCTAGGATTCACTACTCAAGTATGAAATGATCCTCTCCTTATAGGTACCTCTATAGACAAGCTATGTCTTGGAGAAGTTATTGGGTCACCCTATACTACAACTCTCACCTACATTTCCTCATGTAGATGGTACCTCCATCTATGATGTAGATATGGTGGTTTCTACTTCCTCTACTATGGTATCTATTTTGTTCTTGTATCCACATCCATAGCCTCTCCCCATATTGGCTCTACTTCCACCTACTACCATGCTCAACCAATCCATGGTATAACATGATAAGGCCTAATCACTATTATATTTATAGGTACCCCTCCTCATCCCCTCTCTTTCAACTCCATAGAATTTCATGCCCAATAAGTAGGCACTAATAGAGGGGTTTCTAGATGGAGGAGTGCAAACTATCCTAGAAATCATGCCACTAGATGCATCTCTACCCATGACATGTAATATCCTATGATCTGCACTCATGCCAACCCTATCATAATGATCACCCAACTAGGTCATATAATAATAATGTGCATATAAGGCTACCACATTATTTCCACTCATGTGATCATCTATAGAGTAGCCAGATTGGGCATGACCCATGCTACATGGTCTTATCTCCACCTCAAGACTCAAGGTAACTTGTCATAGACCACATGGGAAAACCCAACTAACTGATACATGAGGAACATCTCATATATCCATGAACTAAATAAAAACATAGGACCCATGGTCTTCTTCCCTATGTATAGCATCGCATACATGTCATGGAAGATTTGGACCCAAATGACATCCCCACAATTATAAAGTTCTCCCTAATCTAGTGTATACTAGTACAAGGCTATCACATATATTGGTACCTTGCCATCTAACTTGTGACACAACACTCATGATATCATAAGTCCTATCACTTCCTTCCATATGTATAAAATGGTCACAATGTACACATCACATAATATCACCCTCAACCCTAAGTAAATCATATTTTAACATGTATCCCACTAAGGTATTGATCATCTCTCATATAAATCCTTTAGTGTATATGTGATCACTGGCATCCTACCTATGGGCAGCCCAATCAACTCATGGACATCCTCCAAAGTGATACCCACCTAAATGATGTCCCTAGCCATGTCCCACAAGAAAGTGTTGGCCAAACATTTACATAATCCTAGGAACCTGACAAGAAGATCAACACTTAGTGGGATCCACCTCATCTCCATAATGTTGACAAACCCTAAGGATAGCAGTCGAGCTCTATTTATGTCACTCAAATGATCCAACAAATATTGTAGCCATGATACATCTATCAGGTGATAATATCTCTAGAATATCTAAAAAATATACAACAACAAAGGATGCATTAGATCTCCATGTCATAAATAGCCAAAATACATTATTTAAAATTTGCATATTAACCCATTCATTAGTTGGTTTACTTTAGTTTCTTATGATTTTTTATTTTCCTACATAATCAACATTTGACATTTTTTAACTAAATTATCCTATTTTATACTAAATTGGCCCTTCTTTAGATATAGAGTATTATATGGTCCCTATGTTACATATTCAATCCTCTTTTATAGATTATATATGCCCTCTTATACCAACTAAATCAGCTCTATGATACATAGTCAACCTCTTATTCCTTGAAAACTATGTTAGCCCATTGCTACGTAGTTGGCCACCCTAAGAGTACTATGCCAACCCACTACTATGAAATCAACCCTCTATAGTTTAATTTCCTTTTTAAAAAAGTCAACTAGGTCAACTTTATTCTTTCATTACAATGAATTTTTGATCATTTATCATAAATTCCTTATGCATTTCTTGGTCTGACTTCTTCCTACCCATTATCTTGTTCTATCCCTATTCTACCTAAACATTTCCTAAGGTCAATTTTGGTGCCTATATTTGGCCTCTCAATCAATTTTCCATATCTATCTCAATGTCAAAAAATTAAAAAAAAAATGAAATTAATAATTATTTACCTATGATGCACTCACTAAAATTGCCAGACATCCTCCCCAACTCATCTATCATCTCCTCACCATGATGGATATCTAGTCTTAAACTAGGTCTCTCAGAGCTCTATTTTTTCATAATAATAAAAATAACAAATGAATTATGTTTCACCCTTTTTATATTTACTAATAAAAAATATTTACCTATCAAATATCTACCACTAGATTTCATTTTTCAATCATATCTTTGTTTCTACTAGATCTTTTTCTAAATTGTAAGATGTTTTGTAGTCCTAAAATTATAAATAATATTTTCACATATTACATGTATATTTTTTTAAAACTTCTATTTTTTCTCTTTTTCTCTAGTTTCTACAGGTTCACCCAATCTTGCCAACATTGGACACCTCATTTCTTTCATCTTATTCTTTATCTACAACACTGATGTAAGTAAAGGTATGTTTTTTTAAAATTATATCATTTAATTTATCTTGCTTGCATCTTACTAAAATTATTTATCTTTAACATTATGTGTTGCTATATTATTTTCCTAAATCACCACTCCCTATTACACCTACATGGCAAGTGATGAGATTTGAGTGGGGCACATATACACATAATATTTTCAAACTTAATCAATTACTGATGCTTCTCTCTTGTAAGAACCCATCTAGTCTCAATCTCTTTTAGTTCATGACTTAAATGGTACATTGGGAAAGGGGTGAGAAGAGTATTAGTGTTTTGCATGATTATTATCCCTATACTTCCAATTTATTTCTACACAACCATCTCCTAAAACACTTACCTAAGATTTATTTTATCTCTTTCACCCTCCTCTAAGATTTTACCACCTTAATTAGCCCCATCCTAAGCCTAATACCATTTTTTATGGTTTACATTACACTATCATCCCCATCGACCTTGTACTCTAATTGATAAATCATATTTAGGGTCTAGGTCTACCCCTGGCTGACCAAGACCAAGACCTAATTTATTTTTATCAATAATGATACAAAGTTGATTGGTTCAAACCTATTGAATAAACTTTTAGAAAGGTTTAGGGTTAGATTTATCTAAATATAGATAGCCATTTCCATCATTTATTAGAGAGAAGAGAAGAATAAGAATATTATATTGTGCATTTGCTTATCAACCATTCTACTTGAGGAACATAGCTTAGGGTTTCAATAATTTATTTGAATATACAAATCTTGTCTTATGGATAAATATTTTTGATGCATAGATAATTTAGGTATCCTATAGATTACTTATACTTTATATCTTTACATATGATAACAACATCTTGAGAAGCACCTTGGCCAAGGGAGAGATTGAGGCTTGATGGGTTCATCTTCAAAGGTAAGTATTCCTAACTTTTTCCCTCCTTTATAAGAGTAGATATATTTGAAATTTTAATTCTCTCTCATGCATTATTATTTCATATACATTTATGTGAGTATATATATTCTATTTATTACACCCACTTTGTGTCATAAGCTTTGGTGATCACTATATCAGATTTTACTTGTCATTTAATTTTGTTAATATGAAAAATAGGACCTAGTTAGGGTTATTACATGGTTTTGATTTACTATAGGCTTTGGAACCCTCTATATTGATTTTATTATGGTAATATATCCCTTGGTTAGGTCTAGAAGATCCATCTTGGTCATGACCCTAAAAATCTAATACACATGGAATTGTATAAAGATATAAACACTGATGACACTAGATTTACATGCTGAAGTAAATGTGATCTAAAAATCCAAATAATTCATCACCAAGAAATCATAGCAGATCTACATGAGTCCAAAAATAAATTTATATAATTGATCTGTATCAGCAATTGAAAGTGTAAGTAGGATTTATCTTCTCTGAGCTAGGATTGATTAATAGATCAATTACATTTCCCCTTGAATACAGGTGAATATTACATTGATTAGGATAAGAAAATAAAATAAAAATTATGCAAACATTCCCCACTTGGTGGTGAATATAGTATTTATTCTATCTTCTGCTTTAACTAGGACTTGATTATAACTAGAGAACCCATACAGAAAGGACATAATATCTAATCAACTTACCATTTAAATCACCTCATCCAAAGAAGGTATAGGGTAATTATCTTTCTTCAAATATTTATCAAATTTTTGAAGTTAACACATAGTCAAATTTACCCCTTTTTCTTTCTTACTAGTATTATACATGCTACCAAAGTTGATTGTTTAACTAGAAACTTGATTTTAGCATCTAGGAATTTCCTACTTTTATTTGTATAAGAGGTTCTAAGATTGGATTCACTAGCCTCTATCATTGCCTAAAATTACTTTGATTAGGTTTGAGGGGGATGGTGTGAGTGATTACCTGGGTTTCAAATATATTCAAGTCATCATACATCATTTAAATGATATATTTGTAGTTTATGAGTAATATCTTGAGTCTTTGTTTTTCATCCTCAGTGCATCTTTGGCCCACATTCACATATTGGGGATGTTGATCAATCCTTAAGTTATCTTTGGTGAATTCAAACTTAGTTACTTTGAGTTAATTTTTCTATTGATATTTTGTATTGATATCAAAGCCTCACTCTAAAGAAACCATCCATAGTGGGATGTGGTCCTTTTTCAACTATAAAACACCATCATATCCAATATCTTTAATGTGCATAGGTTCAACATCATTTTCATATATTAGATGAGAATCAAAGAATAAGAAATTAGTTAAGAACCACACAATTTTTTAATCATCCTTGAATACCTAGAAATGGTATATATTATTCAAAACATAAGGATAGGGAACTAATTCCATAGAGAATATCCACATATTTAACTCTTATAGTGGTTCTAAATTAGCAGTTGATGTTATCATTGATTTTTTTGTCTAGTTTTATTATCTTAGAATAGATTTGATGTTGAAGGCATCAAAATATTCAATTAGATCCTATGTATGATGCTTGTAATTATTTAGATAAGTGAGTTTACATTGGTATTTATTCCTTGTCTAGTTTAAAACCAACTCATAATCACTATAGACCTATACCTAATTGGCACTATACTTTAGTGAAAATTGTGGTCTAAGGATTAGTGATGTATACTTAGACATGTTTTTTTTGTATCAAAATTTAAACCTATAATATTATAGATACTAATTCCCTTCTATATATGTGAGGGCTACCTCAACACCTAAACCTTATTTTGATTTATCCCCATTGAAATAAAATGTTCACATATGGGAAGGATATTTAAGTTCTTGTTCATGTAATGCATGTTCCTATTTAGTGAGTGAAAGTTTATAGACCTACATGTGAAGACACAAATTCTACCTTTTAATTAGTGGTGCTATACTCTGTGATCATGTGTTTCATTTTGGGTTCATATTCCATTCATATTTGGTTGGCTAGCCCCTTCCAAGGTAACCATGTGTGTGAGAAGGTAGTAGCCATGTATGCATTAATAATTTTAAACTAATCCCTACTCATTAAGAGTCCATAAGCTTATATAATGTCAGTGACCAATATCCCAATAGTCTATTACACATGTGGTTCAAATGCAAGTTAGATGCACATGTTGGATAATTATCAAACATATGGGATTGAGGATTTATCTAATTAAATAACCACCCTCTATTATTTGTCAAGAGTTATACTAGTTTTTGGCACACAACTATAGGCATCACATTGGTTGATACTCTAGAATCGATTAGATATTTATACACACTCTTTTTTAACATTATGATAGTCATTAGGAAAGGTGGTACATCTTGTTTGTCTTTATATTCCATCACATTTATTTGTGTAACTTTGGATTTATCAGGATAGGACCTTGTAGTTAATTCCTTGAGCAATATTTCCCTTTGTTTGGTGATCTAGGCCAGCTCATGTAGACTCATGTTAACCTTGATCTTTTTCATAGCTTCAACAATGTTGTATCCCCTTTGTTACGATATTCTATAGTTTATAAATTATGGTCTCTCTTTGGAGGAGGTGGATTGTTATTAGCCTTAAAATCTATAGGAATAGTATAATTATTATTTGTATACATTGAAGTATTCATAGGTTGTCTACTCCTTAGATTATAATCATTATTAGCTTGGTTATACTACCAGAAGGCATGAATATCATTTGTATTGTCCTCTCGTTCATTATCACCTTCTTTTATAAATAAAGAGTCATAGGTTTTGAAATCCATTAATGTGCTTGGGTGGCGTAAATCATTGGAAGAAGATGATTCCTTCTAATTTCCAAGATTTTCTTGCCTCTCTTCCTACTATTAGAAGATATCAAAAGTAGGGCAAAACTTGATACAATCTAGTTCTCCATGTTACATAGTTTTATGAACTCGAAACCAGTTTTAAAGAGATGAATCCATGATATTGATCTAAGGTATCTTATTATATGTGTATTTTTATTCTTGATTGTATCTAGACCTATTAAAATGTCTATTATATCTCTAAAATCCAAAATTATGGTTTATATCATATCAACCTATGTTACCCTTGTGTTTTTACATGTTCAAAAACTTGTTACTCAAATTTTCTACCATCCTCTAGATTGAATCTAATTCTATCTTTATGGAATCATAATTAGTAGCATGTGTAGAAGTTGTACAGACTAGGATCAAGGGATAACTATGATTTTGTTGGTTAGAGGTATACACATAATTAATTAATAAGCCAATGTGTTGGTAAGGTGAAACATGACTTAAAGGCATCGGTATATATACTTGGTTCTAGTTCTAGGCTACAATATTATAATTAACACCTAGGATTGGAGTGAAATATATAAAAATTGGGCCAAGATCAAGAAATGCCAAGGATTAAATTAAAGTGTTTAGTTTCTTGTCTATACTAATGGATTTATCATAATCCAAATTCTATGACAAAATTATAATGACTCTATGTAAAAACACAATAGAGATGGGATCTAGTGTATTTTTATACATCTCAATGGATAACACCTCATTTTGTTCATAACCAATGACTATTTTTATATACATATTTTGAAATATGGCATTGAAATGTTAGATTAGTTCATTCGGATCTCACTTCATGTTAATAAAGTGTTTATAAATAACACTTAGACTAGTGAATTAGCCAAATTATCTCAAGAAATTATCTTGGTAATTAGGTCAGGTTGTGATAAAACCTTTTAAAACATTTATGAACTAGCCATAGGCCATATATTAAAACATGAAAGGGAATAATCTAGAATCCATGTCTTCATGAGTTATTTTCAATATCCTTAAAGTAGTTTGAATGACCTAATATGTTCTTCCATAGTCCTTCTTGAGGGAGAAAAGGTATGGATATATTTATCTAGGTTTCTAGAGAGATCACACATGAATGTAAAAACATTGATATCTAAACCTCTTATACAAGTTGGAGCTGAATAGGGAGGTGATGGAGGATTATTCAATTATTATTATTTATATTTTTAGGCCATTGGGAGGATAGGAAAATAAGGTTGTCTTCTTGGGGAAAATGATTGGGATCTATATCCTCTCCTAACTTCCTTATCAAACCTTGATTTTTTTTATTTCTAAAGTTGGGAACAACAAGTTATCATTTGAGGTATATATTATTAACCTTCTAGGCACTTTTAGTGCAACTCAAAAGTATATTTCTTAAAAATATAGAGGTGGAGGTGTTGGCCCACCTTATAGCACCAATTTTGGTGTTAAATTATATTGATGTGGGTCTTATGTGCACCCCAATAACCATCTATGTTATGCCTCTAATGTTTTAGGATCAACAAAAAAATTCACTCCAAGGCACAAGTTATTGGGTATTTAGTTTTATTATAAGCTACTGGTGGAATAGAGGTGAATGATCTAAATTGTTTACCATGAGTGAGTTGAATATGATTGAACCTAAATTGACTTGAAGTGATTATAAGGATGATGGTTTCAACTATAGTGGGTATGATACCAAAATAAACTCAAAAAGGAAGTAACTATAAGGCAAAAAGGAGGTTTGTAGACCATATAAGATGAAAACCCTTTATAACTAACACTTAAACTAATGTAGGACAAGAAATAAAAGATTCAATAATTTTTGTAAGCTACTTTATCACACCAACAATAAAAAACAATAAGGATTCAAAGGGAAACATAAAACATTATAATTAAACATGTATAAATTAAAGGTTGCCATGTTTGCTAGATTACTATTACACATTAGCCAAGGGGATTATAATCACATGTAAAAGATATACAAATCAATTATAGCCTAAAATGAATAATTGTATTAAATAATATTTATATCATACATAATAAAATAAATAAAATACTAGAATGATAGCATGTCCCATACAATCCACATAATTGGAGAGTAATCAAGATTTGTACACAAAGACTAAGTCAAGAAAATATTCTAAGAATTTCTTATTAAAATTAGAAACCAAAAATCTCCTCCTTTTGTAATTGGGAGGATATATATATATATATATATATATATATATATATATATATATATATATATATATATATATATATATATATATATATATATATATAATTGGGATGCATCATCTCGTAAATATTCATATAAAACTACAAGTTTAAAATTAAAACTATATGTCTGAAATCGTGAAAAAGATGCATGCCTCATGTACACCTTTAGAAAATACTCTTAAACTAAAAATATATTATACATCTATAGTAAATAGATTCATAACTAAAGTTTAAATTTAGTGATAACAGGAAAATACATGGTTATTTTTACCTCAAGGTGCTAATGTGGAACCACTAAATGGAGATGTAGGTGGGGTAAGTGTAGTTGTAATCAATGTAATTATTGGAGGTCCTTATGGAATGAAATTTGGGCCTCATGAAGTTTTCATGATAGAAAATCTAGGGAGCTTAGAGATTTGGGATGTTAGGTTGGCATTTATAGTTGGTTGTGTATGTGTAACTAAATTTGAAGATGATTCCTTGAATATCAATTCCCTAAATAATGCATAGGTTGTATCAAATTACTTTTTTTTTAATATCAAAATTAAGTAATGAAGGCTTCAAAATATTAATAGCTTCAGTCATCAATATTTCTTGATTAGCTTTACAACTATTGAATTCAACTAATTTATCTTATACCATTATTACTCTATCCCTTGAGAAACTTACCAACCATAAGATTTATTCATTGGTTCTATAAATAGTGCCCTCAAATTCTTGTTTGAGGTCACATATAGCTTCCTAAAGAAGGTTTTAAAAATTGGATCTATTGGCCAAATCTCATGTAGGGATTATTACATTAGTAACCCTTATATCTACCAAAATTTGTAATGCTTTACCCTCATGAGTAAGTAAATGTTGTAGTAGGGTCTTCATTTTCTTTTGCCATTTAAGGGAAAAATCTGTTCTTGTCATTACATAATTTAAACACCAAAAAGCATCCATACTAGTCATAAGATCAAACTAATTAAAATATTTAGTCATGGAGCATTGGACCAAAAAAATTAATCTCCTTTATAGCTCTTTCATCTCATTCCAAAATGTGACAATAGATCACCTGTTCAACTGGATCCCTACCCAAATAACCTTGACTTTATAAAAAATACTATACAACTTGGTTATTACACTTTGTACATTAGTAATAGTTTATTAAGGTCCCTATATAATATGGATCTATTATAACCTCTTCAATTCATGTTCTTTAATTTGAAACATCTCTTTCATTATTGCCCTTGAATAATCAGTAAAATAATTGAAATTCTCTATATATTTGGTGGGGTCATTCAGATTTTTCTTAGGATTCATGGTTAGAGGGAAAAGATTCTCCATTTATTAAACCTCCACCTCATCCTTCCCTTTTAATAGTCCCACTCTATTTACCAAATTGAATGGAGACTATGAGAAGTTTAATTATAACAACATTATAATTTTCATCACTTATGCCTTGCATTTATTTTACCCAATGGGGAATAATGTGTTCTTTGATTTCAATATCTTGGTTTGGGTCTAAGGACTAGGAAGAAGGAGAAGTAATTAGAGGTGGTGTAATCATGGGTGTTTCCAAAGATTCACTTATATAAATAGGAGACTAGAGTGGTGAATGAGAAACACTCTCCCATGGAGATGTTTCCTTCATAAGTATAACTTTCATCAAAACATTTGGTCAATCCCAGAGTAACTTGTACAATAACTATTATTGAGGTCATGTACAATGGATATGGAATGAGTAATTATAAGTGGGATGACATTTTCTTGGGTACTAGTGGCATCTGAGGATTAAAAATAGATATAATGACAAAATTATCAAAATGGATTACTTTTAGAGTCCTTATTAGCTTTATAGATGAGTAAGGAACATATAAATCAATATAAGTAATAGAACTAGATGAAATATCCTAATAATTATTGGAGGATAACTTGTAGCTAAATAAATATTAGAAACTAAATAAATAATAGAAAAACTACCTTTTTCAAGGTCTTGATTTGTTTTTATGTTAGGACCTAATGTTTTTATACTTCAAAAGAGGATTCCTTTAATTTTTGTCCTCCTAGGCTCAAGGTCTTAGACTTTTATAACATAGATTCTTCATCATATGGTTGTTCATCTATAGGATAATTGAATATATATACTACATTCACATTTTTCATTACATTTAACACCTTATTTAATTGAAAGAATATGTGAAGGTCTTTATTTTAATTATTTATCTTGGCAGGGAGGGGAAGAGTCTTTTTGCTTCATCTAGTAGGTGAATATGGGTTGAGTAGAAGGTGGATGAGATGGGGGGACAACTATAGGAGTAACAGTGATAATAGGTTTGATTGGAGATGATGTTGAAGTAGTAGTAGTAGATGTGACAAATGGTATTGAGGTGGTTGTGTAGGATATAAAACTTACCTAGGGAGACTTAGGGGTATTAGGAATAGATAGAAAATTAGTCTAGAGAAAATATGGAAGAATTACATAATTGATTTTAGTGAGGAATGTAAAATGTGTCATCACTAAATATCTCTTCCTTTGTTCCCTTGAAGGACTAGTTGGCTTATACCTTGTAGTGGTTGTATACAAAATGTTAACATTAGATACCACTAATGTAGAAGATAATTGGGGACCTAAGAGACCCCTTAAAATTTTCCTCTAAATTTTAGGGTATGATTATCTATGAGTGCCAAAATCATTTGGTTCATCTTTCATAGTCTCTTCTGAAGGGGAAGGAGGTCTATCTTATTTTTATAAGTCAGTTGGTTAGATTGAATATCATTGATGGCTCCATACAGCTTGTGTATTTTCGTTAATTACCTATGGATCATACTAAATAGCTTGTGACCAAGACATAAATATTGGTTTATTTCTAATTTTCATCTAGACTTTAGTATCATCTATTTCATTTATAAAGACTATGTCATTTTCATATTCCACATGGCCATAATAAACTTATACTTTATTTTTCTCCTTGAGTTGTAGGAGATACTCCCTTATCCTTTTCCTAAGGTCCCATTATTTGAAATGTGCCACATATAAATTATATTAATTCCTAACCTTTCAAGTATGAATAAAATTTTATTTGACAACATATTTTTGTTGACCAATGCTTAGATGATTTTTTAAATAGTAGGCCAAATGTCTTTCATCTAGTTTTTAATCAATGATGTTATAAATTTGGTATGTAATTTATTTCTCTACTATGTGATATAGAATATGGTGTGGTAGTATAAAGGGAGAAGCCCTTGTTCTTTCTACCTTAATAATAATGACATCATGGTAGTACTAGTAGTATTTCATTTTTTTAGGCCTTTTCTTAAATTTTATGATACTTTGGGCATTGTAGTGCACTATATAGCTAGGAATATTTAAGGATAGTCCTCCTTACATATCCTCCTAATGTCATTTTTATATCTATGTAAAAACATGAAATTAGTAGTCTTATCCTACCCTATTTGTATGATTTCAGTAGAAGACTACCATTATTGACCATAGGGGTTGTATACCATGTCCATTACTATGCCTAACAAGTAGGCCATCATATAGAAGTTTTATTTATTTATTTTTGATTAGAATGGAGGACATACAACTTTACATTGGAACTAATAATTTCCCCTAGTACTACTAGTTTGTCATATGTAAAGAGTATATCTAATAATGGAACCCACTCAACCTGGATGTTTACAATAATATGAAAACCATAGAGTCTATTCAGTAAGGCCATAGTTATCCTAATTATAGGCTTGAATTTTATGATGTGATTGGATGATATATCCCCTTTTGGATTTATCCTTTTGCCTTTATCTTATCATTATTTCAATTTCTCATACACTATGTTATGCTCAAGATAAATACTAGATAAGGCTTAGTTGTAAGTAATTTCAAGTAAGGGGATCTAATATATATTTAAAATTCCCTACTTGAGATGTATGAAATAACATTCTTAACCTTTATATGATGAAATATACATATAGAAATACGTACATTAATAAACACAACTTGGAGTATGTCAATGCATGGAATTACCTTATATTAGGTTATAGCTTGGTAGATGCCTTGTTCCTTGATTGGTAGGAGGTCATCTAGTATTTATTCTCCTTAGGAGATAGTCATTCTTAGTAGAATATGGTTTTACATACTCAAAAACATCCTAGAGTATTGACTAATGTAGGGATTTAAAATCTAATGTTGTTCTCTTAAATAAAGTATCCATGTATTCAGTTACTCCTATAAATGAGTAGGGAGAGGGAACTAGAGATTTTCCCTATTTTCTAGAAGCCATTGTTCTTTGATAACTACTAAAATTCTATCTATAAAATGATTGGTTCATTATATGGTTTCTCATTAAATAAATTAGGGCATTCAAGATGTTGAGGAGCTAAAAAATGTGTAATGGTGAAGTGAATCCCCCCTTTGTGTATATATTTTATATATTATTCCCAAGCTTGAGTATTGAATGCATTCATGCACTGGCAATACAAATAACAAACATTTTCTTTTATTTCCTATCTTTATTTGAACTTGATACTCTGATTTGGTGGGTTGGTTTATTTACCCCATTGTGATATTTTACTAAGTTTCTATGTTTGGTCACTATTTTTGGGACAATTGTTAATTAATCATTGACTCATTCTTTTTCCATGCTATCAACCTTTTATATTCATATCATAGAAAAACATGACACTTATCTATCTTTCATTAGTTTGGATCTTTTATCCTTTCATTATATTTTATATGTTTTATAGTCATGAATTAACATGATCAAGCCATGTGACATGATATTAGTGGTGTGAGTACTTAGTATGTTTGATGTCTCAGAGCATATTCATTAAAATGTGTATGTCTCAGTTTGTGTCAAATACTAGAAAGTAGACATGTGGAATGACCTCAATGGTGTAGGAGTTTAGGGCCTTGGAGCTATTATATTGTAGATTTTGACTATGTTTTGACTCTCCTATAGTTGAGTTAGGGAATAAATATGCCACGCATCAATTGCTAAAAGTGAGGAAGTGCAAAACCATTAGAATATAGATAAAAGGTCTATTTAATCCTTCTAGGGTTCCATTTGATATAAATATTGTTAAGTTTTTAATCACTTAGAGTTGTAGGATCTTGGAGTTATTAATCTATAGAGGCCTGGGATGATCAAACTTTATGGATGAAAAAGTGAATTATTTGTGTTTATAGGTTTTCGAGATGTGTGTAGGCTTAGTAAGTTGAAAGAATTAGAATTTTGTCAATTTTGTAGTATCATGATGCTCTGTATGATGTGGGAGTGATGCATACAACAATCTTGAGTAATTAAAGTGGGTCCCATTTGAGGGTGTTTAATGAATCCTAGTTAATGGTCATGCAAATACATAAAATAGTTGGAAAACTAGGATAAAAGATTATTATCATTAGTTTGTGAACCACTATAGAAAATAACTCACAAAAACCCAAGGTGTATAATATGTTAATATATTAGTTCAAGTTGGATTTTTATGGTTTGATTTATTGTAAAATTTGACTTTATGGGACAAACCTTAGACTATGAATAAAGAATGATTAAGAACATATACATATAAGCTTAATAGTTTCCCTAATTAATTTTTTATCATAATAGGTCCCCATTTTAAATATAATAAAATGGGGTGTATGTGCTAGGGGAACCACATATACCTATCATATAATAACATAAGAGAGATTTAGATTAGTAGTAGAGAGTATGTGTGTGTTTGTATTTGACTCAGATGCATGAGAGATATCAAAACTATAATGAAATTTTTTGGCAAAAGTAATGTTATAGCTAAAAACATATCAATCTATTGTACTATATAGTTTGCATGTTTACATGTCATGGCATATTAGATATAGGATTATTTTCCATTGTATGTATAACTTGTGCATGTATTAATGACTATAATTCACATGGTTCTGGTTGAATTCTTCCTATCTACACTACCTTTATTTTTCCCTCCATGAAGGGAAGGGTCCCTCCCTATGGGGAGGTGTGCAAGAGACTAAAATGATTCTCTCTCTCTCTTCAATTTATCAACCATACTAGATACATAATCATGACTATTATATTGATTATTGAGCTATATTATGAAGCTGTAATGTATTGTTATAGTTTGTATCATGTGTTGTTATGACATTTAGTGATAAATTGTAACACCTATACATTCACTATTATTATTTTATTTCATAGTGTAATATACATAGTTTTAAAAGGACCAAAAACCATATTAAAGAGTTATAAAAAATAATTATATGCCCTTAGGGCCAAAACAATGAAAATAAGAAAAACACTAGATAATTAACCACATGGGAGGAAAAACAAAACATTGAAAATTAAATAGATCAGGAGGGGGGTCCTTTAATGGTTCCTTATCTTCTTATATCGTATTCTCTAGTATGCCCCACTTGTTATTAGAAACTTTATCCCTCATCCTATTACTGGGTCCTTTAGTGTCATCTCTTGGAAGCATCATCCATGGCCTTTTCTTCCCCTATTCCTATAGTGGGGTTTTCTTGATGGCGGTAATGATGAGGATCTTAGGAGGGGGGTCTCTATAACCTTAAAGTGATGTTTAATGGGAGTCATGTCCACCTTGTTATAATTGGAATATTATTGGACATTCATGGATACCTACCTATTCAAGGCATTCTATTATTATATGAGTCCCACCAAATTCATCTCGACCTCATGCAACTTGTTAGAAATTTCCAAATGATCTTTATTATTTTTCATTTCTTTTGATAAGAGAAATTTTCCCTTCTTGGTGACCTCCCTAAAGGTGCCCTTATCTAGTATAATCAATTTGGGTTTAGGGACAATCATCTTTAGAGGAAGGTCATTAATAAATATTTTTGAAAGGCTAGCTTGGGGGGTATTGGTAGAAAGATGGTAGGATCCTAAGGTAGGGTCTTTCTTAGGGGGGTTCTCTTCAGCAAAGGACCCCCTCAAAGGAACCTCCCTACCCTAAAATGTTTGGCCATAATTTACCAATAGAAGGATGAGACCTTAGTATAGTATAGGGTTTGATTCATTAACTTGATGGGTGAGAGAAGTGATCTATAGGATACTTTAAGAGATAGAAGGGGAGACTAATTTTATACCCCTGAAAGTGGTTTAATAGTAAAAATTAGTGGGAGAAAATTAAAGTGTGATTACCTTCAAGTGTCAAGTATTTAATCAATTATATGCACACATTGGGATATTTATATGGGAGGTTAGCATGGGGGAACCCCTTCTTCTCTATTTTGACAAACTCGTTGGTATGGAAGAACCTCTAGAGTAGCTCTTGCTTTTTAGACTTTTCCTTGTATGCCTTCACCCTATCACATGGAATGCATGTAGCTCCTCCAATAAACTCCACTATGAACATGGTTATAAATCATCTTATCTCCACCACTCTCTTATTCCATCTAGCAACAAAATCCCTTGTTTAGCATCATTCTTGGTTATCCTCAGCATCAATTCAGTGAATCCATACCATTAGAGCTTCTTCTATACTTAATTAATCCCCACACTTTGAAATAAGAGGTTGGTTCCAAATGCTCCCTATCACCCCCTATTTTAATAGCACATGTAGACCCAATGATGAAATTTAGTAGGTTTTAAAAAATGTTTATTTGAATGGTTCAAAATATAATTCAAAATCACACTACCTCCCTCCTTAAGCAATAAATTCACCTTGCTTTTTTATAATGATGATTCATAATATTTTAAATTCATCTCTTGATGAGAGATGTTTGCATGTGTGTCATCTTAATTACAATATTATCCTAGTGTACTTTCATTACCTATATCCAATGAGATGCTTTTGGGGATCTGGCATCTTATATCCTAGTTGGTTAAAAGAGGGAGGTATACTCTTATACTAGCAAGCAAATCTGTCACCCCATTCCCTTCATGGTAAGTGTGGATAATTTAGAATTGTGTAATACCCTTCAAATTATACTTACCATCATAAATAACATCTTTTGGTATGTAATATGGGGTTGTTTTTCCTTCTAAGGCATTTAGGATATTTAGGGAGTCCCCCTCCATAATTATTATTTCTATCTTAAGGATGGAGGCAAGTTGGATGCCCCAAAATACTACCTTAGATTCATTAAGATGATTTGTCTATGTTCCCAAAGGGCTCACATATGTACCAGTCAACATTCCCTTCAAATCCCTTATGGCTCTTCCCTCGCTAGTCAGTCCCATGTTTCCTTCTAATGCTCCATCAAAGTTCAATTTATCCCAACCTTTAAGTGGACTCTTACATTTTATGTGTTTAAAAAATATTTATTTAGAGGGGGATCTTATTTTATAAACCACATCCTAGTTTTTGACTATTAGTTGTGTTGAGGTAGGTCTTGGGTTTTTGTCCATAGGTGGGAAGGCTTTCCAATTCTTGGTGATGGCTTGACAAAGTTAGAGAAATACCCATTTACGTTGGTGCCTTTTATTTGAGAAAAGGATGTCATTGGGGATTTCCACACACTCTAAAACTAATTTATAAGAACCATATACCATAGTAATTCCAAGGAAAAAATATTCCATGGTGGCTTCCATTTCTTGATGAGGTCAAACACATTGTTTGGTTTTACCCAAGAAAGGTTGAATTTATTTAACATCTAGTTAAATAATGTGGAACTAAAAGGGTATTTGAGAGATAGATGGTGAATCAATTCCTAAAATTTCCTATGTAATGGGCATATAATGTAGACTATTAGTCCTTTTTTTATAGGTTATCCACTATCAGGATCTTATCTTGGGTTGCCAACTCAAAGAAAAAAATTGACCTTGGGGGTCAGATGTTTTATACATAGGTCTTTCTAGTAGTTTCATTCACTTTCTAGGTTAAGATTAGTGGAATGTAATAAGGACACTAAGTACATACCACTACCTTTAGAAACCCATATTAAATTATCTTCTTTAGGGAATTAAGGAATGTGAATTTTTCTGATGGAGGAGTTAAGATTTTACATCACCTACACTTCTTCAGTTGTGTGTCCTTTACTGGGAAGGATTTTCTAAATCTTTGATCCTTTATTTACCACCTAATAGTATTTTAATTTTGATCCCAATATTTTTTTAAGGACTACATAATGGTTGGCACAAGTATTTTGTGAGGAGTGAGGGGTAGTGGGCATCTAGGCATCTTCTTAGAAGTCAATTTTCTCTCTGTTTCTAATTTTTCATTTTATACCTTTTATGGGAAGATCCTTATAATTGATGATAGCCTTATAGAAGGTAGATCCATGCTCAGGACATTCTTCCCATAGAAAAATATCTACTTTAATCCCTTTTAGGTATTTGTCCTTGATAATTCTTGCACATTGTCTATCTTCTTTCATGAGTCTCCATCTCATTTTTGCTAGCAGGGCCCTGTTCATGGACTTAATGCTTATAAGGCCTAGTCCTTTATTTGATTTAGGAAGAAATGATTTTTCCCAAGATATGAGGTTAAACTTAAAACTATCCTTATTCCCCCTCTAATTTTATTTTCAACCTTTGTGGGTATCTATAATATGGACATTTAGTACATGGGGATACTCTAGATCGAGGATTTGAGAAGTTAGAATTTTCTTGCCTGTGTGAGGAGGTGTCCCTTCCACTCTAAAATATTCCTTTATATCCTATCAATTAGGATGTTCCAAAGCTTATAATTCATTTTACCTTTAAAAAGTGGAATGCCCAAATGTCTTACCCATAGTCTACTCACATGGCATTCCAAAACTCTATCAATTATTTTATGTTATATGAGTGGAGTGTTAATGAAAAAAGAGAGATTTTTTGAAATTAATACACTCATTAAAAATAGATTCATATTATTTTAAGATGGATTTAAATTTTTTGTCCTCCTCCATAGAATCTTTCCCAAAGATGATCGTATCATCTACAAATTTTTTGTGTGTGATAGGCTCAGTATTGAGTGACAGTAAGGTTCCTTTAATCAGACCCTATGTGTGGGCTTTCAGAAAACTCCTTCCCAAGGTTTCTACCATAATGTGATGAGGTATGGGGAGAGGGTTTATCCTTTTATTAGTCTTATATAAGTACAAAACAACACTTTTAGAACTCTTTTCATGATTATAGAGAATTTGGGGTGGCTATGAAATTCTAGATGATTTTCCTTATGTCTTGATTGAATCCTAACTTTTCCAAGATCATCATTAAAAAATTCTAGGAGACCTAATCATAGGATTTATTCATGTCCATTTTAAGGAACATTCCTTGCCTCAAATATTTGGACATGGAATGGATGGATTCATGCACCAAAATTATTCCATCTATTATTTGTCTTTCAGCCATAAAAGCACCCTATTGTTCCCCAATGACTTTATCCAAAATATGTTGTATTCACTTCATCAAGATGATTGAGAAAATTTTAAAAGTGGTATTTCAAAGGCTGATAGGGTGGAAGCATTTAAAATTGTTTGATAATTTCTTTTTTGTAATCAGAACTAAAAATATGTTATTCATTTGTTTGAGGATGGTTTTGGATTGGAATAATTCCATAGCATCCACCTCGACTTCAGTGTGAATTATATCCCAAGATTTTTAGAAGAAAAATGGGGGGAAGCTATCAGCTCTAGGGATTTGAAGCATTTCATTACAAAGACCACATTTTTTTATCTCCTCTTTGGATGGGACTTTAATAAGGGAAGAAATGTCAGTGTCATAAATAACTTTTTCAAAGTTGTTCAACATGTTATCCACAAGTTGTTCATCTAGGAGATTTCTTTGATGAGAAGGTTTTTGAGAAACTTTATTGTATGCTAGTAAATATCCTTATCATATTGTTTAATAAACCCATTATCCATTTTTAGTTGAGAAATTTTGTTTACATTTCTATGCCTCATTGCTAAGTGATAGAAGAATTTGGTATTCTTGTCCCCCTTTTTCAGCAAAGTACACCTAGACTTTTGTCTCTAATATGCTTCTTCCCTTTCTTCAAGGTTGTGAAATTGGCAAAAAAATTGTTTTTATATTTGATTAATCTATTCATTATTTCTACCCATAGCTAATATTTATTCAATTGCCATTCATTTTGCCTCTAGTGCCATTTTTTATAGGAAGATGTCACCAAAGCCTTCCCTTTTCCAAATTTTTAGCTTTACTTTGAAAAAATTTATTTTTTCGTTAGAATAAAAATATCTAAAATAGAGGATGGTTCTTTATACCATTAATTTAAGTATTCCATTAGGTTCAGGTGATGAATTCATATGCTTTCAAATCTGAAGGGACTGCATTTTGGTTTCGATATTTTATCCCCTTCAAAGATCAAAGGGTTATGGTCCAACCCAATTCTAGGAAGGGAAGAGAGCGTAATAGATAAATGAATATCCCAATTTAAGGAGATCTAAAATCTATCAAGGTGGACCTAAATCAAAATTTACACTAGTATTATATTATACCATGTGAATGGGTTACCATTTAGATCCATATCTACTAGCCCTACACTTGGAATGAAGTCATTAAAGTCCATCATTTTTGGTGAGATCTATATTCCCCTCTCTTTTATCCCTAGGGGTAAGTTGGGAATTAAATTCCCTATCAACAATCTAGTTCAATCTATCACAGGTCCTTCAAAAAGATAACATGATTTCCCATTAATTATTTATGGTAGTTTTAATGTTTGGAGCATAGACATTAGATAGGATCCTTTCCTCATTGCTACCTAAGTCTCTAAATATGATGAATATATGGCTATAGGTCTTCAATATAAGATTTATTTCAAGATATTCTATGCTCCAAAAAATAGCCAAGCCCCTTGAAGTGTATTTAAAATCCAAAATTAACACATGATATTTTCTCCAAAAAAATTTAGAACATGATCTTAAGGTAATTTCAAATATTTTGGTTTCATGGATAAGCAAAACATTAGGGTATACTCTTTTATTAAGTTTATAAATGGTCTTCTACTTCCTAAGATTGATTAACCCCTTAACATTCCATGTTAGGATTTTCATTTCTTATCTTGACTTATTTTGAGGGGTCACTAGGAATCTTTAGCTATTTGTTTAGCCATTTCTAAATTCCTTACGACCATTTTGAGTGACCTACTCACTAGTTTTTGGGTGACTCCAATATTAGTTTTTTGACTTCCTTTTCTAATCTTAGAGTTTTTGGTAAACCCTTCTTCTTGGAGCATATCCTGAGATGGATAATTATACATAGATCATTGTCACCAATCTTTATTGGGATATATAGTCTTTAGAAGGGGAGATAGAGAGGCATCTTCAGGATGAGGTCTTCTTTCACAATCCAAGGTAGAAAAGAGGGGGATTTTTTTAGCCAGAGCTTGGGTTGTCACTGAGAAAGGATCAATATTAAGTGGTTGAAAATATCCCAATGAGTGATCATTTGAAGGAGAAGGAGGGGGAGTTGGGGATACATGAAGGAACCATGGGGGATAAATGGGGGGGTGGGGCCACTTGGGGATAAAATAAGGGGGAGAGGAAAATGGAAGTGGACCAAGTTTGGATAGGGAGAAGAGAGGAACAAGAGAGGGGGTCTATCCTAATTAACCTAAGGGTTATGTTTCTAGGATGGGTGACCAAAACTTGATGAGAGGGCTAGGGGAAGAGGAAGATTATGGGGGAGGAGGAGGGGATTCCAAGGAGGATCTTTAAGAGGACACCTTCTCACTCAAGGATAGAATCAAAAAATAGTTCAAGAGAAGCAAAATAGTTATTGTAAGAAATACCTTTTAGATTTTTGGGCAATGAAACACATGGTGAAGCTTTAGGAGATCCAATTCTAAGTGGTTGGTCAGCTTTTTATTCCTTCCTTGGTGTAGTCTTCTAAGCCCATGTGTGCCTAGGGGTGATAAGATCTTGAATTTTATTAGGACAATCTTTCAACATATGGCTAAGAATGTTGAAGCATGGGTAAATTATGTCTTTATTCTCATACAATTTATTTCTTCCATTCTCCATATTTTAACTTAATTTTGATCTTATGGAATAGTGGCTTGTCCATTAGAAGAAAGATGTGCACGTAGGTCATGACCATTATTTAATGAGAGAGTGTTATTGGGTCAATGGTTATGGGTTACCCTAGTGCCTTGGCTATACCTTTAATAATTTTTGGGTGCCAATATTCTAAAGGGATTTTTAGGAAAAGAAACCACATTGGAGAATCATTCATGGCAATGCTACTAAGATTCAAACTAGATTTACACCTCCTGGTAGTAATGATATCTTTTTCCATGAGCCAAGGCCCTTAAAAGAGAACCTTTATGTAATCTTCTTGCAAAGCTAATTTAAATAGGAAGAACCCTCTGGCCAAGGCAACTAGCTCTAGGTCTCCTTTGGGTTTCCACTTGGATTTTGTCTAGATGTAAAAAGAGTCAATATTTGCTTGAAATCCATTCACCCTAGCCAAGATGGATTTGTCTAATTCCACATCAACCTATCCTACCATGGGGTTAGGGACTAGAATGAAAACCTCATTATTATCCACCATTCAAAAAAATTGAATATTCAAAAGAACATGACCCACCAAAATTTTTCCTTTTACTCTATTCACCCAAGATAGTTTGGGGGAATGTGGGTCATTATTTTCCTAAGAAAAGTCAATCTTGTTTGTTTTCCTCTAATCAAAATCTATCTCTTTAAGTCCTTTGTCTACCATGAATTTCCCATTATGGAAATCATGTGTAGCGGAATTGAATTTTTAGAGATCATTATTACACAAAATATTACATTCTAGCATTTGGGTAGTGTCCACATGACCATTTTATGTTTCTCACCCAATCAAAAATTGAAATTATTGAAGGTCATCCATTGTGTTTCCTTCTTTTCTCTCCATACACCACTACTACTACTACTACTACTGCGAAGAGCTTGGAAGGGAGCATGAGAGTTACAGATTATACAGTGATAGTCAGAGTGCAATTCATTTGGCTAAGAATTCAGCCTTTCATTTAAGAATAAAGCACATACAACTTAGGTACCACTTCATAAGATAGGTATTGGAAGATGGTGAGTTGATGCTAGAGAAGATCCATACAGACAAGAATCCTATTGATATATTAACCAAGCCAATTACAAAGGAGAAGTTGAATCTTCATTCAACTTCTATTGGTATTCATGATTAAGTTGAAGATGGAGGAGCTAGAAGATGTTGTTGTACAGGTACTGGTGTAGCTGTTTATCTCCAAGTGGGAGATTGTTAAGGTGTGGAGCCTAAAAGCTTCACCAAGGAGCACATTACCAAAGTTGTAGGTTTACACAGTCACTAGCGTCGGTCAGGTACAGTTGAAGAGACACCAGCGTCGGTAGGAGATCAGCTGACGTTGGTCATAGGCAAGCAGGCAGGAACCACCGTCGATTACCTGTGCGTCTAGAAAGCTATTTTCGTGGACAGAACCGATTGTTTACATGATGAGTTTAAGTCTTAGTCTTAAGTCCGCATCTCTATTATTAGTAATACTATTTTTAGAGCCCTTGTTCAAGAGGCTTAACTATTGGTCGTAAGTGCATGCTCAAGTCTCCTCATTCTATATGTAGAATTAGATCTTCTTAGCTTATTATTGTAGTTCATTATATGTGAATGTTGAAAGAACAGTATAGAATTGTATAGGTGAATCAATCCAGGTTGTTGGAGTTGATTGTACTTGAGAGAGAGAGCTCTTGAGGGATAGATATCTAGAGAGAGATCTTGTGCATCTGAGAGAGGTGTGGAAGAAAGAAGTTTCTTCAATTGTATTCTTTCTATAAAGAGTTTAATACAAGTTTTCAGGGTGGTTTCTTGTATCTCTTGTTCTTTGCTATTATCTCATTCTAGTTACTTATCTATCTAATTTAATTCCATGGTTTATTGCTTTCATAAGTGTAATCATATTGTTGGTTGATCCCCAACAAGTGGTATCAGAGCCTTGGTTGTAGGTTTAGAGCTTGATATCCAATAATCGGTATCAAAGCTTAGGTTCACTAATAGGTGGTTCAGATCAGTGTAGTGTGTATTGATTACAGGTTGCTCATAGGGGTTTCTGCAAGGATTTCTATTTGAGTGGGAGAAGCAATGGCAAAAGAAAGTAAACTAAGAATGGAGAAGTTCAATGGCAAAAATTATCAACATTGGAGAATACAGATAGAGGACTATCTATATCAGAAAGATCTATACTTACCGTTAGGTGGGATTGCTAAGAAGCCCACAGACATGGATGATGAAGAGTGGGAAGTTCTTGATAGAAAGGCTCTGGGGTCTATAAGACTAAGTCTAGCATCTATTGTGATATCTAATTTATCACAGGGAAAAATAATGGTAGAGTTGATGACTACTTTAGCAGATCTATATGAAAAACCCTCAGCTTCCAATAAGGTATATCTTATGAAGCAGCTATTCAATTTGCATATGCAGGAAGGTGGATCTGTATCTAATCACTTGAATGCTTTCCATGGAATTGTAAATCAATTAAGTTTAGTCAAAATTGTATTTGATGATGAAATTAAAGCTCTTTTAATATTATGCTATTTGCCTGAAAGCTGGCATAACTTAGTAATGGCAGTTAGTAATACTGCATCTACTTCAAATATTTTAAAAGTAGAGGATGTTGTTAGTGTTATCTTGAATGAGGAAATTCACAGGAAAAGCACAGAAGAGACATCTAGGAACACTTTAAGTTTTGAGAGCAGGGGAAGGCAAAAAGAGAAGAGCAAGAAAGGGAGATCAAGATCTAAGTCTAAGGGGAGAGGTAGATCCAAATCCATAAATGGCAGGAAGCCACAATGTTGGAATTGTGGAAAGATGGGGCACATAAGTAGAGATTGATGGTAAAAGCCTAAGGAGGACAATCGGCATGAAGGAAAAGAAGAAGCAAAGGTTGCAAGTATTGCACAAGATGCTTTAATATTCTCTTTGCATAATAATATAGAATCTTGGGTGTTAGATTTTAGTGCATCTTTTCATGCTACCCCTAATAGAGAATATTTTAGTGACTATATCCATGGAGATTTTGGAAGTGTATCTAGGGGATGATGAGCCTTGTAAAATTATTGGCAAAGGTAAAGTGTAGTTAAAAATGCAGAATGGAAACACATGGGTGTTGAGAGATGTGATGCATGTTCCTAGCTTGAAGAGAAATTTGATTTCTATAGGAAAGTTAGGGGATGAGGGTTGTACAGTAACTCTCACAGTAGAATCTTGGAAGGTGACCAAGGGTGCACTTGTTATGGCCAGAGGTAAGAGAGTGGGTACTCTTTATTTATGTAATTGTGTTACTAACAATTCTCCTTCTGTATTATCTACTTTAGATGTGGATGCTAAATTGTGGCACTCAAGGCTTGGCCACATGAGTGAGAAGGGTATGTCAATTCTTAAGTCTAAAGGTAAGCTTTTAGATTTGAAACACATGGATCTAGAATTTTGTGAGCACTGTGTATTTGGAAAATAGAAAAGGGTTAGTTTTCTCAAGACTGGGTCTACAAATAAGAAGCATAAGTTGCAGCTTGTTCACATAGATGTGTGGGGACTGGCTCAAGTTGCTTCTATTAGAGGATCACAGTATTATGTTTCGTTCATAGATGATGCTACAAGAAAGGTATGGATCTATTGTATTAAGAAGAAATTTGATGTATTTGAGACTTTTAAGATTTGGAAAGCTATGGTTGAGAATGAAATAGGCAGCAGATTGAAGTGCCTGAGATCTGACAATGGTGGTGAGTTCTACAATTATAAGTTCAACTGGTATTGTTATATGCATGGAATCCATAGGCAAAGGATGGTTCTAAGGACACCTCAGTAGAATGGAATTGCTGAAAGGATGAACAAAACAATTATAGAGTGTGCAAGGTGTATGAGATTACATGTTGGCTTGCCCTTAGAGTTTTGGGTAGAAGCTGTTGACACTGCAGTGTACCTGATTAACAGAGGACCCTCTACAGCTCTAGATAGTGGAATTCCAGAAGAGGCATGGAGAGGTAAAAAGGTAGATCTCTCATTCCTCAAAGTTTTTGGTTGTGAAGCCTTTGTGCATGTTGACAAAGAAAATAAAAAGAAGATGGATGCTAAGTCTATGAGGTGCACATTTATTGGCTATGGCTCAGATGATTTTGGTTTTAGATTTTGGAATCTAGAAACTAACAAGATAATTAGGAGCCGTGATGTTGTTTTCAATGAAAAAGTGATATATAGTGATCAGCTGAAGAAGCTGAATCAATCTGGGTAGAGCAATGGTGAATTGGATGAGGTGACAGTCTAAAATGAGCTCGCAGGAAAAAGAAATAATCACTTACAGGAAAACACAGAGACCAACGTCGGCAGGAAAAGAACCAGTGTCAGTAGAACAGAAACCAATGTCAGTCATACAGAGACTGACATCAGTAGGATAGAAATCGGCGTCAGTCAGGTAGAACTGACGTCAGCCAATAACAGGCCTAGAAGTGACTCAGGTCGGTCACTGTCAGAGAATTTGGGTGGACAACGTGTTGTGAATGAGTCTCAGACACCCATCAAGGGGTCAGAAAGAGTAAGTAAGCCTCCAATTAGATATTCTCCTTCATTATTCTACTTATTGCTAACTGATGGTGGAGAAGCAGAGAGTTTTGAAGAAGCATTATAGGTGGAGTCCAAGAGTCAGTGGGAGCGTGGCATGGTTGAGGAGATGGAGTCCTTAAGAGAGAACCAAACATGGGATTTGGTTGAGTTGCCAGCTGATAAGAGGACACTGAAGAATGGATGGACCTATAGGTTGAAGAAAGGTGAGAATGGATAGATGAGATATAAGGCCAGATTGGTAGTGAAAGGATTTGCACAAAAGCTAGGTATTTATTTTGGTGAGATTTTTTCTCCTATTGTTAAAATGACTTCTATACGGATTGTACTATCTTTGGTTGCTATTGAGGATTTGCATCTTGAGCAGCTAGATGTTAAGACAGTGTTTCTTCATGGAGATTTGGATGAGGAAATTTATATGGAATAGCCAGAAGGATTTGAGGTCAAAGGTAAGGAGAAGTTAGTGTGCAGATTGAAGAAAAGCTTGTATGGCCTCAAGTAAGCTCCTAGACAGTGGTATTTGAAATTTGACAGGTTTATGACTGAGCATGGCTATAGTAGGTGTCAATCTAACCATTGTGTGTATTTTAAGAGATTGGATAATGGTAGATATATTATTCTATTGTTGTATGTAGATGATATGCTGGTTGCAGGATCACACATGCAGGATATCTCTGAGCTTAAGGTGAAATTAGCTCAAACGTTGACTATGAAGGATTTGGGAGTATCAAAGAAAATCCTTGGCATGAGCATGAAGAGAGACAGGAAAAATCACAGGTTGATATTGTCTCAAGAGGATTATGTGGACAAGGTGTTGAAATGGTTCAATATGCAGGATGCTAAACTGGTAAGCACACCTTTGGCTGGACATTTTAAGTTGAGTAAAGAACAATGTCCTAATTCACATGATGAGGTAGAGTACATGAGTAAGGTTCCATATTCTTCCACAGTAGGGAGTTTGATGTATGCAATGGTTTGTACTAGACCAGATATTGCCCAAGCAGTGGGAGTTGTAAGTAAGTATATGGCCAATCCAAGAAAGGAACATTGGAAAGCAGTTCAGTGGATCCTTAGATATCTAAAAGGAACCAGCAGTAGGCACTTGTGCTATGGAGGTTCAGATACTTCTCTACATGGTTATGTAGATTCAGATATGGTAGGTGATTTGGATGGCAGGAGGAGCACCACAGGATATGTTTTCACTGTAGGTGGAATGGCGGTTAGCTGGATATCAAAGTTGCAGAAGGTTGTTGCCTTGTCAACTACAGAAGCAGAGTATATTGCAGCCATAGAGGCTAGCAAAGAGATGATATGGATGACATGGTTCATGGAAGAGCTTGGAAGGGAGCATGAGATTTGTAGATTATATAGTGATAGTCAGAGTGCAATTCATTTGGCTAAGAATTTGGCCTTTCATTTAAGAACAAAGCACATATAGCTTAGGTACCACTTCATAAGACAGGTATTGGAAGATGGTGAGTTGAAGCTAGAGAAGATCCATATAGACAAGAATCCTTATAATATGTTAACCAAGATGGTTACAAAGGAGAATTTGAATCTTCGTTCAACTTCTGTTGGTCTTCATGATTAAGTTGAAGATGGAGGAGCTAGAAGATGTTACTATATAGGTACTGGTGTAGCTATTTATCTCCAAGTGGGAGATTGCTAAGGTGTGGAGCCTAAAAGCTTCACCAAGGAGTGCATTACCAAAGTTGCAGGTTTACATAGTCACCGCATTGGTCAGGAGAGACTGACATCAGTCAGGTGCAGTTGAAGAGACGCTGGTGTCGGCAGGAGATCGGCTGACGTCGGTCATAAGCAAGCAGGCAGGAACCGTCGTCGATTACCTGTGCGTCCAGAAAGCTATTTTCATGGATAGAACCGAGTGTTTGCATGATGAGTTTAAGTCTTAGTCTTAAGTCTACGTCTCTATTATTAGTAATACTATTTTTAGAGCCCTTGTTCAAGAGGCTTAACTGTTGGTTGTAAGTGCACGCTCAAGTCTCCTAATTCTATATGTAGAATTAGATCTTCTTAGCTTATTATTGTAGTTCATTGTATGTGAATGTTGAAAGAATAGTATAGAATTATATAGGTGAATCAATCTAGGTTGTTGGAGTTGATTGTACTTGAGAGAGAGAGCTCTTGAGGGATAGAGATTTAGAGAGAGATCTTGTGCATCTGAGAGAGGTGTGGAAGAAAGAAGTTTCTTTAATTGTATTCCTTCTGTAAATATTTTAATACAAGTTTTCAGGGTGGTTTCTTATATCTCTTGTTCTTTGCTATTATCTCATTCTAGTTACTTATCTATCTGATTTAATTCCGTGGTTTATTACTTTCATAAGTGTAATCATATTGTTGGTTGATCCCCAACTACTACTACTACTACTACTACTACTACTACTACTACTACTACTACTACTACTACTACTACTACTACTACTACTACTACTACTATTATTATTATTATTATTATTATTATTATTATTATTATTATTATTATTATTATAGTTGTGGCTATATATTTGTACATGATTCATAGTGATGAAAAATAATAGTGGTTGTGTATTCATTTTTAGATGAAAGAATGGATTATTTTAGTGTATTATTGTACCATTTGTATTTTATATGCTTTACAAGGTGGATTTTATCTTCTACATTGATAAATATTGTTTGTAAGCTAATTATATCATGGATTAACCAATGGATTAATTATTTTTACATGCACATCATTTTTGATATATTTATCTCTAAAAACTAGAATAATTATTTTAATTAGTGAAGAGGATAAAACATAAAGTATATTATTGTAAAATTTAAAAAATGATTTTTTTTAGCAAATCCTAGTGGGGATATAAAAAGTGGTATGAAAAGGTAGTTTTAAATGCTTAGAACTAATGATTCCAATAACATTAAACTATTTATCCTATTTTAGTAAGGATAATGGTATGTGTACGATCAAATGTTAAGGTTACTTCTAATGACAATCCTCAATCTAATCCTAATCAGCTGGTAGCTAAGCAAGCTATAAAGTTTGATCAAATCCTCATTATAATGAACAAAAAAAGAGAAAAATTAGTAGCCCTAGAGAAGGAAGTTAATGGGTAAGGTGTGAAAAATAAAAAGAGGGATTATAGTAACCACCATATAGTTAGGATTAGCCTTAATATTAGGGGTATGATGAGGAACATCAAGTAGAAAGAGATCAAGTATCTAAAAAACATGCATGAGATATGAATAAATTTAATCTACCAAGGTTTGATTATATAATGTTGGGTGATGGACCTAAATCTTGACTTACAAAGATGGAGAAATATTATAAAATTCAAAATTATTCCAAGGTATCTAAGGCTATTTGGGGAATGAAGCAACAACTTATTGGGATAATAGGAAGCTAGATATAGTTCTTGACTCCACCACCACCACTTGAGATAAATTTGTAGCCTTATTTATAGCTTGATAGCTACCCTAGTTGTATTTTTATCAGAATTTAATGGAATTCAAAAATTTAAAATAAGGAAACCAATCATTAATTGATTACTAGGAATAATTCACAAAGCTTTTGAAATATCTACCTCAATATCAAAAAGGATGAATTTTTTTAGGATTTTGAGGTTCATCATGGGTTTAAAGTCCCAAATTAGGTGTGAAGTGGAATTCATGGTCCATCCACCTTGGATAAGATATTTGATAAATTGATTAAGTAAGCTCATAAATTTAAATCACTTATTGAGGTTAGAGATAACTTCAAAAAGAATTTTTGAAGCTTAGAAACTACTTTTAAGGAATAGAACTAGAAATTGAATGGGAATTTCAAGAGTAGGTCCAATAGTCAAAATATGAGGTTCAATAATACTTCAAGGAATAACAATCCTAGAAATAGTTTCAAATAAGTATTTAAGGGAGGTAATTAATTTGAGAGGAAAGGAGCACCTATCATGTTCTTTACATGTGAAGGATACCATTACGTGAAAGACTATCTTTAGTGGAAGACAAAAGGCAACAAAAGAATTCATCTAACTCTACATTATATCAAGGAACCTTCTAGAAGCTAAATCATGTAATTTTTGACAATGGTCAATCTTAATTTAAATATTCTCCCATCAAAGTATCAGGTACCTTATTTGGGCATCCTATTTCCATTTTGATTGATTACAAGATGGTGAACAAGGTAACCATTAAGAACATGTATCTTGTACCCCATATTTATGATATATTTTATCAAATTAGAGGTGTAATAGTATTTTATAAGATCAACCTTTGATATATGTACCATTAGTTAAGGATTAAGGAGGAAGGCATTCCAAAAATAACATTTAGAACCAAATATAGGAATGATGAGTTCATATTTCTTGTTGACATCCTTATCTACTCTAAAAGTGAAGATAAACATATTGAGCATTTGCATTTGATTTTTAATAGTTGAAAAAACACAAAATCTATGAGAAATTATCTTAGTCCTTATTTCAAATAAGATTACAATACTTGGGACATATTATATATGAAAAAGTAATTTTAGTGGATCCAATTAAGATTAGATACATCATGGAATGAATAACACCTAGGAATGTGAATGAACTTTGTAGATTTATGGATTTAGTAAGGTATTACATGAAATTGGAGCCCACATGAAATTTGTGCCAAAATTATCTAAAATATCTAATCCAATCACCTCTTTACAAAAAAAATAGAAGCATTTTCTTTAGTTTAATAAGTACAAAGAATCCTTTCAAATTATGAAAAAGAGGCTTATGTCAGCACCAATGTTGTAAATATTGATTCCAAATGGTCATTTTGCAATGATAAGTGATGCTTCTAGGAATGGTTAAGAAAGGTTTATTATGTAGGATGGTTAATTTGTAGCATATTAATCAATTAAATTAAATCCATATGTGGAAAACTATATGCCACATGACTTAAAGTTAGCTGCCATAATGCATTCTTTACAAGTATCGAGGCATTACTTATTGGGGAAACCTTTTGATATCAAAACAAATAATTTGGGACTTAGGTATATATTTACTCAAACCAAATTGAATTATCATCAAATATTATTCTTAGATTTCTTATCAAATTATGGATTTGACATTAGCTACAATAAAGGCAATGAAAACAAAGTTATATATTCCCTTAGTCATAAAAGGTACATTACAACTTTGGATACTATCAAGAGTATCTTCAAAGATTAGGTATTGAAGTTATCACTAGGAGACAAAATATATGAGTAGGTTAAGAACTATCTATCAATATATTCACAAGACCTTAGATACAAAGGATTCAAATTTGATAATCATGGACTTTTAAGATATAATGGAAGGATCTATGTTCTTGATAGGCAAAGTTTGGTGGGTATTGTGGTGAGAGAGTTTCACAATTATCCATTATGAGGGCATATTGGTTTGAATAAGCTCTTATCAAAGCTAAGACTATTGTATTTATATAAATTAATCTATAATTATGTGTTGGATTATGTGTCAAGATGGTTACAATGTCGGTGAGCCAAGGTTAAACATGTGCATCCTCATAGGTTATTGTACCCACATTTAATACTAGAATGGAAATATAAATTCATTATCATGGAATTTTTCCAAGGCTTGCCTATGTTAATTAATCATCATGATATGATATTGGTGGTTATTGATAAACTCATGAAAGTAACACACTCATTCTAGGTAATTGTTTAGATGATGCACCTATACTTAAAAAAAGGTTCATAAATGAAGTGTATATATTGCATTAGTTTCTATAAAATATCATTTTAGATAGGGATCATAGGATAACCTCAAGTTTTTGTAAATATCTTAATTCATTATCAAGTACACATCTATATGTTAGTATAGCTTACCATCCATAAATAGATGGAAAATATAAAGGGTGAATTAGATCTTGGAGAATATTTTGAGTATGTATTGCATGGACCAAAAATTCAAATAGGAAGAATATCTTCTATTAGTTGAATTTTATTATGAAAATCATTTCAATAAACATTTATGATGTCTTATTTTCAAGAATTGTATGGTAGGGAGTATATAACATCTATCAAGTGGGATAAATTAGAATATAAAGTGGGTTTTAGAACTAATAGGCTTGCTAAAATTGAAGAATATGTAAATTTAATAAGGTAAAGATTGGTTTAAGCTAATGATAAGAAAAAAATCTATGATGATATTAAAAGGACAAAAATGAAATTCTCAATTGGATATAAGGATTTAATTCAAGTCAAACCCAAAAAGAGTGCCATTAAGTTTAGAAAATCAACAAAATTATCACTAAGATATGTAGGACCCTTTCAGGTTCTAGAAGTGATAAATCCTATAGTGTATAGACTTGATTTTCCACTAGATTTAACACAAATCTAAATGTTTTTCATGTGTCTTAAATTAAGAAGTATATGGTTGATCCTTCACATGTTTTGGATTGGAATGCATTATAGGTTCTAATCCAAGGGTGGTAATAGTAAAACCAATAGGAATACTTGATATCCACAAGTTTAACATATTTAACAGATAAGTTTCAAAATTCAAGGTCTAATGTAACTAACAAAATAAATATAGTTCCACATGGGAGGATTGTGAATAATTATATAAGTTTTTTCCTCATCTATTTAAATAATTTTCTTCAAAACTTTATAATTTATAGAACTTATGTTTGAAATAAAAGTGATCAAGATGATGACCTATTTTATGGGGGAGGATGTTACATCCCATCATACTCTTTAAAAATGCATTAGTATTAGGAAATGAAGTAAACTAATGATTTGTGTATTTTTATTTTGATGATATATATGGATATCTATGTTGTTTGGTTTGACAGTTGTTATTTTTTATTTCATGGTCTATTGTGATTTGAGGATATTTTTACATGAATCTAGACATTATGTGGAGATTATTTCATTTGCAATTTTGATTTGTCATATAATATTTCACTTTATGTATATACATTTATTTATTTTATTATTTTATTGAAGCTCGTATTAACTACTATTGTGTTTGATCAAGGTGTTTTCAAGACTATCTCACCCTAATTGAAGTAAAACATATGGAGAAAATCATAGGGGAGGAAGATACAGATAGCATAAATGGGGATATAAAGAATGAATATGAACCCATAGACACACTTACACTTTTACATGCTAAGATGAATTAAGAGTTGATGATATTTTGTGAACGTGTTATATGTTTGATCTTTTTATTATTTGTTATTATGGTTAATATTTGATGTTTTGGATTTATTATGGGTCAAATGCTTACTTTGTTATGGATTAATCTATTTTTATATTTATTTTATTTTTAATGTTATTTATTAACCATGCTAATGTATAATTGATATAAGAACCTCTAAGAAATTAGTATATGGGCTAAATTATGGTTTTTTGAGTTATGGAAATAAATGGACATAATATATTCATTATAAATCTATAAAATAAAGATGGTTATTTAACCCACATATTTATATATAATTGTACAAGATTTGTTGAATTGAAGTTTTATCCATTTTTGGTGGCTTAAAGAATATGGGACAAAATACACCCAAACAAATTCATATTACAAAGTATTTAAAAAGCATAAGGAAATTGTTTGGAATGTTATAGTATGGTTAATGTTTGGATAATTAGGCATAAATAATTATCATGCACAAATTAAAGTAAAAATTTAGGGTTATCATAAACTCTTTGGAGGGAAAAATAGGTTTTGTTATATTGTGGTTTTGACTTCACCATTTAGGTGAAGACATGGATTATAGGGTTTGGCATGCATCAGCCATGCTAAGACAATCATTATGTAAATTTGAAATAACTATAGAAAAGATGGACATGCATTTATGAATTTGATTTTTTAATGGAAAATTGGAGAGTTTTAGGTAAAACTCGAGGGAATGTAGAATATGGATAAAAATATGGAAATATAATAAGTAAGGTGAAAATGGAGGATTTATAGGAGGTAAAGACATGGAAAAAGGAAGAATGAGAATTATCAAGGGGGAAAGGAATGTTATTATCTACATCTGAATTGAAATAATTTTTAGTGACTAGGTATGTATTGTATTTCAATTTGAAAATAAAAATTTAATGGTTTTTTTGTATATATATATGGACTATGTTTTACATCTATTATCATAATTTTAAACACCCTTATTAATTCATATTAGTATTAAAAATTGTTTAAATTCATATATTGGTATTATATTGTACATTTAGGACCATATTACTCATCTAAATAGAAAATAATGGTGTTTATAGTTTGATTTGGTTGTATATTTAGGTCACTCTTATGGGAATATGGATGGAAAAGTATTAAAAATCATTTAAATGATTATAGTGGTAGTAAATTTTACATTTAAGATGTTCTTAATCATATATATAGAAAAGAATGGTGTTTAGAGTTTGATTTGGATATATATTTAGGCCACTCTTATGGATGAAGGGATGGAACTCATTTCCATCCACATGCTAGTAAAAGTGAGAGTAAAATCTGGTCACTCAAAGAAATAAGAAACTTGGTGGAGAATGGTTTTGAAGCATATTTATGCTTATATTTCAAAACTCTTTTTGGCCAACTTCTTTATTTTAAAGTGTGCAAAAAATAATTTATATTTATGATAGGACCATAAAATTAAGGTTAATTATGATTTAGAAATCTAGATCCATTATAAAGGAATATATTTAATATGTTCATGTTTACTGATGAATATATTTTATGGTTGGCTTGCCTGCGATAAAATATACCCATTGATTTCGTCTTGCCTAAATATAACAAGTTAGAATATGAGAAGTTATATTTTTTTGTATAGTTCTTTTCATAGTGATGCTTATTCATAGTACCTACACTAAAATTTATCCATGACTTACCTTCATTGATTAATACTAAACCAAGATAATTCATTTAACATCTAAAATGACTGAGTAACATTTTAGACCATATCACAACCTTCATTAAATTAATATTAATCATAATAAATTATTTAGTCTAGCTAGTCAATACCTTTAGGTGATCTATATATGAAAATCATTAATCAATATATCTCTTTTATATGATAAAAAGGTTGTAGATAAAGTAGTGATGAGAATGTATTTTTTATTTAAAATTGCTATAGTCATGAAGATTTATATTAGGAATTGTTGATGGATAAACATATTTATATAGGTGTGTGTATGTTCATAATCTTGTAAATTAAAAATATTTCTAAAATTATAATTATACTTATACATGTTGTAGACATAAACATGATTGAATTGTATCGCCATGAGAATTTACATATGAATTGTATAATTTAGATTATGATTAATTATTTACAGTATACATTTGTGTAAATATATATTATATAGAATATAACCTACATATATTCAATAAAGTGTGGAGTTGTATTTTATTGAGGAGTTCATATACAAGAATATACATTAATCTATGACTGAGGAATTCATAAACAACCATCTACATTCATATTTAGTGGGATCTATGGATAATCATCTATGGAGTTAATGTTTTAGATGGAATTATGAAAAAAATTATAGTAGTTTTGAATTATAAATGTGTAAATATTTAATAATAATTTAATTATAAATACTCAATGAGTTTAAAATGTGTTAAATATAATTACCTCTTTAGAAGAGACTTGAGGGAAGATTGTTTTCTTAATCTCCTCTTTGGGTTAGTAGAGTTGTTGAATAGAGTATAAGGATTGAAATTTATACATAAATAAAGGCATCAGATAAAGTTTTTTATAATAATAAAATAAATAATTTTGGTTTATAATCAATATTTTAAAGTCTAACATACTTATTTAGGATAGTTATTTTTATAAACAATCGAGTGGATGTTTAACTTCAACACGATAAATAAAATCTGATTGTTATCTTTATGCTAAGATTTCTTGAGTGGTGTTTGGTTTATTACTCATTTTGGTTAAGTAATAGGGAAATAATATGTTTTAAAGGAAATTATAATTTGAAATACTTAAATTTGTGCAATAATTAATTGTATTATAGTTAAATATGTCTACTTGAGATTCATTGACTTGGAAATGTTACATTATGTATTCTCAATCATGAATTATATGCTTATTTAATCTGATGTAAATAAAATATGTGTTGTTTGTAATTAATGTATATGATAATGATAGTGTGTTTAAATTATTTTTGAACTTATACTAAATTTTTGAAAGGTATTTTCCATAAATTTCTAGTTAAATATTATGTTCCAAGTTGTTAATAGTATGTTCTTGGAACTATTTTATGAATTTTATACATTCCTATGATCTCTTATGTTAAGGGATTATTTTTATATATGAATTATGACAATAAGGTATATACCTATCATATTTTAACATAAGTGAGATTTGGATTCAATACCAGAAAGTATCTGTGTGTCTAGATTTGACTCAGATGCATTAAAATTTTGAAAGTTATAATGAAAAACTTTTGCCAAATTAATGTTATATCTAAAAACATTGTCAATCCACTATACTATATATTGTATATGTTTATGCATGATGTCATTTTATGTATAGTATTTTTTCCATGGTCTATATGACTGTGTATTAATGACTATACTTCATAGGGTTCTGGTTAAATGATTTATATCTGCACTACCGTTATCTACCCCTCTGTAAAAGGAAAGGCCACTCCTAGTGGGGAGGGTTTAAGAGACTAAAATTATATGGTTGGAGTAAAATTTTCTAGATGATTCTCTCCTTATATTTAGTTGATCAACCATATTAGATACATACTCATGGATATTATGTTGTCTTTTGAGCTATCTTGTGAAGTTATAATGGAGCATTATACTTCATATCATACATTATTATGACATTTGGTGATAAATTGTTAAAAATTTAAATTAAATATTATTATTAGATAAAATAGTTGTTTTATACTTTTACATTATCCATAATGATGAAAAATAACATTGGCTATGTATTCATGTTTAGATGAAAGAATGCATTATTTTAGTGTATTAGTATACCATTTGCATTGCATATGATTTATGAGATGGATTTTATTTTATACAATAATAAATGTTGTTTGTAATCTAATTATATTATGGATTAACCAATGGGTTATCTATGTTGTCATGCACACTCTTTTAGATATATTTAGCTCTCAACTAGTGAATTATTATGTTAATTAGTAAAGAGGATAAAATTTAAAGTATGATATATTAAAATTTAAAAAAATTACATATATTTTTATTAAATCTCATTGGGGATGTAATATTTATATTTCCATTTCATTTCTTAAGTCAACAAGAACTACTCAAGGTTAGTGAAACCATAATAATGTATTAGGGCTATAAAAATTCCTAAATTAAAAGTCATGTTTCCTATGCTTTCTATTGAAATAAATTCTTTCTTAGGATTGGACTTCACTAGTGTCTGAGGATTCAATGTAGTTGGCTTTGTAGTACAAATATTCTTATCTCCTACTAGTTTATATGTTTCTACTCTTATTTTTTCATTTTATTTGTAAAATTATCAAACCACATAGTACACCACTCAAGTTCAACAATACTTAATCTTGTTAATGAATTAGGCATGGTGGATGCATCCCTTAGACTAAATGATCCATGTTTGAAGTAATTTATTCACATTAACTTTAACTTGACTTTAATTTTTTAATTTTGATCAATTCATCAAGAAATTATCGTTATTATTATCCAAATAATATCTTCCCCTATAATTACTTCCTAAAACTACCCTTTATCTACTTTATTTACTTCTTTGTAACCCTTTTCACATTCTCTTTCTTTAATTTTCTCGAAATCACTTTCCTCATCTTGCATATTTCTTTCAATCTCTTTGCCACTATTAATTCCATAGGTTACTCTCTTTCCCATTATTCATAGTTTTCACTTTACCTTGGAGGTTTAGCTCCTCCCATAGTCTTCTCCTCACTCTCTAGTTTATGTCTACTTTAGGTTACATTAGGATCATTTTATTTATTCCATATCTTGTGTTATCACAACTCTCTCTCTCTCTCTAATCCCAAAGTTTTCTTAACTTTATTATTATATGTGTACTTGATCTTATTAGTTTAGGTTCGATTTTTATTTTATCAATTCCTTGTTATTCACTAACTTTAATTTGCATTCCCATAGCACCCTAGATGACTACTCCATCTTGGTCAAGACTGGGACCATGGCCTTTTCCACAACCAACATATTCAAAATTAATGGTAGTCATTGAAAAAACCTACTTATAATACCTATTAAAAATAAATCATGTGTAGCTTCAAATGTAATTCACCCTTCCATGAAAAATTCAATTATATACGTGTCAATAATGATTTTTATATAATTTTATACTCGATGTCTAAGATTTATAGTATTTTTAACTTTTATTTAGTCATGATGAAATGTTATATCTCATTCAGTCTAAAGCAATAAATTTCCAATATTTGCAAACAAGAACCTAACAATTTAGGAAACTCATATGAGAAAACTTCATAAATTTATCCATAAGTATGATCAATTATTATTTCCTTCATCTTGCTTCCAATTTAAATGGAATCTTATTCTTAACATTTATGAATTCATTAAACCAACTATCATTCTAAATATTTTTAATGCAATATCTATTTCAACATGTTTTAGGTTCCACACTCATGATACCATTGTTAGTAGATATTCTATAAATTCCCATGATAACATGCTAAGGAGCATATTTGTGAAAAGTAAGTTATAAAATTAGAACATATGTGGGCATATAAAAAGTTTATTCCTTCAGTTCATACTTAGTGTGTATTTAATGAAACTTTGAGTGAAACATTAAAAAAAATCACTATTTATATATTCTGAAGTAGATTCAAATGGAGCAAAATATACCTGTGAATAGAAAAAATACAAAGAGACAATTAAAAGAACCATTATCAAATATTTATATTAATATCTTGTATTCATAACTCTTTTCCTTTACACTCAAACACTATTAGAATAAATTCCAAAGGTTTTGTCACTTTGCATTCTAAATATTTCATTTATTTTCTTAAAGAGACTTTACGTATTATATAATAAAATTATATAAAACCATGTTTCAAATACATACAAAATGATATACAATATATAAAAATACTACATATCACACACTTGTCATATATATAAATAATGTGATTGTTCACTCCTATATCTACTTCCAATAACTATGCTTCTAAAATTATGGGCATATTTTGCATGTTATTGATAATATTTTTATATTTTAGGCTAATACTAACCATTTATAAAATATTTATAAGACACTACTCTTTCAATAAAATGACCTCCACTTTTGTTTTCATGTACTTATAGTAAAGTGATAATGGATTCTTCATGGCTAAGGCATCAAAGTGACTATATGTTGAATGAATTTTTGAAAAAATATCTTCCAATTATGACATAATGCATTGATTCATGTTAAAATTTAATTTTATCATTGTTTATAATATTATTTTGGATACAAGCCTTAGATAATAATAAGTATATATGACTATACCAATATGAAATGACTACACTACAAATAAGTGTAAGTACCTCTAATGCATCTACAACTATTGTAGTAACTCATTATTTTAATTTCCATGTATTAAAACCTATTTAATTATATTTGATATCAATAGGGATCATATAAGTTTCCCTAGCCATGGAATCGTCATGACAATTAAATTTTTGGTGTATGTTTTTTGTTTAAAAGGGATAAAAAATTAAATTAATTATTATACCATTTCCTTGTATGGGATTAATATTTATTAATTTTTTTGGTGTATGTATAAAAAATGATTAACCACTAGCTGAGAATCCCATATAATTCAATAAATTTTAATTTTATTATGTGTGTAGTACATAATCCTAATATCAACACCTCTTATTCTACTATATTATTTGTAAGTTAAAATCATAGATGATATATAAATGGCATAGGCTATCATTAATAATTAATGAAAACTATGCCAAATCCATCACCTATAGAAAATTTTGATCCATAAAAGTACAAAATACAAGTATCATCATCACCATGAAATAAAGTGAAGTTATCATAAAAAGTATTATTGATTGGTAATGTGTCTAGTAATGGGGTTGTAGCTAGTTGATTTATGAGATACAAATTTGAAATCAAATTCCATGATAAGCTAGTTGATTTTTGTGATAAAAAATTGAAATAAAATTCTATTATTAGATCCACACATTTATATATTCATCCTACCATATATGATTTTTAAAATATAAAATTAAGAGGGTCCAATTTTATGATAAATTTGTTTCATTGTTGAGCATATAGTGTTGTAGTTTTTGGGAAGAAAAAACATGGATGAGACAAATTTTACATAACATTGTGGTTTTTATCATATTATACCAATGTTTGATTGATATAATAAGTTTCACGCTCTTTGTTATCATTATCATGTTGTGCCAATAAATCCTTTAAGGCATGATCTATAGTATACATATATAATAGTAGAGGTTTGTCTAAAGTTGGAGGGATAAGAATGGGTTGATTAAGTTGATAATATTTTGTTACATCAAAACATTTTTGAAATTTTACATCTCTTTCAAACACGACATAATTATTTAAAAATCATATAAAAGGTTGTGTTTTATCTACTTACTAAATAAAAAAACATCTTATAACTTGAATCCTTCCTTATAGACATTATAACTATTTCAATCCCTTATGTGGTGAATATATATGATACCCTTAAGTTTATTTAGATATAACTTAATGTATCATTGAGAAATGATGTAACCCATCATATTTTTAAAATATACCTCAAATAATCATTTTTTATGCTTAAGTATACATTTTATTTATGTAAATGTTCAAATATTTATTTTAATTTGTAGCATGATTTTGTCATTGATTACATTTTGAAATCAAGTGATCAACATAGTATTCCATAGTTGTATGTATATAATAATATGAAATATGTGTCATATCTCTTTCATAATGGGCCCAAACATTTTTAAAGTTGAAGGGCATGACTACATAACAAAATACCCCATAGTTTAGTAAATGATGTTTTTTCTTTTTATTTAGTGTTAGTATTTATTTGGTTGTATTCAAAGAGCCCATCCATAAATGATAACATATTATAACTATTGTATAATGTACAATAATTTCAATATTTGGTAATTGGAAATCATCCTCTATGATTTTCTTAGGTGTAAATAAATTTTACAACATTGAATTTATCCATTAAGATTCCCACTTAGTATTATATTATAAACCCACTTTAGATAAATTATGGATCAAATAAACCCTTCATATAGTGACCTATGAATTTATTCCTTAACCAAAAATGTTACTTTTAGATACACTTTTATAATATTTTATTTGACTATTTTTTCATCTAAATATAGTACTATGTTGTGTATGACAAATTTAGGATCACTTCTTGGTATATCTGAATAGGACCAATAAAATAACTAGGTAATCAAGTAAAGATTGTCTAAAATATTTACCCTAGTCATCCTTTAACATAGATTTGATAATTACTAGCCTTAGTGATTGATTTGTCTCAAAATGTAATTCCTCTATATACTCATTAATAAAATCTGATCTATATTCCATTTATGATGCATTTAGCATGGTATCTAGGCCATATATCTAAACATGATTATTAGGATCTTCACTTTATATAAAATATGCATGGGTATTTCTTATATGATGAAACCTACTTTTATGATAGAAAAAATGGATATCCTAATATTCCCGTAAGTATTATAAGAGATAATCATCATTTAAAAATTCATCTAATGTAAAAATTTATGGTGAAATTATATAATTTATGATATCAAGGTATATAACTGTAATGTGAATATATGATGAACTTCACTTGTAGGCTCTTGATTTGATTTGAATAAATGTGTCTAAATAGTGGCTTGTGTAAATTTTCCTTCCTTGTTGGTTTTTAACTCTTTTACATAGTTGAGACCTTGTCTTCCTCTATGAGTATATGTTTTAATGACATGGATAATACCTTACACATGTTTTACCAATATTTGTATTACATATCCCATATTTTGTAAGTATTTAAATCCAAAACCATATTGGTGTTGATGATATAGTGATTTATGAATTTATTGGTGTTGGGGCCTCAATTTTGAAATAGGATACTTGAATACTTTATAATAGTGTTTCATATGAGGTATGTAAGTATACCTAGGTTGATCCATTTAATAATACTTTAAATATTATTGATCCAAAGGGAGTGCATATATATCAATAATAACTAAATTTAATAAATGCATGTAAAGTATAAAGTAACTCATTCATTTGATGAATCCATGGTCCCCCTAATATTATATTATAGTTGAGATCATTAAGCATGACATGGGAAACTTAATATATTGTTATATGATCCACTATTTTATACAATGTTGTTTATCCTGGTACCTTCTCCATTTAAAATACATGAATGTTTATATATGAGTAAACAATATATTTTGACTTTATACAAATTATATTTATAAAGGAAATATAAAAAATGTTGATTTGGAGGCATTATCCTCTAAAACCCATTTGACTACCTTATTTTGAGCTTGTACTTGGATATATAGTGGAACATGTTGATTTATAATAAGAATAGGGGGTATATCTTATTTTATAAATAGATACATTATTCCTTATAATAAAACATGTTAATAATAGGTACATGTTAGAGAAATTATAACATATATATTTTATAAAAGGATGTTATTTAGTTGATCAATGATGTCATATCTCCTTGATTGGTTGGTTATCATACCCATTCATATTGTAACAACATGCACTAATGAATATATTATAATCCTAGGGTAACTACTAGGGGTGGGATGGTATTTGTTGACATTTTGAAATATAGGGGAAGAACAAAATGAATTGTGCATGCTCTTTAGCATCTATTAGTTATTGGATTTATTTAAAATCAGATATTTGAACATTGTGAATTATGAATAAATGATAATGATTGTGTAAAAATAATTTAAATCCTATTAATTTACACATATTTGATCTATGTAATCAAATAATTTTTGTAAATTTTACATACTAATAAAGAAAAATAGTTAATAATTACCATCATAGCTCAAGTAAAAAAATAACAACTATAAACATCCATTTTAACCATGTAGAATTTTTAATATTAGAGGAAATCATTAAAAATGTTTAAATGTTAAACCCTTATCCATAAATATTGAACCCTATAAGGAGGATGAGGTCCTAATGGAAACCTAAGGTTTAGGAATGTTCAAAAAAAATTCAAGTTCAAAAATATGATTTATCCTAATTTGGATTAATGTTAACCCTAATTAAGATAGAAAATTTATATATTTTAGATCATGAAATATGGAAATAAAGAACATATTTGAATTTATATAATTATAATTAATTTAATATTGACAACTAATAAATATAAAAATTATAATAAAAGTTGATATACTTGGGAGGTCCCTACACTATGTAATAATGAGATACGTGGGAGGCATTAAGGTAAGATGGAAATAAGACTGTGAGTGTCTTGATTTAGGTTCAAGCATCTGTGCTTTACCAAATAGTAAATTAATCCTTAGTTTAGTAGCATACATTTATATGTTTTGAAATGGATGGATTTTTCATTTAATATCTCAATTCTTCATTTTCTTTCAAGAATGTGTGCATGTTTTTTCTTGAGCTCTATGTGTTATTTCAAGGAGTAATATTGTGCACAATGTCCATAAATATTTTTCCTTCATCCAAAAACATCGGTCCAATGAAGGTATGAAACCTAAAAATATTTTGAAGCTTAATAGATTAATCTGACCCCAATCCCTTGCACTAATGATTGATCTCTAGCTATGTATCTAATATTTCAAAGAGGGAAATAAAGCCACACATAGTTCTTCCCATTAATGTGAATGTGAATTTTTTATCCTCTATTATATGAATGTACCTAGTGATTTATATTTAAACACTTGACAATGTTCACTCTTGACTTGGCCTGGTATGCTTTAGACTTGGTTGATGACTACTCCTATAGACTAATTTATGATTTGGGAAAAATAGGGAGATTTTACTCAGTGTAAAATATTATATATATACTTGATAGATAAGGCTTATTTCATAATAATGATACACTTATTTTTTATTTATATGTATATTTTTAGGTAATTTATCATACCACTAACATGTTAGGTAATGGGCTGACCCATATCAATGATTAAATTTTGAAATTTGACCATTTAAAGGTTAAGGACGAAAATATAATAACTTGGTTAGTAACATCTAAATGGTACTAGGTTGATTTGGTGATATTTTTTGAGATATAGGAACACTATTTTGATGACATGAATATGTTTTAGTATGATACATGATTATTTTGTCACATACTAGAAGAATTTGTGTAGGTGACTGATAACAACTTGAAAGGATTGGACCCAGATATATCATTTGGTTATGAAAGAATGATAGACTAGATAAAATATGTATGCATAAGTCATGTAGGTTTATGTAAGATTATAATTGAAATTTATAAGTGTTTCATATAATATTTTAGTGTCTAAAATTCCTAATCATGCATCATCCATATAATATGTCTATGCTTCATTTACAATCATATCTTTCATATATGGATTATTCACACATCACTAAAGAAGGAAACATGATTATATACACTCCTAATTCTTATCATTCAAATTTAATAATAACATATATCCTTTAGCATTTTTAGGAATCCAAATAATATTTTATAATTTTTTATCAAGAGAAACGACACAATTGTAATCACTTTAATGTTGATTTTCAAACACTGATAAGATCATTGGCATCCCACATATTTAAAAAAATTTAGCATTATATATTACTTATAAGGGTTTGGAGTTAGTGTCACCACCAAAAACCATTTTTTTAAAGTGGAGCACTATGTTTAACATCCTTACCATGGAACCCAAAATTACCAACAATGGGGACCATCACTCATTAAGGTGTATGATTGAGCTAAGATGTCTTGAGACATAATACCAAATTATGATAATTTTATGTTACTAAAAAACACATTAAATTTAACCAATAACTTTAAAATCATCATTAAGACACATGTGTCAGACCACAAGGTATAGCTCTACATTTGTGTTGACACACAAATCTTATAGTTCAATACTAAAAAGTTTTAATTTATTTTTATAAGTCTTTAGATTATTTATGGAGTTAATAAATCCTCATCACATAACTTATACTATGTTAACCTATTTATTATCATAATATATTTCAAAAAAAGTATTATTATCCATAATCAGGCCATACCTAGAAGATTAAGGTCATCTCAAGTGAACTAGCTTACTTTGGATATATGATATCTCCTTGTGAATTTCTCAACTTGATTTCCTTAACTCAAGTTTTTATAATTCACTATGTAAATATTGTTCAAATCAAACTATTATGCACATGCACACATGACCAATGTAACCTAGTTAACTTTGTGACAACTATAGAGTCTCTTTGTGCTCTTGTGTGCTTCTAAAAAACCAAGATGTATCACCATGGTAATGTGAAACACTAATAAAACCTATGTTATATCTTTGAATAATTAGATAGTGTTGATATCTACACCACACAATACTATATTATTGTGCATGAATCAACACCTTTGTCACATCTCACACCAAACACATAAAAATATGGTACCCTTTTGTGATTATCAACAACTTGAACATCCCTCAAAATAGTCTATATAAATTCATGAATTAGCCTCAATGTATAATTAATTTTCTAACACAATACATGATATGTGGAATTATATAGGTTCATTCCTTGTCATGAATCTTAATAGACATACAACACCAAAATAAGCACAATTTCCACATTAACAAGGAAGTAGAACTATCATTTAGGTAGAAGATAAAATATATTTGTAACCATCCACTTTGATAACTATCTATTTAACCTATTTAAGAGCATCTATCATACAAACATAATGTTTGTGTTCTTGAAACCTATACGCTAGTTAGGGGTCACAAGTCTTATAATCTAGGGTGTAGGTATGTGTATGGGATCCTTTAGGATTCATTTGTTGTCTTAGGATTCATACTGAATCATCAAGGGCATGTTTGTGAGTATGTGGAGTTTTCCCTCTAAATTGTAATTTGAATCTCAAATTATGAGACCCAACCATAAAGGGGTCATATGAATTAAATGATGATATAGGAGGCTAGGTGAGTGTTTAGATGGTCATGAAATGTCATAATAGATGACACAAGTTGTCTAAGTCATTAAGGTGGTGAAATTCAAGAGTTATGTTAACTCATGTAACTATCACTCACATGTTAAGTTGGCCATTGTGGAAAAGTATTTTTTTTGTAACTACCCAAACCAAAGTATAATTTAGATGTGAATAGATTTTTATGAGAAGAGGATATTAGGAAGATAGAGATAACTCCAAAGATGAGAAAGGGAAGAAATAAAAGTAGATTGTAAACCTCTCCAATAAAGGTGGTAGAGTATATTCATGGACTGCACATGTAATGTCTAATGATTCATATGAATAATGAAAAGTTGTTTTTTTTTAATTTTCACTCTCTCTTGATAAGAATATGGATTGTTCTAGACAATATATATTCTTTGAAATTACCTTGAGTTGATGGTCATGTTAATGTTTATGTGAGGTTATAGGTTGAGTATTGGACTATAAGTTATAGTCATGAAAGGAAAGAATATAATGTAGTTGATGAATCTTGTAAAGGAAAGAATTCCCAAAATACATTGAACTTGAAGTTGTTGAATTATGTAGACCCCATAGTGATTGGACATAGTTTTCAATAATGAAATAAATATATTAAAGATTGATCTCTGCTTCAAACTCTACATGTGCCTATGATAGTCAAGAAGTAAGGTATGTGATCTTTTCTTGAAATATTTGTATCAAAAGATCATTGTTTTTCTTGGAAGCTTATTTATGAAACTATATCCTTGGTGGTATGATATTAAATATGGTTTTAATACAATTTATAGGAAAAAATCCAATGCATAGTCTACATGTGACAAAGAACCCTATGTACACAATATAAACCTTTATTTGCTCAGACAATATGCAATGGAAGAATGTATGCCTTGATAGGGTGACTGGTTTTTGAAACTTTTGGAGTATTTTTAGAGTAATTTATTTAATTCATGTTTGATGGAAAGGATATAATGCTTATTCAATCTGAAGATAAGACCCTATTTTCTTAGAGACCCCTATTTTGCACAGTCAGATACCAAAAAGGAAGTGTATATGCTCAAGAAAGTGAATGGGAATTGTGTGAGTGAAGTTTTAGTATGAATTAAGGTGGAAAAAACTTAATAATTTCCATTTTAAATTTTATAATGTCTTTAAAGGAAAACATAATATTAATATCTTACACAATCCTATACAATCATTTAAAAGGATACAATATTTTGAGTTTTCACTTATTGTAAGCATAACCAAATTGAGTAAGAAATCTAATATATTTTAATAGGTGTAAAATTATTAGATAGACCCTATATAGATGTTTATAATGATTTTAAGTGACCTAAAATTAAAGATATGGATTTTAGACCCCTCTTGGCCTCTACAATCATCAAACTAGGGTTAGGAAATTAAAATCCCTATAACATCTATTCTAACTATGGAAATGTGGAAAAACATTGTAATCATGAATTTTTTGATTTTAAAAGAAGGATTTATAAGTTTTTGAGTGGGTCCTAGGTCCATAAAATAAAGAACTAACTGTGTGGGTCTGTTGTAGGGCTAGAAAGGCTTAATTATGAATGAACTTACAAAGGAAAGGGTATGTAATCAATGAGTTAGGATATGAAACTTTATGGAGGGATGTAATGAAATAGAGGGTGAAAATATAGGATTAGATGTTGAATAGGGTTATCATACTATTCAAGAAAAGATAACATATGAAAAAAGGCTACAAGGAGATATGGTCACTACTAAACTTGAGGGGTGTCATTGTGTGAAAGAGAGTGAATGAGAGGTTAATATGGATCAATAAAATTTTATTATCAATAGGAGATATCATCCAAGAATTTGTTTTATGTTCATGAGACCAATATCAAGGCTTGCCTTGAGGTGTGAACTAGTAAGAAGCTAGTGAATGAGTGAGTAGAAGGTGATGAGTAAAATGAATGGAAAGAGTTATTTGGATGATTTACATGTTTAGGAAGGGTCTAATGATAGATAAATAAGGTCTAAAAGGTGCCTATATATATATCAAAATTCAAGAAAGAGGTTGTTATTAAGCCTTGTGAGAAGAAATAAGCCTATAGAGTGAAGATTGAACCTTATGAGGAAAGCCAAACATGCAAAGTTGAGATCAAGGAATCAAGTTTAGAGAAAAAAATTAAATGATTTTGATGACTTTCCCATTTAATTCATTTTGTATTAGAGGAGGTAAGATCTAGGTTTCATTTTATTTTGAGTTAGTTGTGAAATATTTTTAATGTGAGGTTGCCAATAATACTATGAGTGCATGAGATAACATTGTAGGGTATTATGGTAAAAGAGTATGGTGAAGGTATGATCTATTGATATTGGTATACGTAAATTTTATAGTGATAAAGAGAGTAACTAAATCTCCTAAGTCCAATGGAAGGACTTGAACTAGTCAAGAGAACTAGAGAAGGTCTCTTATTTTATGTTCTAATATTGCATTTGAGTTTGTGTATGTAAGTATAAAGGAAACTTGGATGAAGGCTAATCATAAAGCCTTAAATATTGTGTATAATGGATCTAGTACATCACCCATTAATAAAAAATAAGATGACAAGGAAAGATAAATAATTGTATAAGTCAAGATGGTGAAGATTAAAGAATATTAGCATGCTCAAGATGAGGTGGAAGAGGAATTTCATCATGCTTAGAAAAGCATTTCATCTCAATTAAAAGAGATATCTAACCATGAATTCATGAAGACAAAATAAGAAGGCATGATAGAGAAGATGAGATTATATCAGTCCTATATGGAGGTAAATGAATTCTTAAACATTGATTATGATTGCACATTTGAAAATAAAGAAGCTAATATGTATATTTGAAGAAAGAAGAACAATGTACACTCTTCAAAGATGGTACAAGGTCATGGTTATGTGGTTCCTAAGTGGATAAAAACATTAATTAGTGAGATAAAGAAGAATAATCTCAAGTAATGGGTCATCAAGGAAAGATCATTGGTGGAATATAAGAGCAAACATAGAGAAAAGAAGTGTAGGTTGCATCAAGATAAGATGATAGGCTATCAATGTAAAAATCATGCAAAAGGATAGGTAAGAAGCAAATTTCAATCCAATCATGTACAAAGAATAAAATGGGTAATGAAAATCATGGAAAAGGTACAAGACATTAATATTTTAAGTACACTCTAAGAGAGCATTGGAAAAGAAGAAAATTGCAACTCCAAGAAGCCAATAAAAGAGACGATGGAACCAATAAAGAACAAAATGATGATGATATAGTTGAGTAAACAAGAGAATGAGTGTGAAGAAGCTAAGTGTTCTAAAGGTTTTAATTATAATGTTATTTTTGATGATGCATATGAAGATAATCTAGATAGTGAATATGTTTTTTATAGAGAAATAATTACATTGTTAGTTAGGCTTGTGAAAAGACAAGAGGAATATGAATCACCCCATAGAGTTCTTAAAAAACTTGATATGAAAAAAAGGAGATTGATTTGAATCTCATGAATGAGTGAGTCCAAGGACAAGTTATGGATCAATTTTGGGAGAATAAACTAGATAGTAAAGCTACACAGGATATTCTTATAATATTTTTACATTATGTATTAAGTTGTCAGATATATGTATATTTTTTCCTATCCTCCATCAATTTAAATAGGTTAGAAGATTAATAGACTCCTCTTTTTGTGCCAAGTATAAGAATAATGTGAATATTTAGAGACTATATATATATACATATATACATATATATATATATATATACACACACACATATATATATAGACACACACACACACACATATATGTATATACATATATATGTATATGTATATGCATATATATGTATATGTATATACATACATACATACATACATACATATATATATATATATATATATATATATGTATATATATATACACATACATATATATGTGTGTGTGTATATATACATATATATGTGTGTGTGTGTATATACATATATGTATGTATGTATGCGTATATATATATATATATATATATATATACATACATATATATATATGTGTGTGTATGTATGTATGTGTGTATATATATATATATATATATATATATATATGTATATATATATATATATGTATATGTGTATATATGTGTGTGTGTGTGTGTGTGTATAAACACACACACACACACACACACACACACACACACACACATATATGTATGTATGTATGTTTATATGAATAAGAGAGTTAAACCTTTGTTGAGATTAATATAGATTATTTGGTTATGGTTATCTATTGAATTTCTTATTTTGTTCCTTGTATGCACTTTCATGGTTATTATTTGGCTTTTTTTCTTCTATTTTATTCTAAATGCTTTGTAAACATTAATGAAGTATTGTTTATTCCTAATTCATATCTAATTCATGATTATTCATCTATGTTATGATTTTGTTTTTCCTATTAAATATGAATTCTCTACACTATCTTATGCAATTGAGTAAAAAATAGTTATCCTCACGCTTAACATGCTATGATGCTTTAGGAACCTCTCCTAACAAAGGTGTGGTGAACATGTAAACACTCCTTCTGGAGTAAATTATGATGAGATGGTTACTATGGAAGAGAGACATTAAGACATGGTTAGAACAAAAAGTATGAAATTTCACAGAAGAATAATCTAAATGGATTTGTCTTACCAAAAGTGAAATCATTCAAGAGCATATATATGGAGAGATATACAAAAAAAAAAACTATGAGAATTACCTAAAATTGTAGCTAATTGGTTGGCATGATTAGATTATTATTGATTTAATTATAGAATGTAAGAAATAATTACCTATACTGAAGAGAAGATAGACCAATTATAGAAACTAGAAACTGACTGGATGAGAGCAATAGACTATTTGGTTGTACCACCATAGATGGATACATCAACAAGTTTATAGTACAAGGATATATATCTTTCAAAGTTTCAAAGGACCTATTTCTTTAAGGAATTAGAGGAAATTTTTGTAGTGACCACCTCTCCTTGTGAAGATGTTGGTTGTGGATAATGCTATGGGGCCTACTCCAGCCAATATGGATTAGTCACTTCAGGTGTATGAGGGTTTGTGATACATGATGGTGAATGATGGATAGATGAGTAAATAAGGCTTGAAACTAAATCTAGAATAGAGAAACAAGGGAATAAGAGTTATAATATGAGTATGGATTTAGAATGAGAAATGTGATAATAGAATAGATGGAATAAACAAAAGAATACCTAGGTAGCTATGAATAGAGGTAAGAGTAGTATTAAATTAGATGATGAATGAGTAATAGGATATGATGAGTGAGATGACAAAGAAGTATGAAGGAAAAATAAAGAAGATGATGAATTCTAATAGATATAATGAAGTGATGAAGATGAGATGTTCAAAGAAGAAGGTGAGAATAGTTTATAAGTAGATCAGATAGATGATAGATGTAGTGTGTAGCTACAAGAAAGGGTATTATCATAAGAAGAATAATTATAGAAATAAATAGTAAATAGTCATAGGTTAATTGTATGTTCAATCATAGTAGTAGAATAACTCATAGGAAAGAACCATTCATCAGAATAACACATATCCCCATAGTCCAATATTTTATATTATACTAGATGTTTTTAGTCAAGTGGATAGGAAAATAATAGTTGGTAAGGCCATTTTTAGAACAAGTGCAACATTTGGGTGATAAAAATAAAATAATATCAATTATAAAGTATTTAAACACCATAGATCTTGTTAAACCCAAGCAAAACAAAGAAGGAAGTGTAGAAAAACATATTGTGCATGTTGACTCATCTAGTGTGCAGAGTAGTATGCAGGCAAGACCACCCAAAATGTAACCTCATATTGTAACATATATGCACTATATTCCATTGACACTGTTTTACACAATGAGTCATCTAGGAGCATTCATAAACTTAATAATATATGATGGGTCTATAGACCTTGAAAAATGCCTACTAACCTATGAGATGAGATGGCTAGCTAAGGGCATCATTGATGATGCTATAAAAAAGTGTGAGTTAGTCAAGGCACTATTTGGAAGAACACTTGAATTCATATACCAAAGATATTTTTAGTAAGCAAATCTATAAGATGTTAAGCATTGGCTTGTCTAAAAATTCAATTTGAAGAAATGTAAAAGCTAGACCATTCAAGATTTGAATGAGATAAGGTAAAAATATGGAGAATCAGTTTGTGACTATGACCATAAATTATTTGATTTGATGAACAAGGTAGAATTTGCATTAACAAATAAAGATAACTTTGTATGGTTTTTCAAAGGAATATACTCTAGAATAAATTTTACCATTGTGTAAACTCAATATGTTATAAAGGTAGATGTTAGAGCTATTACCCTACATGTAAAACAAATTAAAGACTATGTGAGGATCTTATTTCCAATTCTAAGATTGAAAATACACTATAATATTTTATGAAGAGAATGGATAAATACCATGAGGGAGATAAACCTAAATTTAATCTCTAGTGTATGGAGTGCAAAAAGGAAGGATATCATAGGAATTATTATCCTAGGATCAAGACAATTTTTTTAAAAATCTATCGAGTAGTGGGGAATATAAGAATGTAGTGCTATATTATGCAACAATATGTCAAGAATCCAAAGAATTTGTATTTTTATTTCTATAATTAAAACAATCATAATGAAAATAATTATAGGGCTTTGTAATATCTTAAGGAAGATATCAACAAAAATGTATTCATCATCACTACACAAAAAATATCCTTGACAAAGTAGATGATTCAAGGCCCAAAGGTTGATAAAGGTTGTGTGACCAAAATAGGTCTATAAGGATTCCTAGTCCATCATAATACTAGCCTCAAGGTCTGGTAGGATGGACCTCTCCTTTGTTGAGTTGGATACCACCATATTCAAACTACCAATATGAAGCACCTTGGAGCTTAGTCATGATATGGTAATAACAACTGAGTTATAACCCACTAGCTATGTAATGACATTTCAAAATTAGAGATAATAAACGACAACACCAACATTAGAACACTATGCACTAACAAGGAGGTTATAGAGGATGATACTAGTCTAATATAGGAGGAGCTAGGGGTAGATACATAGGAGGTTACCAATGTGGTAAAGGGAATAACTATCAATGGCCTCCTCTGAAATGTTACCTATGTAGAGAGTACAATCATGTACAATGAAATTTCCCTATAAATAATCAATGATAGTCTTATTGTGCATACTATAGAATCTCTAACCAGGATGACACAAAAGATTATTACATCTTGGAGAAGAAAATAAAGTACAAGATAATCCATAATGTGAATATGGTGAGTGTGTAGCCTAAGGAGAGTGAATTCCTAAACACTATCACATGAAAATAGCACATAGAAAAAGGTTTACCTCCACTTAAAGTGCCTTGAGATTAGAGAATCCAAAAAGAAAAATAGGATAAATACCTAGACCCAGCTATAGAAAAATGGCTCATGTATGAAGTTGTGTAGATGTTAAAAAACATACAACATCAAGACACCATTGAAGGAGATGCTATATAAATATATACACAAATTTATGGCTAGTTCATATGCATTATGCATTAAGATGGAATTGTCACTATGTTGACAGATCTTCTAAAAATTTTAGGCACACTGCATAATAAAAACATCTCACATAACATCATAAACCTACTACATAATCTATTGGAATGTGCATAGTATAGATAATATAAGATATAAAATATGGTCTAGTATATCAAAACAAAGAAACCCTAAGATGTATATGCATGAATCAACATTGAGGTTGTAGGTTATGAGATTTAAAATGCTATCTTTGATTTTAGTAGCATAGTCAACATGATTCCCAGGTTTACATGAAAAGATATTGAATGATTGGTTCTAAGTTATGGCCCAGTAAATCTAAGCTTAGCTAATTATGGAAGGTTTGATCCTATTGGCATATTAGAAGATGTTGAGATTAAAGTCATAAAATTGACCTTATGAGGTGACTTTGAAGTCATCAACATGAAGATAGAAGTAATACATTACCTTGCATTGATCAATAAAAAATGGGAATATGATGGTTAGATGACTATCAACATGGTGCATAATTAGTTAGAAGCATGCTAAAGAGATAAATTTATCATCATTACTCTGAATAGAGTGCAAAAACCTTGCATAATTCTAGCTGAATCAAATTCTCCATACATTGTGCAATAAAGTAGTTAGATGAAGGTGAATCAAAGTAAAATCCAAAATCCCTCTAAATAATTGAGTAAAAATTATTTTACAAGCATAATAAACCTTAGGTATAATCATTACTCACCTAATGGCTGAAGACAAAAATAATGGAGGCCCAAAGCAGTAGTTATATAGTCATTGGCAACCTAGTTTGTTATAAATGATTATGCATCTATGTCTAAAAATTCCCCTACTCAATCATAAATTTACTTCTTATATCAAGCTTATGATCACATACACGACTATATAGAGTAGACTAGATAAGGCAACTCACCTTGGGAAGTATCTTTGTCTCATAGTGGAGACCCAAACACACACCTACTTAACTATTACTGAGGTGATCATGAACTTCGATCGATGATAATGGTCTTTGTGCACAAGTGATAAATTCTTTTGTATTATACAAATAAGGATATCAATTACTTCATTATACATTTACATGTTCATATACCTACCATCAACTAGTAGGTTAGTACTCTAAATTATGATTTGAAGGGACTTATTATGACATGGTCGGTAATTCATCAAAATGACCGGCTTAAGTGGCATGATGCATGTTATCTTATGATCAAAAAGTTCTAGCTACCATAGTTTATCTAAAATAATTGGCCTTTCTTCTAAGAAGATGAGTTTCTTAAAATTCATATTCATAAATGTGTTGAAGTCTAGACTGAGGAATGTGTGGCACCAAAGTACTATGTTCACATTTTCCATTATACACTTGCTCTATTAATATCAATATGGTTTATATACCAAGAGTACAAAAGGGAAATAAAGAACTAGGTGTAAGTCCAAAGTGATTTCATTCATATGTTTGTTTTTAAGATCAAAACCCTCTATTTCATAATACACTCTAGAAAATAAAACAATTAGTATGCTATGGGTGTGCAAAAGACTTAAGCACCATAATGGAATTGAATGCACAAAGTAATGCAAGATCTAATCTCAACTCAACATTTCAAAGACACAAAGTTGATAAGAAATAAGAATAATCTCTTATGCATCCATACCACTAACTACAATATAAAAAAGAGGACATTGATGAATTTAATTCTGATGGTGATTTGGACTTGACTAATTTAATTATAATTGAATGGCCTATAGAACCATTAAAAGACCTTGATGCAGAAGATAATAAAGAAGACAAAATGCACAACATACAAATTTTAAAATAAGAAGGGTAATAGAGGATACAAGAATTTTTTGATGAATAAAAGTGCAAGATTTACCATCATCCCATCAGAAATCATGTAGCAAACATCAAAACTAAGGAGGTTCTAAAATTGGTGAATATAAGTGATTATTGGACATAAGTTAATTTTTTTGAAGCTATGCAAATTCTAAGGGATTATCAATATGTTTTTCCCACTAAATTCATAGATGTCCAAGGATCTGATCCATCTCTAGGAAAGATGCATATCAAACTAAAGGAGTATGCATGGCCTACAAAGAAATGTCCATACAAGTTAAACCCAAACATGAAGCTAAAAGTGAAGGATGAACTCAATAGGATGTAGGATGCAAAAATAATCTATCCAGTAGAAAAGGTATATTGGGTAAGCCCCATGGTAGTGTAACCAAAGAAGATAGGGGAATCTAAGTATGTGTATATTATCACATTTTGAATTATGCCTATGTAAATGATCCATTCCCAATTCCTTTCATAGATAATGTTTTGGAATTTATTGCAGGACATGATGTCTACTCTTTCACGAATGGTTTCAATGGATATCATCAAATACCCATTCTACAAGAAGATAGAACCAAGATGAATTTTTTCTTAGAATGGGGATCTTTTACATACAATGTCATGCCTTTTGTACTTAATAACACACCTATGGTGATATCTCATGTAGTGGTGACTGAATTCAAGGACTTCACTCATGACTTCCTATAACTCTATATTGATGATAGGGTAGTCTTTTCCTTGTTTAAAGAACATATGTTTAAGCTACACCTAATATTAGAAAAAATTTGAAGCTCTGTGCATTGTGTTGAATTTAAATAAATGCCTATTCTTTATAATCTTTGGTGTTTTTCTCAAACATGTAGTATGCAATGAATGTATTTTGGTCAAATAGACCAAAATTACAATTATTCTAAGTATGCCTCCACTAGAAAGTTCCACTAAAGTACACTCTTTTATGGTTCATACAGGATACTATCATAAGTTTATAAAAGGTTATGTAGCTATTTCATCTCCATTGGAGTTCTTACTATGTAAAAATGTGAAGTTTTTCTGGAATTTAGAGAGTTGAGCAACCTTCATCAGGTTGAAATAGTGATTGGTTATTACACCCATCCTCATATTTATAGACTAGAGCAAGCCCTTTCATGTACATGTGGATTATTTGGGTATCATAGTTGGTGTTGTGCTTATGTATCCTGGTGATGGTGGACTCGACCATCCTATTCATTTTACCAATCAAAAACTATCTAACATAGAGAAATACACAACCATTGAATGAGAAGCATGGGCTATCTTGTTTGCACTACAAAATTTTTGACATTATCTACTTGAGACACTATTCAAAGTCTTCACTAATCATCAATCCCTATGATACCTTGTCAACAATCCAATACTAAGAAGATGCATCTCTATATATTTGATGTTATTTCAAGAGTTCTAGTTTTGCATTAATGTAAATCTAGTAAGAAATAACATGGGACTAGATCATCTCAACCACATTCATAATGGAAAATAACCAAGATAATTATAATAAGACTCTCCTAATAATCACCTCTTTTATGTTTCTAAGATTCCCAAAAATTTAGAAGTAATTGATTGAACACGGAGTCTTCCCTGTGCACTATCAAAAACATGATAAGAAGTAGTTTTCAAATAGATTTGTACCATACACCATCATCAAAGGGCTTCTATATCATATGGGGAAGGATGAAGTTATACATAGTGTTTTCATAGAAAATGAACAACCTCAACTCTTATAGGAAGCACATCAAGGAGTCATATGAGTAAATTTTATGAGAGAAGATACTACTAAGAAGATGTTATAGAGTGGGTTATGGTGGCCAAACATGTTCCAAGATACACACAAAGAAGCAAAACATTATGACATTTGCCAATACATGGGTAAATTGCTAAAAAAAGATGAAATGCCTTTACAACATCTTTTAGATGAGCAACCTTTTAAATAGTGGGGAATTAACTTTATAAAACTAATCAATCCACCAATAAAATTCAATAAATCAATGTGTATCATCACTATGACAAATTATTTTACTAAGTGGGTTGAAGCTGCTATGACACCTAGTTGTGGTGTGAAGGACATATCAAAGTTTATTTATGAGAACATTATTATAAGGTTTGGATGCCCCATAAATCTTGTTAATGATCATGAAATGCACTTTAGAAATAACACAATCAAGGCTATGATTTAGGAATTTATGATTTTACATCACAAAAGTCCACAAATAGATACAAGAAGTCCACAAATAGAGCCAAAAAACATGGCATAATAGGAATTATGTGCCATAAATAATTTCATAAGGATTAACCAATCTTACTATATGATAGTTGGAGTATTTTTGGGTAAGTTACATATTAGATGGAAAGGTGTTGTAAATATTTTCATTGATGTCAAAGGTATAAAATTATTGGTGACAAAGGCCCCATATCATTTATTATCTAAAGGTGTTTTAAATGTTTATATTTTCCATGAAGTGTGTTGATATTTATTTAATATTAATGACTATATTTTTGGTTGCATAAAGTCAAAAGAGGGCCCATGAAGAATTCAAATAGTCATGAGGTAAAGATAAAAGAGGGAAAGGACACATTTTCTCATGAAGGGTCATCTTAAGGAATTCAAAAAATCACCAAGTGAAGACAAAAGAGTAAGGGTGCATTTTCTCTTGAAGGGTCACCTTGAGGAATTTGAAAAGTAAACAAGATAAAGACAAAATGGGAAAGGAAGCATTTTTTCATGAAGATTCACCATGTGACTTTTCAAATGAAAGGATTTGAAAGGTCATGCAAGTTTGGTGTTATTTTCCATGTGGATTGAAGAGTCACAAAGGGTGAATGCCAAAGGTCATTTGGAAAGCTATAAAAGGAGGCTTTGGAATCCATTTGTAATATGTAAGAGAGTGCATAGTTTGAAATTATTTTATATAAGAAAAGAGGAAAGAATAAAAAGAGATTAGAGTTATATCATTTTTTGAGAAAGCAACATTGAGAGATAGATGTGTTTTATACACAAGATGGGTTGATGCTCACAAATAGTTATTGTGTTGGTTTTCAGTAAAGGGGTTGGTGCTCCTAAAATTTGGTGCTTGTGAATTTTGTAATTTGAGTTGGTGCTCATTCATATACTTGAGATTGTTCTCTATGGTTTTTCCCACATTAGGTTTTCACATAAAAATTTGGTGTCTCTTTCTCTCTTGTATGGTGCATGTTATTGTTTCAATTTTATTGCATATCTTGAATGTATGGTTAAGTGGAGTTTGATTAAGTAAAATTTTTATAAGATATATGATATACTAATTCACCCCCCACCTTCTCAGTATATCTTTTACTTAACAAAAGGGCCCTATATAATACATGATCTAATACAACAAGGAACTATGGTTAAGAGATATTTAGGGAATCATTTTACCAAGGTAGGTAAATGAATGCAAGCTTAATTCCTACCACCGATAGTCAAATTGATCTCATTTTTCTAAGTGAGTCAATGTTGAGTAGTACCAAGTAGACTAGGATTTCCCAAATTTGCATGTTTTTTTGTGTTTCTTTTATGTATGTGTGTGTTTGTAAAAATCTTTTCACTACTAGTTGAAGACCAAGATATCAAGAATAACATGTGCCAACCATGTGTAGGAGGACCCACATGCACCATTGTAGATTTCAAATGGGAGTAGATGAAATAAATTAAGTTTGAGAAAGGTATAGAAAAATCTCATCAATAATATCTCCACTATATAGTAGTCATCCACCAAAAGTAAATTACAGATCCAAGGTTTGATTGATGTAAATATTCAAAAAATAGGTGTCCCATCAACATAATCCATTTATACCCTCATATGAACACTAAAGAGCATAAAAAATAACTCCACACATGTGCTAATGACTAACTACCTTAATTACCAAATTAAATACAAATTTTCCACATCCACCATTGCATTCATGATGAGTAGATAACTAAGCATGACATTCATGTAGAATCCAAGAGGCACCAAATATATAAAGACTAAATTAAAATACCCTAGTTGGAATTTCATCCTTCTACATATTTTTCATGATCTAAAAATTACAAAGAGTTGAGCTATTTTTATTGTGCAAAGAATAGATAACATTATATGTCCTATCACTTTAAGCAGATATGGATACTTCACGACTCATTAAGGGTCTGATAGAGGATCAAAAGCAAGAAATGGGTGTCAACATGGAACTCAAGAAAACTAAGTTTAATGACCTTAAACCATTCAAATACCTTTGGCAATTAGAACATAAGTTATTTTGACAAAAACCTATTTATGTGCAATCACTCACTCTCATAGCTCCTCACTGATTCCACAACATAGATGTTGAGTTCCTGTTATGAATACCTAACTTTAGTGATCAAGGTAAGATAATACAATCACTTCTTAGGTGATAAAATGAAAACAACATCCATCTTGGACTAGACATCACCATCATAATCAACACAAAATCCATGGCATAAGCTTTGGGCATGCTTACATAAAGAAACTCCATGTCTCCCTACAAAACAAGAACACCCCCATTTTATAATAAGTCCAAGATTTTTATGTGTAAAGTAATAGAGGGATTACCATTGATGCAATCCCATATGATCCAATGCACATATTTATGGACTGCATTACAAGAAGATTCTGGTAGATGACCAAGTCTATGAAATAAATACCAAAAGGGGTTATGGACATTGCCCACTAAATGATCCACACAAATGAATAATTCAATTGGTGAGATCACTTCATCCAAGAGATAATCACTAAAATCAAGAAGTGTCTCACCTATCCAAGGTAAAATTTTCAATACTTGTTCCTTATCTTCTTTTTCTACTTTATGTAATCCAAAAGGAGAAGTGCACCCTGACATAGACTACTGTCTAGTGTAACAATTTTGAAATCATATCTAGACATAAGAGTATAGATACCTTGAACATGAGGTCAAGCCTAAAACATTATGGTAAGAGTGTCTGTAAATGATTAAAATACATCCCTAAGTACTACCATACTTCATGCAATATTTAGGCTAGCACATAGCTATCACCTTGATGTCAAAGGTAGTGTTCATCAACATTCATGAGTTGTCACGATCACCCTTCACAATCACCCTTCACCATAGATATTTATATGGTGTAGGCCAAATTTACCATATAAAAATATTTTACATCTAAGTGTGTGACTCCATTTCAAGCCATACTACCAAGCATAGCCATCCCTACACTGTAATAACCAGAGGAAGCTACCAACTCATAGTAGTAGAAGGGAAAACATAAAATATTTACAAAACATCATTTAACATACCCTCCCTTGAAGGGAAAAACATGTATCACAATAATTTGGATGGATGATCTAAAGTTACCTTAGATAGTGAGATTAGTAGCTTTCTCCAAATGGGAACAAATGAGCAAGAAGTCAACCAAGTCATGATGAAAAACATGGCTTGGGATTTATATGAGAGGGAGGAGAAGAAGGAATTTTTATTTTTGAAGGTTATTCACATGGTTCAAGTGTGGAATTAGGTTCCCCAAAAATTATGGGTGGACCTTCTATCTTGCCCACCTTCCATTGTTATTGATACTATCCATGAAGAAGCAGAGCAATTATAGAGGAAGATTGAATTATTCTAACCCCAACTTACTCCTAAAGTCATATCCAAGGACATATTTTCACCCCTTATAGATATCCCACATAAATTACTTGTGCACATACCTCAAATAAGGTAAGAGGCTAAGGTCTCCCCTATAATTAAATAACACACCTTTACAAAACCAACCCCTACCTCTACTGAACCACCATTGAAATTCAAGCTATTTATGCTCAGGCAGAGGAAGGCATATGTTTCGAATTTATAAGTATGAATAATTGAGTCATGACCATCACCATAGGATTAGGAGGTTAAAGAGATCACACCTAAGTAACCTACAAAAGAAGAAAAATAGGCCTTGAGGGAAGAAGTAGCCCACATAGTAGAATAGTGAGGGAGGGAGGAGAAGAAGAGATAGAAAGAACAATCACAATAATAATAACAAGCTACTCAACAAGCCAAATAAGGTAAGGACACACAAAAGGTCAAGGACATAAAGGCTGATAGATAAAAGACCATGGATGTGGCAAAAAAGGCTCAAAACGTAGTTGATGCAACCCATAAGGCATAAGAGGAGTGAGTGAGGAAGGAAAATGAAGATTAACTCACTACCAAAGTGAAGGTAGAAGAAGAAGAAAAAAATAGGACACAAAAACACAAGAAAAATAGACCATGGAAGCTACAAATCACACACGATAGCAAGTATATGAAGATACAAGGAAAAAGGAGGAAAAATATTAAGCCTTGCATCAATATTAGGAACAAGCACAAGCATAAACTAAAGCTCAAATACAAGCATAAGTGCAAGATCAGGTTACATAAGAGTAAACCAGGGCTATTACTTTAACATAGCATAATAATAAAGAGGAAGAGGAAGAATAAGAAAATAAATTAAAGGCTCATAAGGAACATAAAAAGATACAAATTATAAAACAAGAGCCAAAGAAGAAAATAGAGGAGGAAGAATCAAAATTCAAGAAGGCTAAAGACGTTATGCAATAACTCAAGCTAGTAACAGAGGCCACAATATAGTAGAAATAAGCACCAAAGTACCCTAAAACACAAGTAGAGTATTTTAAACAATAAGAATCACTAGTTATATCTCTAATAAGTCCATAACTACCCAAGTTTCCATTATAAGGAGTTTATATTTGAGATGTCCCCATAGTTAGCGCTCGACACACGACTTTCTCACTCCCCCTTGCCATAATTCCATGATCAAACCCTACAAAATTTGTAATTACATTGGTTTTACTCTTAATAAATTAAGAGGATTCCTTCGACATCTCTAAGCTAGAAATAATTGGAGGGCATTTAAGCTTTCTAGGAATCAATCATGTAGAAGGCTATCTCCTTATAGATGGAGATGACTCAATCTAAGGCAAAGAACATAGAGTTGAAGGCTCACCTTCAAGAAAATACCAACATGATCCCAAACACCTACCTAGAGTTGGTCATTCAATAAATCAAGGACCAAGTTATGTCTAGCCAACATAGACTCAAAACTTTGGTCTCTAAGTTAACAAAGGACTAGTGCACAACCTAGTAACTCTGTGTAGTCAGTGCATTGGGACAAAGAATTAATACTAAGATAACCACATTGATAACCTTGATAGAGGAGTACCAGATCATGTTTGACATTACATCACTTCAATCACATTAGGTTGCATGAATTTTTTTGGATTTGAAGTAACACCTCAATGACTTTCTTTTTATTTCTAGTGTATATTTCACTATAACTACAAGCACTAAGATAACCATGGGTAGCCACACCACTCTAAGATTTATTTAATGAGTAAACAAATTTGCATGATAAACTTATCAACTAGTATAGTGAGCTTATACACAGTTAATTTGTAGGTCTCTAGGCCTAATGCCATGAAAATAAATTAGAGTAGTTGAGTGGAGAAATCTAGATAAGGCTCAAAAATATTTAGGCATCCATGAGCATCACTGATGACTTAGACCTAAAATAACTCATTGGTTATCATAAACCATTTTACATCTTGCTATGTATGGTCCATAAAGTGATGATTAATTGGCATACACACAATACCAACCTATCTTTGTTATGTAACAAGGTTTCCTAGATCCTCAACTTCCATATTTACAAGTTTCCATCTAAACTCCATCAAGTCATTTCACAATGTAAGGCTACACAATCTAGGGTAAAGGATCCTACTAGCCAATCATCCACATCAATTCCACCTCCTTATAGATAAGTATTGTATAAGGTATAAATTTTGAATATTTTGTAAATAATTTTTTAGTGGGGATGGCTAGTAAGACAAGCAGGGATAGGATGGTTGAAAACCCTTAAAGGGCAACCACCTAGTTATGCTAATATATTGAAAACCCAAAAGGGAATTAGGTTGGTATGCTACTTAGTTGAAAAATTGAAATGGAAACTAAGTAATGAATAAGAGGTGAAAACCAAAAATGGTGCCTTGAGTGATTACTCCTAATCTTACTGGTCTAACCATTTCTTCAGCTTATAGCCTTTGTTCACATTCAGATGATCCTGTGACATTATCTTAGGATGAGACAACATTTTAAGTCTAAGAAAGTTTTGGGAGAAGAAATTAGATAGTAAAGTTATACAAAATATTCTTTTAGTATTCATGCATTATCTATTCAATTGTTAGATATGTGTATATTTTATCATATCTTCCATGTCTTATAATAGGTTAAAAGATGAATATACTCCTCTTTTGGCACCAAATATGAGAAGAATGTGAATAATCTGAGATTTTAAATGACTCTCTCTCTCTCTCTCTCTCTCTCTCTCTCTCTCTCTCTCTCTCTCTCTCTCTCTCTCTCTCTCTCTCTCTCTCTCTGTGTGTGTGTGTGTGTGTGTGTGTGTGTGTGTGTGTGTGTGTGTGTGTGTGTGTGTGTGTGTGTGTGTGTGTGTGTGTGTGTGTTTTTGTGCGTGTGTGTGTGTGATCTGGACAATAATTCAAATAACAATTTAGGTGATGGGTCCACCCCATTTGATGGCAGAACTTCTAGGAGCCATAACTTTTTCACCGTAGCTCTAATTAACTCGCCATTTGAACCATTAGAAAGATAATAATGAGGGGAACATCATGAGATGGAATTGAGATTTGATCAATGAAGTTTGAACCCTTAAAACCCAATAGAAGTGTCCCAAATTTCAATTTTAGTAGTCCAGTCTAGAAATAGTTTCTAAAAATAGTAATTCCTCAAATTCTATATTGTTTTAAATCATGGAAGTCAAACCAATTCATCTCCCTCAAGATTGGTGACCTTCCACATCCTCCCCACACCTTAAAAACATGTATAAATGAAGATGTAACTTGAAATGTAAATTATACATCTCTTCTCAGAGATAAGCATATGTTTGGGTCTGCAATTTTAATAAATAAAACATCTCTTTTCAGAGATAGCATTATTTGAATTGTGTTGTTCTTATTTTTTGAATTATCTTTCAACCAAGGATTTTGAGTTTTGGATTAGTGGTATTAGAGTGATTTGTATTTAGAGTGTATGATCCCAAGGACGAGGTCAGATTACAAGAAGCTTGGGTGGAAAATAGAACCAGTAGAATATCCACCTATTCACTCCAAATGACTTCAAATGGTGGACAACACCGAGGCATCCAATCCTTTCAAGGAAATAATGAATGAAGCCCTCCAACAACAATAAGTGCAAATGCTACAAAAATTCACTCAAATTCTCCAACAAATCTCGATGGGAAATTCTAGCTCCTTATCTGCACCTCCACATCCTTTCAGTGCCCCAACACCATTCAAGGTTCAGGTGAATTTTGATATCCCTACATTTGAAGGAAAAATCAATGCTAATGTAGTAGAAAATTGGTTGGATAAATTTTCATCTTATTTTTCTATAAATAAATTCACCAATAAAGAGAATATTACTTTTGCTCTTCTGAAAGCATCATTGCCTGTCAAAACTTGGTGGGAAGTGTACAAAAAGAAATTCAGTGTAGATGATATTGGCCTTGAGACAGAACCTACATGGGATGATTTCATAGATGCTGTAAAGGAAGAATACTACCCCATTGGAGTATATGATGATCTGTATATAGAGTGGCAACAACTTCACCAAGGTAAGGAATAATCTGTTCAAGATTACACTAACATTTTTTATTCTCTATCTGCAAGATTAGGCATCCAAGAAAGTGAGAAACACAAGGTCCTCAAATATCATGGCGGACTACAATGGTACATATGGGAAGAAATGGAACTCTTTAATTTGGAAACCATTGGTGAGGCATACAAGTTCACAGTGAAGATTGAGCAGAAGCATGGAAGAATGAATATAAAGAATCAGTCTTCAAAACGGAAAAGTGACAAAGAAGGCCAAATTTGGAAGAAAAAGGAAGGAAAGACTGGGAAGTGGTGTGATTATCAAAAATATGGAACTCACTCCAAAGAAGAATGTCAAGCTATCAAATCAATACTTTTTGAGTCACAATCCTTTGCTCTACCTCATATAGACCCTACAGTCGAAAATTTTGAAGAAGAAATTATAGATGCTGATCCCAAAGCCATTGTTGCTTCATCACAGACACATGACAAGATGCTAGATGACAAGGAAAGGTTGTTTCACTCTAAGTTATGGGTGAAAGGTAAGCCTCTAAATTTCATTCTTGATAGTGGAAGTCAAAATAATTTACTCTATGCTAATGTTGTGAAAAGTCTAAATCTGTCTATGAAGCCTCATCCAAAACCATACAATATTGGATGGTTGAGTCCAGGGAGAAACCTCTGTGTTACCCACCAATGTCTTCTCTCATATGCAATACAACCTTTCCAAGATGAGGTCTTATGTGATGTGCTCAATATAGATGTTTGTGGTGTACTCTTTGGTCAGCCATTCATGTATGATTGACATGGTATATATGAATCAAGAACTAGAAGGATCACTCTCACTCTTGGAACACGACGCTACAGGGTACTAGAAGTACCACCTTCTACATCTGTCTCTATGATTAGTGACAAGAAATTTGTTCTCATGGTGTTCAAGCCATAATAATCCAAAAGGGCCAATGTTACAGCCCTGACTACACAAACAACACAACAATAGAAGCAAATAGATATTGAGCTGAAGAAGTTCACAACCTTCCATCCACAGACTAATGGTCAGATAGAAATGGTGAACAATAAGGTATGCAACAAGAATAAAATTGAAGTAAAACTACCACACTTGATGAAAAATATTGATGAAATGGGGACCATTGCTTCTCAAGGATGGAGGAATGATATGGACAATAATTCAGATAACAATTCGGGTGATGGGTCCACCCCATTTGATGGCGGAACTTCCGGGAGCCATAGCTTTTGCACCGTAGCTCCAATTGACTCACCGTTTGAACCATTGGAAAGATAATAATGAGGGTAAAATCATGAGATGGAATTGAGCTCTGATAATTGAAGTTTGGACTATTAAAACCCAATGGAAGTGTCCCAAATTTCAATTTTAGTATTCCAGTCTAAAAATAGTAAGTTTCTAAAAATAATAATTCCTCGAATTTTGTATTGTTGTAAATCATGAAAGTCAAACCAATTCATCTCCCTCAATATTGGTGACCGTACACATACTCCCCACACCTTCAAAACATGTATAAATGGATATGTAAGTTGAAATGGAAATCAAACATCTCTTCTTAGAGATAAGCATATGTTTGGGTCTGCAATTTTGATAAATAAAACATCTCTTTTTAGAGATAGCATTATTTGAATGTGTTGTTCTTATTTTTTGAATTATCTTTCAACCAAAGCTTTCAAGTTTTGGATTTTTGTGTGTGTGTGTGTGTGTGTGTGTGTGTGTGTGTGTGTGTGTGTGTGTGTGTGTGTGTGTGTGTGTGTGTGTGTGTGTGTGTGTGTGTGTGTGTGTGTGTGTGTGTGTGTGTGTGTGTGTGTGTGTGTGTGTGTGTGTGTGTGTGTGTGTGTGTGTGTGTGTGTTTGTGTGTGTGTGTGTGAAGAAGAGAGTTTGACCTTTGTTGAGATCAATATAGACTATTTGGTTATGGTTAGTTATTGTATTTCTTATTTAGTTCCTTACATGTGCTTTCATGGTTAATGTTTGGATTATTTCCATCTAGTTTATTTTGAATGCTCTGTAAATATTAATGAAGTAATGGTTATTCCTAATTCCTATCTAACACATGATAGTTCATCTATGTTATGCTTTTGTTTTTCTTGCTAAATATTAATTCTCTACACTATCCTACACAATTGAGTAAAACTTAGCTATCCTCATCCTTAACATGTTATGATGCTTCAAGAACCTATGCTAATAATCAAGATGCCCAAGAATATGAAGAATAATGTGGTCAAAAATTTGATGAAGATTGTGGAGAAATAGATGCTCTCATGTTGGAAGAGGAATCTAAGGTTATAAAAAATAAATTTAATCCATTAAATTGGTTGCATATAGATGATGAACATTAAGATAAGCTCATGGATGAGCTTAAAGAAGAATCAGAAATGGAGAAGCATAGTGAAGAATAATGAGTTATGGGATCAAAGCCACAAACACGTACACTAAAAAGTAAGAAATTTAAGTATGAACAAATTAAAAAGGTAATCTATTTAATTATTGAGGTTACATATGAGTTGTTAGTTGATTTTCATGATGATGGCAAGTCAATAAGATGGCAAACCATATTATATCATGATGAAGGTGAACTGATTGAGAGGTTGTTATTTCAAGGTGAGAAAATTCATGTGAAGACACATCAAGAGGTGATGAAATGTAATGAAGAAGAAATAAATGTAGTCTCTTTGAGAAAAATACAAAGTTTGACATGCCTATGAAAGCATTAGATCATAAGAAAGAAGAAACCAACATTTACAAGGAACAAAGACATCTAAAGAGTAAGCACCAAGTGAGATCCATGAACAAGGAAACCATACAGTAAGAGTAAAGATGAAAAGTGAGAACTATTGTTTAGAATTAAAGTATGATGAATCAAAAAGTGAGTTGGATAAGAGATAACATGAAGAAAACAAGAAGTTGTAGTAGTTGGTACATCTCATAAATGTAGAGGAAGAGTGGACAAAGAGAATAGACAAGGCAAAGAAGAAGAAATATAAGAGCCTAATGAGCAAAAATGAGAAAAAAAATAACAAAAATAAGGTGAGCATGGAAGATCCTCAAAGACTAAATTGGAAGTAAATAAAGAAGATGTTATATTTTAATTTTATCCCTCCTAGGGAGTATGATGTAGGAGCATATAGCATACAAACATCATTTTTGTGTTGTTGAAACTTATACACTAATTAGGGGTCACAAGTGATCAAATATGGGGTGTAGGTATGTGTGTGGGATCCTTTAGAATTCATTTGTTGTCTTAGGAGTCATACTAAGTCATCAAGGGTGTGTTTATGAGTATGTGGAGTTTTCCTTCAAATTGTAATTTGAATTTTAAATTATGAGATGCAACCATAAAGGGGTCATATGAGTCTAATTATGAGAAGGAGGTTATCTGAGTGTTTAAATGGTCATGAAAAGTAATAATAGATGACATAATGTGTCTAACTCATTAATGTGGTGAAAATAAAGAGTTATGTTAACTCATGTAACTGCCACTCACACACTGAGTTAAACATTATGGAAAAGTCTTAATTTGTAACTACCCAAACCAACATAAAATTTGGAAGGGAATGGGTGTATAGGAGGAGATGATATTAGGAAGAGAGATAATTGATATAACTTTGAAGATGAAAAATGGGAACCAGAAAACTAGATTGTAAACCTATTCAAGAAAGGTGGCAAAGTCCATTCTTAGACTGGACATGTAATGTTTGATGATTCATATGAATCAGTAAAAGTTATTTTTATTGTGTTTCAATATCCCTTGATAAGCATATGGATTGATCTAGATCATATATTGTCTTTGAAATTCCCTTGATGATATGACCATGTTAATGTTTATGTGAGGTTATAGGTTGAGTATTGGACTATAGGTTATAGTCATGAAAAGAAAGAATGTAGTGTAGTTTATGAAGCTTGTGAAGGAAATAATTCCCATAGCGCATTGAATTTGAATTTTTTGGATCCCATACATTCCATAGTGATTGTACATGGTATTTAATAATGAAATGAATTAAATAAATATTGATCTTTGCCTCAAACTTTGCATATGCCTGTAATAATCAAGAAGGAAGGTGAATGATGTTTTCTTTAAATCTTTGCATCAAAAGATCATTGTTTTACTTGGAAGGTTTTTTAGGTAAGTGTATCCTTTGTGTTACTATCATTAATATGGTATGAATACAAGTTATAGGATAAAACTCTAATGCACAATCCACATTTGACAAAGAACCCTATGTACACATTGTTAACCTCTATTTTCTCAAACAATAGGTAATGGAAAAATGTATGCCTTGAGAGGGTGAGTGGTTGTTGAACTTTTTGGAGTCTTGGTAGAGTAGTTTATTTAATGCACATCTGATGGTAAGTATATAATTCTCAATTAATCTAAAGATAAAACCATGTTTGCTTAAAGACCCCTATTTTGCATAGTCAGATACCAAAAAGGAAGTGTATATGATCAAGAAAGTAAATGGGAATTGTGTTAGTGAAATTTTAGTATTAATTAATGTGTAAAAACCTTAATAATATCCCTTGTTAATTTTATAATATCTTTGAAGGCAAATAGACTACTAATATCTTACACAATCATATATAGTCATTTAAAAGGATACAATATTATGAGTTTTCACTTATTGTAAGCATAAATGTATTGACTAATAACCCTAAGATATTTTAAAATGTTTAAAATGGATATATATACATTATGAAAATGTCAAAATTATTGGAAGTGACCTAAAACTAAAGATATGATTATTAGACTCCTCTCAGTCCTTACAGTCATCAAACTAGGGTTAGGAAAGTAAAATCCCTATAAATTTTATTCTAACTATGGAAATCTAACAAAAATTTGTAATAATTAATTTTCTGATTTTTATATAAGGATTTAAAAGTTTTTGAGTGGGTCCTATGTCCGTACAATATGGAACTAACTATGTGGGTGTGTTGTAGGGTTAGAAAGGCCTAATTGTGAAAGAAATTACAAAGGAAAAGGTATCTAACCAATGAATTATGAGATGAAAGTTTATTAAGGGGTGTAAGGAGATATATTGTGCCTAAATATTGTCTTATATGTTGAATAGGGATAGCAAACTATTTTATCAAAGAGAAAATGTAAAAAGACTCCAAGGAGATGGGGTCACTATTGATCTTAAGGGGTATCAATGTATGAAGGAGAGTGAATGAGAGGTTAATAGGGATAAATTCATGTATTATGAATATGAGAGATCATCCAAGAAGGTATGTTTTGTTCATGAGACCAATATTAAGACTTTGCATTTAATGCCTTAATATGTGAACTAGCGAGAAGCTAATGAATGAGTGGGTAGAAGGTGATGAGGAAAATGAATGGAAAGAATTATTTAGATGATTGAGGTGTTTAGGAAGGGTCTAATGATATAGAGGTAAAGTCTCAAAGTTTCATATAAATAGGATCATTCAAGAAAGAGGGTGTTATCAAACCTTGTGAGAAGAAATAAGCCTATAGAGTGAATATTAAACCTTATGAACAAAACCAAGCATTCAAAGTTGAGATCAATGAATCAAGTTCAAATACAAAAGTTAAATGATTTTTAATATTTTCCCATGTACCTATGCATCATGTAACTAATTATTTAAAATTATATTTAGATAGATAAAAATGTTCTAAATGGAAATTTTACTGAGAGATAAACAAGTTTATAAATTACTCTTCTCAAATTAGTCATGTCTAAAACATACTAAATACTTCCATGCCTTGAGAATATTTCAACATGTGATATCTCCCAAACTAGGTAAATAGGTTAGGAAATTTATCCCTCTCTAGTCATTGGACCATGATTTCCCCACTATGCCTAATAATACCATAGTCTATATAACTTGGTTGTGATATTGATCCATTTATTATTTAGGAACTTGCATTCCTTATATAACTACACATTATAATAATATGTACTTTAAACTATTATTTATATTGATTAGATGTTTCACAATTATCTCAATCTCAGGTGTTGAATGTGTAATGGTTTTTTTACATCTATCTCTTAGATTATATTAGATGTTATAAAATTTGAAAATCTATTTTAAATAGATTTTCCTAGTTTAAATAATTTTAGATTCATCACTTCTATATATATATATATATATATATATATATATATATATATATATATATATATATATATATATATATGAATTAAGAATGATTATGTAGGTTTTCCATTATGTTTCCTCTTAAGCCCTAGATTAGTGGTATAAAAACATACACACCTCATATCATTTTCGATTATTTTATTATCCTTTACAATTATGGGCAAAGTGATCAACAAGACCAAAATATCTCAAATGAAAGTGTCATACATAAAGTATCTATAAGAGAAGGTATACACAAAATATTTTAAAACATTATCAATTACTAATGTTTTTTATTTTGTATAAACTCATCAAGTCTCAATCTATCTAAGTGCATTCATTAAATGGTACATTAGGAAATGCATGGGTAGACCTTTGGTGCTTTGCAAGATTGTTATCCCCTATACCACCCCTTGAAACCTACACAAACCTCTCTTTTACATTTCCCTAAGATTTAAAACCTCTCTTACACACTCTATATGCAATCAAAATTTTGTGATGCACAAGTATCACTTCTAGATCAGATAAGATAGATCACACCTACACTTTCAATTAGGGAACACACTTGTTAAGTAGGAGCATGACTAATATGAGGATATGCTAGACCAAATTAGTGGATCACTTGTATCATTTTTTACAACACATCATGCTAGGTAGGGTTCCAAAGCCTACAGTCTAACACAATTATAAAATAATCCTAAAAGAGTCCTATTGTTTCTATATTCACTTATGATAATAAACAAGAAACTAAACTAATCTAATAATGAGAAAAGTAAACTAATCTAGTACTCACCAAAGCTTGTGGCACAAAGTGGGGGTTAGAGAAAAATAAGTAAATAAAAACTAAACTAAACATGTATAGGAAACATATACTCATGTCAATGTATATGTAATCCTAATACATGAAAGAGAAGAATACATACTACATTATATATCTACTCTTACAAAGGAGAAATAAAGTTAGGAATACTTGCCTTTGAAGATGAACCTATTGTGTCTCAACCTTTCCCTTGGCTAATGGTGCTTTTTAAGAGATTGTTGTGGCTTGTAAGGAAAACCAAGATAAATTAGATTTAGGCTACATGACCTACCTAATCATCTAAAATACTTATCCATAAGACAAGATTGGAGCTCCAAAAGAAATTATTGAACCCTAAAGCTTTATTCCTCAAGTAGAATGGTCAATAAGCAGATGTTCATTCACACTTTTTCACTTACTTTAACTCTCATATGAAATGATAAGGAATGACCTTGTATATATAGTAGTATCTCACCCTCTAAAGACTTTTAGACATGTCAACTATGCTAGGTTGATTGAGTTGACCTAGCACATTATTGGGTAACTTCCTAAAGTCTATGTTAGGTTGGCTAGGATGTAAGGCAATAAGAAAAGGCAAAGTATCCCCAGAATAAGGTAGGTTGACTAGGTCAACCTAGCTTACTAAATAGGTCTAAGGGAAACAAGGTAAGAAATGAGATATAAGACATGACAAATGGTGGGAATATATAGGAAAGAGAAATAATCTTAGGATTTGAGGTTTTAAGAGACAAGAGTGTAGATAGCAAGTGGCAAAAGGAAAAATAATCATATGAAGTATGAAAGGTCTGACCACCCTTTTCTTAGTGTACCCTTAAGACATGCACTCAGAGAGATTGAGACTCAATAGCTTACTTCAAGATATGAAGTGTTAGTAATCAATAAAAGTGTGAAAATATTATGTGTATACATATGCCCTAGCTGAAACTCATCACATGTCACATAAGTGTAACATAAGATATATCATGATGACACATAACACTGATGTTAAGTAAAGTGTAATAAAAATAAAATAATATAAATAAAAGGATAGAATTGGAAAACACATAGCTTTAACTTACCTTACTGTCAAAGAAGAAGACTAGAAGAAAGTGAAGGTGTCCAATGTAAAGCACACTAGGTGAACCTATAGAAGTTAGTGCAAAAATAGCCAAAAATCAAAATGTTTGAAAGATAGGAATATAATAGTGAAGAAAGAATCTCTATGTCATCATGAATCTAATACATTTTATGGTTTGTAAAATGGATGAACAAAAATAGAGATATGAAAAAATGAAAGAATCTAAAGGAAAATAAATGAAGAATTTGATTTTCTAAAAAATAGTTTTAAATATGAAAAAGAGAATTCATTTTGTTAGTTAGCATTGTAAGAGAAGATAAAAATAACTTTGGAGATAAAAAAAGCTATAATGGTGAGGGAATGACATGCTAGACAAGAAGGAGCTCCAAGAGCAAAAATAGGTGCACTACGGTTATGCATCTAAGAATTTCAAACCAAAATTTAAAACTTGAAATGAATTAAGTGAATTTTGATAAAATTTAATTTTAAGCATTTATATATGATAAAAATGAATAAAATTAGATTCTAAGGGAGGGAAATGGGAAGATTGGAAATGGGTTGGAAGGAATTAAGGAAAAATCTAGAAAAGGCATGTTTTTGACAAAATGTGCTAGGTCGATACACTAAAACCTTAAAACCTACTAGGTCAACTAGGTTGATCTAGTAGAGTGAATCAGAGTAAAATCCATGTGGTTGACCTAGAGGGTATAGGTTAACCTAGCACATTTTGGAATCCAAAAACCTAATTTGAGGTATCCAGTTAGTCTGTAAGGGCCAAAATGGAAACTTAGCACTAGAGAAAGGAGGATAAGAAGGGAAATAAGAAATGTGGAGAAAAATAAGATTAAAATAGGAATTTTTTTTGTCAAATTAGGTTGACTAGGGAACTAGAGAAAGCATGTAAAATGCTGAAAGAGAGCTAGAATTATCTAAAATGACCAAATAAGGGCAAGGGGGACCAAAATAGGCTAAAATAACAAAGAAATTAATAAATTATACTTGTTTATGATTAAAAATAGAATGTATAAATAATGTATTATAATTATACATGACATGGATGAACTAATACATCCTTTTTTGTTTTTTGATTATAGAGGTGATGATGGTTTTAGAGATTAATGGACATTTCTTGGATACTAGACCTATTGGAGAGATTGACAAATAAAGATAGGGATAGAATGATATCCATAGGTCTATGAGGTATAATAGATATGTGTAGGATACCCTTAAGCATAGGCCTATTATTCATGCTCCTTATTTGTTTGGAATGATTGAATAACACCTTTAGATGGGAGGTGGATCAGGTTGTGATAGAGGTGGCTATCACATTAGAGTATTTCCATGCCATCCTTGGGCTACCTATGGTAGAAGCACCAATGACCATAAGAATACTAGATAATAGAGAAGAGAGGAGAGCCATATCCATATGGGCTACAAGCTTAGAGATTATATTTCTAGGGTGGAGAGTGAGCATGGATGATGTCTATATATCATATATTTTAGATCTCTAGAAAGTGATGATAGGCCTTATGACATTATGGGTGCTATGTCATAAGTTAGATGGAAAGGTACCACTATACATGATAGCCTTGATTAGGATGATGCTGGATGAGGGGGTGTTATACAATCTTGGATCTACCATCTGGGTCCAACTCATACATGATCTATATGAGATGCTAGTTAGAGGGTAGAATACTATGGGACTGATCATATTGCTAACAACATGGATAAATGAGAGATTTCATATGTATTAACTAATTGGGTTGCCCCATGTGGTCAAGGATAGGTCACCTTGAGTGAAGAGATGGAAAGAGGACCATGTAGTGTGAGTTGTGCCCCATGTGCTACCACTAGAGATGGTGAGATACACCAACATAGTATGGAAACCATATGAGGAGCTACCAACTACTTGGGAGAGCTAACACATAGTTAGACCAGTGCTAAAGAAGAAATAGGTGATAAAACACTATAAATGGTAGAGAGAGCCATATCTAGTGGTACAAGTGATAAGATAGATGGGTCTACCTCATCTAGTGACACTGATACTCATGCCTGATAAGTGGACTTAGTATTTGAGGGAGCCATGAAAGAAGAGGAGATTTAGACCATTGATAATGAGGCTGACAATGTCACCATAGCAAGAGTGACCATAAACTAGTTGGGCATGATGAGTGGTAGAGTAAGAGGAGGAGGTGCAGGTAGTAATACTATATATATACCACCACCGACTTCATAGAGAGATGATCTATGTCCAAAAAGGACATAGAATTAATGGAGGTAGGAGGAGATATTAGAGACCATCATCATCCTTGATGAGTCAACAAAATATCTAGAGGAGACATGGATGAGTGAGAGACTACTTAGGTGTAGGCTGAGATGGACATGAGCCATGATAGTGGAGTTTGAGTTAAGGAGGAAACCTATAGAATAGGTAATAGGTCATGTAGATGGGGAGACTATGCTAGGTAGTCACATGGATGGTGAGACCATAGTAGTTGAGACACAAATGGGTAAGAAAATTATGATTAATTTATTGCTTAAGCTTTGATTTGAAAGATAGATAGATAGATAGATATATAGTATGATAGATAATAGTGATCTAATATCCATCTAGTGTGATTTTGTAGGTGTACTTGAGGATGAGGAGAAGATATGGGGGTCCTTAGTTAGGGGAGCACTCTATGACATCCTAGATGAGACTCTATAGCCATACAACCCCATGACATTGGAGGATCTAAGTTTACCATCTTTTCCATCTAAGATGAGCTAGTTTAGACTAGTGGGAGAGGCTAAAAGGTACATATTGATATAGAGATAAAAGGCATAGACATTAATAAATATGGGTGTAAGAGAGAGGTAGGCCTGGTAGGCCTTAGCTGATGAGAAATCTATGCATTTAGAGATAGTGACATAGATGATGCAGACATATACAATGATGTAGGCATATGCAGTGACCCAAATTGAATTGGTACAAGCATAGGTACAAATAGCATGTATGTAGGGATAGGTAAATGGATTGAGATCTTGGACTACCTCATTATAGTATAAAATTTGGAGGATTCAGACCAAGGCCTTAGTAGGTAGCATGACTAGGCCATGAGATAGATAGGATAGAGCCTATCCCTAGAGCTAGAACATTACTTATGGTTTTATATGTTGTATTAAACTCTTGAGATACACACACACACACACACACACACACACACACACACACACACACACACACATGATGTATCATTTTGTCTTATTGATGTGATTGTGTATGTGGTCACTATGGATATATTGTTACTATGATGATGGTTGTGTATGTGGATGCTTTGGATGTATTTCTTTCTAGTACATGTATTTAGCTTTGTTGTATATGCTATAGGAAATATATGTGATGTGGTTTCATTTCTATCATTATGAGAAACACATGCATGGTTTAAAAAAATATGCAAAAATATTTGGAAAAATATAATCGATCAAAAATGCACTACACACTAATTCAAGCTTGGAAAGGCATAATAACATGAAAAATGACTAAGTATAAAGAACCAAGAAATGGAAAATAGGATGGTAAATATGGGATTTGTTTTAAAACCAAAGATGAAAGATTTTGGCACCAAATTATAACAAGTAAAATCATATTATATCACATTGGGAAGCATAAAAAATAAAGTAATAAATGGAAGGTATGCAAAAGGTCACACAAGGTAAGAAAGATAAACAAAAAGTCAATGAAATTTTGGTATTAAATTTATCACACTAATTCAAGATTACAAGTATGATAAAATTAAATAAATGGTTTAAATCTTACATACACTTAGAAAATAATAAAATAAGAGGTGAAATAAAAATGAAACATAAAACATACTAGTTCAAGCTAGGAAGCATGTTAAATGACACATAACTTCATAATCAATCAAATCATATCTCAAACTTGACACATGTAATTTGATGGTGACTTGTCTTATACTACAACTCAAAAAAGGGAACACCACATGAGGTGGAATAAGCATGAACAACCAATTACATGGTGAATAATGGTAATAGGATAAAACACTCATAAATGAAAAACCCAACAAGATGCCAAAATAATATTGGAAAGTAGAATAATAATATTGGATTGAAATGTAAAAGGAATGGTAATTTTATGGGGAATTTTTGGGTCCTATCCATGGTCTTATGTTGCAACTCAAAAAATTAAAACCCAAGGGATGTGATAAAAAAGCAAGACAATATTTCTCAAGAGGAAATATGAGGAAAGGGAATGAAAAGGGCAGTGTAAAAAGAAAATAATTAGGAATATTAAGAGAAGACCTTAGGAGATAAGAGGCATACTAAGAACATGAGAATACACTAAGTGATTGGTGGTCATCTATGTACAAAGGAAACCTATTCCCTATAGACACAAAGCTTTATAGGCAAATAAGTGTGCTACTAAGATCAGCTCATGAAGGTAGATTGGTACAATGAAAAAGTAAAATGGACCTACCTCTCCATGACATGTTCCCCACTCCTCAGGACCCAATATAGAGCCATTGGTCTACTAATAAGATTGGGTACTTTCTTGAAAAAGTAGGTAGTACTAGAAGATTTTTTCAAATTCTCATATTCCAATCTACTAGCCTACTACACCCCAAAGGACTTTGGCTCTATTTGAAGCTGATTGTAAAGTTTGAACTTTGATTGGACATAGGAGATGTACTTAAAATCACATCTTTTAGTGTGATTTGAATTTTAAGAATATTTCATACTTTTGCCTTTTGATATCATTACCTTTTGTTTAAATGATTTGGATTTTAACTTTATTTTGAAGGAGTTTTGTGTTTTATTTTAGATTCCTCCTCCATATGGATTTGGAATGACTAAGCATGAGATAGATAGTGATACACATGAATGAGTTGTAGGCTAAGGCTAAAAGAAGTTAAGTAACCAAAGATAAAAGACTGACTAAGACACTTAGGCTTGACAATGAACAAAATATGTAATTTCAAATCTCAACCATGTATATGCTTAGCTTTTGGAAAAAGGAAGAAAGGAAAAGGGAGATCCACAGGTGGACCAATAAGAGGAAATAGTAATGAGAAAGACTATTAGCAAACTGATCAAATGATAAAAGGAGATAATAGCCAAAGGGAATAGGGTAAATATAACCAAGTCACCATGATAATTATCTATGAAAATAAAGGATAAGATAACAAACAATCATGAATATACAAGATAATAACAAGCTAAATATGGTGATTTTGTGACGATCTGTTGGGTCCTATCCGTGGTCTTACAAAGCAACTCACAAAAGAAATATCTAAGGGATGTAACAAGAAGAAAAGATAAATATAAATCAATGATAATGAAGAACAAACATATGTAAGAAAAAATAATAATATAAAATTAACAATAAATATAGTACAACAAAGAAGATAATTATATAATATAAGTAAGAATTTGACACAGTGTTAAATGATATAATTAGATATAGAAAAAGAAATAAAAATGGATCATACATCCAATCTAAATATAAATTTATCATGCATTTTCTCATATGTACTGGTAAATTTTTCCACACACATTATCTAATACATCGGATAAATCTTTATGAAGCCAGATATGAACTGTTATTAATGTGTTGTTGAATACTAGGCAAATACTTATTTTCTAATCTCCTCAACTTAAAAAGTAATAATACTCATTTAATCATACTAAGGAGGGAAATCAAGCAACGGATGATTAGAATAATGTTTGGGAATGAGATCTATGGGAGAAGGAGGAATCAATGATGGAAAAAGATTCATAAGTGAAGGAGGGCCCATGGGTGGAGAAGGAACCATAGGTGGAGGCATAGAAGGAACCACATGTGTAACTATGGGAGAAGAAGGGGGAACCTTCTTGTGAGAATGACCTATGGGAGGAATAGTAGCTAGTCTATAGATAGCTATAAGATGATCCTTAAGATGCTACTAAAAGATATGAAATTGATCAATATGATGTGTGTCATATTCATGCCACATATAATACCTCTCACCATACTTAGGTATAGATTCAAGAAGAAGCTTGGAAGGAGGTATAGTAATGTTTATGGATGGGGAAAATGGATGTAATGTATTATTATATTATCATAACTTATGACAATGAGTAGAAGAATGAGTATTTGTCTTATGAAAGCAATAGATACACTTATGAGTGTGTTTAGGAGGAACACTCATAGGAGAAAGTGTAACAAGTGTGGAAGAAGAGGGAGATGACTTATCTCCCCAATTGGTGGGTAAAGGATCCATCTTAGGCAAAGGAAGCAAACCATCACTATGAGGAGGTGATGATAGAGAAGGAATAGAACTAGTCTTAATAGGAAGAGAACTAGTAAAAGAAGCAAAAGTAGACTCAGTAATAGTATAAGAAGTAATAATAACCTCAATATTAAACCAATTATGGGAGTCATGAAACCTATAAAAATGGTAAGGGCTAGCCATATCATGATCCATGAGCAAGTCCTATGGGGATCCTAAAAAATTGGAGGTGTTAGTGCCATCTCCACTCTATGATAAATAGGAAAAATACAAAAACTAGGAACTATAAAATTCAAAACATGAGAGGATGCATGAAAAAATCAAATAAAGAATGATAACACACAATCTCAGCATCATGGGCTTAGATAAGACCACCTAATAAAGGATCATCTAAGGAATAGCCATCACCATAATCAAGTGAATGAATATCAATGACACAAATTGGAATAACTTTGTTGTTAGAATAATCATGGTGAATAGAATGATGAGTCTTGGATAAGACTACAAGAATGTCATCACAAAGAGGTTTATGAGAATGAGGTTGCAAGGAATCAAGAAGTTGTGAGATGAGATGAGGTGTGAGATCAAAAATTTTGATCTTGATATTAATTTCATCGGGCTCATCATCATCAAATTCTAAAAGGTTGGGAGGAATATTACTAATAAGCTCAGGATGCCCATTGTATCCTCTAGTTGAGTTGACAAGAAAATTTAAACACTATGACTCATGAAATGGAATGCTAGGTAAAGGCTCAAGAATAAGAATCTTAAAGACACCATGATCTTGAAATTATTCAAAATTATAAGGGTTAGTATCTCCTTGAATCCTATAAATGACTCCATTATGATGGAATTTAATGCATTGGTAGGTAGAAGAGGTGATAGCTCACATACAATGAGTCCATGGCCTACCAAGCAAGATGTTATAAGAAAGAGGAAAGTTAAATATCATCACCTTCACATGAATGATGATAGCTTGGATAGTAATGGGAAGCAACACATACCCAAGACAAGATATTTGCCTTCTATCATATCCTTGGTATGTGCTACATGTGGACTTAAAATTGTATTTAGAATATCCAAGGGTTTTAATGAAATCAAGATAATTAACACAAGTTATATAACCCTCATCAATCAAATCACTCCTAACTTGTATATCACTAATTTGGATGCTAATAAATGTTAAACATGAAATATACTGAGAGTGGGGGTGAATCAATATATTATATATCTTTTACTTAATCTAATTTATTATCTTTAACCACTTAATCACACATTCAAGATATGCAATAAAACTAAAATAATAATATTCACCACACGAGAGAGAGAGAGAGAGAGAGAGAGAGAGAGAGAGAGAGAGAGAGAGAGAGAGAGAGAGAGAGAGAGAGAGAGAGTAGATTTTTACATGGAAACCCAAAGTGGGAAAAACCATGGAGAATAATCTCAAGTAGATGAATGGGCACCAACTCAAAATACAAATTTTACAAGCACCAACTTGTAGGAGCACCAACCCCTTTGCCAAGCACCAACACAACAACTATTTGTGAGCACCAACCCATAGGAGCACCAAACCCTTGCAAAGATTTTTGAGCACCAACCCATAGGAGCACCAACTCCTCTTGTGTATAAAACATAACTATCTCTCGATGTTGCTTACTCAACAAATGATAGAACTCTACAATATCTCATACTTTTCTCTCTTCAAAAAAAATACAAACCATGCTCTCTCTTGCATAATAAATGGCTTCTCAAGACTTTATTTATAGCTTTCCAAATGACCTTTGACATTCACCCTTTGTGATCCTTCAATCCTCATGGAAAATGGTGGCAAACTTGCATGACCCTTCACATCCTTGCATTTGAAAAGTCATATGGTGACCCTTCATAATCAAAAGCATCGTTTCCTCTTTTATCTTTATCTTGGTGACTTTTGGCATTCCTCAAAGTGTCCCTTCATGGAAAAATGCACCATACCCTCTTTTGTCTTCACATGATGACTCTTGTAATTCCTCAAGATGACTTTTCATGAGAAAATGCATCCCATTCCTCTTTCATCTTTTACCTCGTGACTCTTTGACTTCTCCATGGCCTTATTTTGACTTATATGCAACCAAAAATATATTCATTAATATTAAATAATTATTAACAGACATTCGCCAAGAAATGAATATTAAAAACACCATTAAATGCACCTTTATCAATAATAATGCTAAACCTTTGACATCAATGACAATATTTACAACAATCTCCCCCTTTGTCATTGATGGCAACCTCAAAATAAAACTATCGCATCTCGAAACTTGCACATACTATCATCTAAAAAATATATAGTAACTCCCCCTTGCTGTGGTAACTTGTGCCTATTATTCTTCCCCTTTGACATCAATGGTAAAGGTCCTACCTAGAGCTAACACTTAGTTCCCCCTCAACTGATGTTGAACCTCAATGGTAGGAAGTAAAATAAATTACTCCCAACTTCTCTCATAGATACTCAAATCTATCTTTTGATAATGCCTTTGTGAAAATATCTACAATCTGATCTATAGTACTGATATACTCCATCTTAACCTATTGATCTGCAACTTGCTCTCTCAAGAAGTGATATCTAATGGGAATATGTTTTGTTCTTGAATGCATCACTAGATTCTTTAAAATATTAATATAACTTATGTTATCAAAAAAATAGAAATAGGTTAATCATACTTTACCTTGATATCTTCCAAAGTTTGCTTCATCCAAAGAACTTGAGTAAAACACAACACCACTAAAATATATTTTTCTTTTTACTTATCCATGATACTAAGCTATCACCAAAGAAGAAAGCTCCTCCACTTGTAATTTTTATATCATCCAAGAAACCTACCTAATCTAAATCTATATAAGTAACTATATTGAAATCTCTACCTATGGAATACCATAATCCATAATCCAATGTTCCCTTGATATATCAAAAAATTCTTTTCATCAACTGAACATGACTATCTAGTGGAGTTGACTAATATCTTGTAACCATACCTACTGCATGCATGATGTCCAGCCTCGTTGCTATCAAATATAAAAGACTACCAATCATAGATCTATATAAATATTGATTTGTAATAGGTGAATCTTCATCCTTGCTCACCTTATTTCCTATACACATTAGTGTGCCAATTGGTACACAATCCTCAAAACTAAATTTCTTCAACATTTCCTTAGCATATCTACTTTGAGATATGAAAATTCCTTTATTTGACTGAAATATTTGCAATCCTAAGAAAAATGACAATTCTCCAAGCATAGACATCTCAATTATTTTTGCATATTATCAAAAAATTATTTTGTCATCTTTTTAATATTTCCTCCAAAGATGATGTCATCAATATATACCACAACAATCAATTAATGCTCACCTTCTATTTTGATGTAAATATTACTATAAATGGATCTTCTCTTCAACCTTTGATCTTGTAGGTACTTATCAAGTCTTGCATACCAAGCTCTAGGAGCTTGTTTCAATCCATACAATTTTTTCTTTAATCTGCATACATGGATACTAATATTTGAGAGAATAAATCTATTAAGCTGATCAATGTAGACCTCTTCTTCTAGATTCCCATGTAGGAAGGTAGATTTGACATCCATTTAAAACACTTTGAAATTTTTAAACATTGCATATGCAAGAAACATACTAATAGCCTCTATCCTTGCTATTGGTTTAAAAATTTCTTCAAAATCTATTCCCTCAATCTAAGCATATCCTTAACATACTAATCTTGTTTTATTCCTAGTCACTTCTCCATTTTTTTAACTTATTTTTGAAACCCCATTTTATTCCTATCACATTGTGATATTTTGGTCTAGGCACTAATTCTCAAGTATCATTATTTTCTATTTGATTTAATTCTTCATCCATTGGCTTAACCCAATGCTTATCATGTCTATCTTTTAAAAAAGTTCTAGGCTGAATTTTGGATAATAAAGAAAAATTAAATTGCTCAGATTCACTTACCATAATTCTTCTAGTGTGAATTTATTCATTTATGTCCTTAATGATGTCACTTTCATTATGATTTATATGAGCATATTCTGATGGAGTTTTTGTGTTATTTTTCTCCTTCTTCTCATCTTCATCTGATTCTTCAAAATCTTCCTCTTGCATGATTTTAGGAGTGTCTACTAGATCACTGATTCTTTATGTTTCATCTTCTTCTATCCTAACACTTACACTTTCAACAATTTTCTTGGTTCTTTTTTTATAACATTTATAAGCTTTAATTTTGTAATAATAACCAAGAAATATACATTCATCTACTCTAGATTCAAACTTACCAAGTTTTTCATCAGTTCTCTTTATGAAGGATCTATTACCAAAAACTCTAAAATAATCAACTATTGCTGGTTTGTCTTTCCATAGCTCACAAGGAGTCTTGTCACTATTGAATCTCAATAATTCTCTATTTTAAATATGCACTATTGTAGTAACTTCCTCTCTCTAATATTTATTTTCTACCTTGTATTCATTTAGCATTATCCTCATCATCTCTTGAACTATTCTATTTTTCCATTCAACTACTCCATTTTGCTATGGATTTCTGGCTACTGAATAATGGCTCTTTATTCCATGGTCTTCACAAAACTCAATAAACTTATTTGACATCAATTTTTCTCCTTGATATGATCTTAGACACTTAATCTTTAAACTGGTTTCATTCTCAACTAATGCTTTGAATGCTTTGAAATATCTGAAAGCTTCTAATTTTTTCTTTAAAAATATTACCCAAGTTATACGTGAAAAATCATCAATAATAAACATGAAATACTTCTCACCTTGAGTAATTTGAGTTCTCATAGGTCCACATAGATCAGTGTGAACAAGCTCTAGCATCTAAGTGGTTGAGTACTCTTTTGTTTTGAACCACCTTCTAGCATGCTTCCCATGTTGACAAGGTTCACAAAGCATGTCAAATGGCTTAGTAATATTTGGAATATTTTTGAATGCTTGCTTCTTGCTAATTTTTAAAATATTGTTAAAATTTATGTGCCCCATTCTCCTATGCCATAGCCAACTTTCTTCAATTTGACTTAAATAACATCTTTGGCCTTTGATGTCTGGTAACATATATAAATTATTGCCTGTTCTCTAAGCATCTGCAACTAACACATCTAAATATTTTCTTCTAATTTCACAAAATTCTATATAAAACTTTAATGTGTGCCCCTAATCACATATTTGACTTACACTCAAAATATTATGCTTAAGACCTTCTACATACAAAACATTTTCAGTTTTAGTGTACTTTTTCTAGCAATTTTGGTAGTAGTATTGTCTCTAAATTTCACTATACCACCATTGATCTTCTTCAAGGTTCTGAACTTGCTCTTATCTCCTATCATGTGCTTCAAACATTCACTATCAATGAACCATGTATTTTCTTCATTTCTTGCATGGAAAGCTGTATGCACCAACATAGAGTTTTTAGGTTGTTTTTTTTGCCATGAACTTGTTTGAACTTTCTTCTTAATGAATGGAGCCTTGAAACTTTGGTCCTTATTTATTAACTTGAACACACTTATATAGTACTAAGATATATGTCTAAAGTTTTTTCACTTGTAACATATTATGGCCTCTTCATTAAAGCTTGATAGAGGAGCAAAAGATTTGTGGCTTCTACTTGAATCTACATGACTTTCCTTGTCTTTATTTCTAAAATTATTAGCCATTTTTTGACATTCTATTTTCTTATGACCATAGCCATTACAATAAAAATAACAACCATAAAAATAGGACCTGTTTGTGTATCTCTTACCTGATTTCCTTTTGTAGCTCTATTCTTTCTAACTTTATTTATTTGAGATGTCCTCTGTATTCTTAACTTCTTCCCTTTTTATTTCCTCTTTTTTAAGAGCTTCAGCATAGCTCTTTCATTTTTCCTTGTCTATGAAATTAGTCGTCTCTCCTTTCTCTTTTTCAAATCTGATACCTATCTTATTTGACATTGATATTTGACTTTCTAATATTTTATTCAACCTATTAGTGTTATTCTCAAATTTTAAATCATTAGTTTCTCTATCATTGATTGCTTTATTTTTTTCTCAATATCTACTTTTAAAGAATCAATTTCAATAACATACCTTTCACATTATTTACTTACTTGTTGTAACTATACCATTAGATATTCTTCATTATTCTTAGCTTCTTCAATGTGTGTTTGTAGAACTTCAATTGTTTCTTTTGACTCCTTTTCATTTTTCTCAATTTGGAGTTTTAATCTTTGATTCTTCTTCTCAAGAGCTTTTAACTCTTATAAGGCACAAATGAGTTCTCCTTCTAGATTCACTTCAACTTAATCCTATTCTTCTTCTTGATCATCTATACTTTTTCTTATAGAGGCATCTTCATGTATGACCATGAATAGAATCTCTTCTTCTTCTTCTAAATCACTAACTCTACTATCTTTAATTGAGCTAGGATCTTTAGAATATAAACTCTTCTTCTCAAATTTTCCTTTAAAATTTTTCTTGTATATAGACTTTCCTTCTTCATTTTCATCATTGCCCTTATCTAGGCACTTAGCTAAAAAATTTCCAATCTTTCCACAATTAAAACATTTAAGAGGTAATTTTACTTGATATTTATCTATGCCTTTTTTCAGCTTGCAAATGAATAGAGCTCCATTATCATCTTCATCATCACTAGAACTATCACTTGATTCTTGAATCTTAGTCTTCTCTTTCTTTGATGTCTTGAAGGCAGCTTTTCTCTTTGAGGTTTTATCTTGTTTGTTCTGCATCTCATATGTTGAAAGAATCCCATGTAGCTCATCCATATTTAGCTTGGCTAAATTCTTCATTTTTTCAATTGCCAAAACTTTTACATCATATCTCAATGGTAGAGATCTCAAAACTTTTTGAACCATAATTGATTCTTCTAAATTTTCTCCAAGACCTTGAATTTCATTAACTATTTGATTAACCTGTAAAAGATAACTTGCTATATTTTCTTCCTCTTCCATATTCAAACTCTCAAACTATCTTTTGAAAGTCTAAAGCTTAACTTGTTGAACCTTTCCATCACCTTTGTAAATATTCTCAATTTTTACCCAAGTTTCATGAGTAGATTTACATTTCATAACTTTAACAAATTTTGATTCACATAAACCACATAAAATAGCATTTAAAACTTTACCTTTATTTTCACTTGCCTTCTTTTCTATCAGATTAGTTACAAGTGTCTATGTCTCTTCATATTCCTCTACCACTACTTGCCAAATTTCAAATCCAAGGGCCATCAAATAAGTCTTCATCTTTATGCTTCAAAAAACATAATTCATCCCATCAAACAAAGGTACCTTATTTTTAGAAAATCCTTCATGTGATCTAGTCATCATGTTTTCTTGATCTACCTTCAAGTTGTAAAACTTTTTCAAAAGGAACCTGCTCTGATACCAATTGTTAAACATAAAATATACTGAGAGGGGGGGTGAATCAGTATATTATATATCTTTTACTTAATATTATTTATTTTCTTTAACCACTTAATCACACATTCAAGATATACAATAGAACTAAAACAATAATATGCACCACACAAGAAAGAGAGAGAGATAGACACCAGATTTTTACATGGAAACCCAAAGTGGGAAAAACCATGGAAAATAATCTCAAGTATATGAATGAGCATCAAATCAAAATACAAGTTCACAAGCACCAACTTGCAAGAGCACCAACCCCTTTGTCAAGCACCAACATAGCAACTATTTGTGAGCACCAGCCCACAGGAGCACCAACCCCTTACAAAGATTTGTGAACACCAACCCATAGGAGCACCAACCCCTCTTGTGTATAAAACACAACTATCTCTCAATGTTTCTTACTCAATAAATGATAGAACTCTATGATATCTCCTACTTTTCTCTCTTCAAAAATAAAACTAAAAACCATGCTCTCTCTTGCATATAACAAATGGATTCTCAAGCCTTTATTTCTAGCTTTCCAAATGACCTTTGACATTCACCCTTTGTGACCCTTCAATCCTCATGAAAAATGGCACCAAAATTACATGACCCTTCATATCTTTGCATTTGAAAAGTCATATGGTGACCCTTCATAAGCAAAAGCATTCTTTCCTCTTTTATCTTTATCTTGGTGACTTCTAGTATTCCTCAAAGTGTCCCTTCATGGAAAAATGCACCATATCCTCTTTTGTCTTCACATGGTAACTCTTGTAATTCCTCAAGATGACTCTTCATGAGAAAATGTGTCCCATTCCTCTTTCATCTTTTACCCCATTAATCTTTGACTTCTCCATGGGCCCTCTTTTGACTTATATGCAACCAAAAATATTTTCATTAATATTAATAAATATTAACACACATTAGCTAAGATATGAATATTAAAAACACCATTAAATACAATGGGGCCTTTATCACCAATAATTTTAGACCTTTGACATCAATGACAAAATTTCCAACAAAAAATAGGGGAGGATCATCTAGATGAATCAGAATCTCATTAGGAATCATAAATGTGATGGGAAATTTTAATGAAAGATAAGTGTCAATAGTTTTATCAACATTGATATACATCTCTTCACATTATTGTAAGATACTATCCTTGGAATCAGATAATACTGCCTCTCATCCCATTAAGGGATGATGAGGGACATTAATCTCAAATAATAGTTGCATAATATGGTTATAATGATGGGAAATTTTCTCATGAGTTCAAGAAATGGAATTTGACAAGGGAGATTAGTGAGTTCTACAATGTTATCCCACTCGTCATAACCCATGATAAGGTTGTTAGATATAATCACATAATGGTTAAGGAGGTCTTTAAAGGGAAGAGCTAAAGACCATTTAAATTTGCGTTAATAAGAATGAGAAGGTTTAGAATAAGGTTGTAAATCATGTTTAGATGATGAACTAATAGGTTCAACTTAATCTTGAGGAGTAGAAGAGGTGTTAATATAAGGTTGATCAACATTAGAAGGAGAAGATGATGGAACAGTGGTATAAATAACATGGGATGTGTTATCCAAAGGAGAATCATAAGTTAAATGTTTATAAAAGGTTATAAGATCTTCTTGCCCCAACTCATTTAAATGAGTTGGATAAAGTTATTGGATAGCATGGTATGATTGAAAAAGAGATGGGGTATAGATAAATTGAGAATAAATGAAAGCCATTACTCTTTGCATATTAGTCATGCTAACCACATTTTCTTCAGAAATTGTTTTTACAAGACTTTTTAAATTATTGGTGGAAGAGATGGGTTTGCCTTGGTTTTCTTAAACTAGTTGATGATTAGGTAAAGAATCCTTATAAATAGCTAAATGAGAATCTACTTTATTCAAGGCCTAAGCTTTATCATGAGTTTTATATTATTTGATTGTATGCTCATAAGCTTATTGACATTGGCACATGAAATAATCATAGTCAAAATTAGGTCCAAGAAGAAAGTCCATAGCTAAATTATGAAGCTATCTACAAGTCTCATGAGAATGACCCCAACTAGCATGAAACCAACAAAACTTGTTAGGACCATACCAGGTTTTCATAAGATGAGTAGGGTCAATTTCATGAGGAAGAGGCCTAGGTATATGTTTAATAAATTCAAATAAGGAAAGAGGTTTATGAATATTAATGTTATTTATTGACAAATGAGGATTAGTAAATTGTTTATAAGAGGAAGATGGTTGCAAAGAAGGGGTAGGAACAATAGGTTGGACATGGTGAATAGTATCATATGAATCAAAAACATAATCAATGATAACATTTCATTTTTTTATTTTTGAGTAATATACGAGAACCAGTGGAATGTTGGGGTGGCTCAAATTAATAGATAAATAAATCTTATCATTTAAATTGATAAATAAATTCTTTCAAAGTGCATGAAGAAAGGGTAAAAAAAATGATATTGTAATTTAGGATAAAGAGAAGTTGTAAAGAGATGAAAAATATTATCATTAGTCATGTTGTGTTCACATTTGTTTGATAAAGTCTTCCATCATTTAATAAATGCTTGGGCAGTTTCATTTTTTCTTTGCTTGCAATTGATGAAATGGGCCAAAGTGTTTTCAGAAAGATCACAAGTTTGAAATTCTTGAACTAAAGCATTCACTAAATCTTCCAAATTGGTAATGGAATGAGGTTTAAGTTGGTTATGACAATCCAAGGCATCACCTATGAGGATCTTAGCAAAGGAGCTTGGTGGCAACAAAGGTGTTTAATTTAACCCAATCTTTATAAAGATTCCCAAATGTTTTAAGATGAAGAGAAGGATCAATTTATACATTGTAAGAGATTGTAGGTGTTATACCTCCTATATCAATGTTATCAATTTGAGTAGTAAGAGGTTCATTTTGTAGATGCTTGATATTTTTATTGATTAAAAGAGTTTGAGGAATAACATTTCCTTGAGAATCTTGAAGAGGTGGGGGAGGAACACTTTGGTTATGTATACCCCAAACCATTGGTTGTAGTTGCATTTGAATATGAAGAAGGTGATTTTGCATTCTCATCATTTGATTTGTGTTAATAGCTTGGAAAGCATTCATTTGATTGAGAGTTTGCAATAAAAGTTGGTGTGTTTGAATAACATTATTAGAATAGTTGGTGTTGGTATTATTGTCTTGGGTACCACTATTTGTGTTGTTGAGAGCTTGAGATGAATGATGAGAATGAGAGGCACTAATCAAAAATATTACTTGTGTATCAAAATATGGACTAGTGAATGGAAGAGAGGAAGAAGCACTAGAAGAATGAATGACTTGGGTATAAAACATGAACTAGTGGAAGGATTAAGGATAGTGGATCTTAAGAGAGGTCCACTAGATGTAGAACCAACCATGGTAGTTGAGATACTAGGCATGGTGGTAGAAGAAAGGAAATAAGAAAATGAAGAATGATAAGAGGTCATGATCAAAGGGATAGGTTGTGAAGTAGAGAAATTAGTAATACCAAATCCATTTGAGATTGTAGAACATGGTAAATGAGGTTCATTATCTTAACCAGTAATCATGGGATTGTGAATGGTAGATGGATCTTTCCCTTTATGTTGGGGAAATTAGTTAATAAAGAAAATCATTTTCAGAGTATACTCTAACTCAGGTTGGTCTTCTAAGAGAAAAGAAGGATTATGTTGCAAAGAGGTATCATGAGGGAACCCATAGTCCATTGTGCAAGTTGAAATATGGACATTACTAGCATTTGCAAAAGGAACTCTACATTGTCTATGGGAAACCCTATGAAGATTGGTAAATTCCATCATACTTATTCTTTGAGACTCAATGTTGTCACCCAAAAAAAATCCATGATGAAAGATGAAGGAAATTAAGATGAGAAAATAAAGGATTTATAAAGTGACAAAAATAAACCTAGGTTGACCTAGTTAACCTAATGTAAAATAGGGATAATAGAGCTGGATAGGGTCTATAGAACTGACCTAGTTTAGAGAGTACAAGCTAATAAAAAATGGAAAAAGGCTTGAAAACTATGCTAGTTCAACCAGGTCAACCTAGCGTAGTGCACAGGAGTTATAGAAACTGCTAGGTTGACTAAGTTGACCTTAAACAGTGGATAGAGGTAGAAAATAGGGTCTAGGATAGTGTAGAGTCAAGTTGCTCAATATAGCATAGTAGATAGGAATAGAGAAAGGATTGATAAAAACATGAAAAATGAAATAAGATATGCCTATAGCTAGTCTAGAAAAGTAGATTCTAAAATGAAATATGCAGTCAATTGAACCAAAGTTGGTCAATCTAATTGGTATACATAAAAAAATAACAATTTTGAAAGAAAAGTATAGAGCAGAGTAAAAACATAAAAATAAAAATTGACCTTGATGTTTTGTAGATGAAATCAAAATAGGTAATTGACCTATAACCATGGAGAGAACTACCCCAATTTGTAGAACTGGGTCGATTTGATCAATCAAGTGAGATAAGAACCTACTATAAAAGCTCAAAAAAGTGTGCTAAATCACCCTAGTCAACCTAGTAGATTGAATTAGATGTTTGGAAATGAGCTATGTTGATCTAGTCAACCTAGTTGTCTAGAATACAAATCTAAATGTCTAGAATCTAAAACCTACACTATGAATCCTAAACAAAAACCTATTACGAAGTGGATAAAAATGTGCTAGGTCAACTTGGTTGACCTAGTAGGTTGCACAATTTTTTTGAAAAGTGATAGAAACCTATGCTAGGTGAAGTTGGTTGATCTAGTAGCCTATTCCTACACATAGAGAGCAATAGCTAGGTCCTCAAAATCAAGCCAACAAGTCAAAACATATGATAGAAAAGAAGACAAAAAAGAACAAAATAAGTGAAAAAAACCTATAAGGGTTTGATTCATGTCAGGTTCACCAAAATTTATGCAATCAAAATTGTATGATGTGCATGAATTAATCTTAGATTAGATAAGATAGATCACAACTACACTTCTGATTGGGGCACACCCTTGTTAAGCAAGAGTATGACTAATATGAGGATCTTTTATACCTGATTATGGGATCACTTGTATCATCTATCACAACAAATCATGCTAGGTAGGGTTCTAAATCCTACAATCTAACATAACCACACAATAACCCTAAAAGATTCTTATGGTTTATATACTCACTTATGATAATAAAAAAGAAACTAAACTAATCTAATAACAAGAAAAGTAAACTAATCTAGTGCTCACAAAATCTTGTGGCACAAAGTGGGGGTTAGATTTTAAAAAATAAATAATAATTAAACTAAGCATATATAAGAGACATATACTCATGTCAATGTATATAGAATCCTAATACATGGAAAATAAGAATACATATTCTATTATCTATCTACTCTTACAAAGAAAAAATAAAGTTAGGAATAATTACCTTTAAATATGAATGTGTTGAGTTTCAACCTCTCCATTAGCCAATGGTGCTTTAAAATAGATTGTTGTGGCTTATAAGGATGACCAAGATAAATCAGCTCTAGGATAGATGACCTACCTAAGCATCCAAAATACTTATCCATAACAAAATATTATATCTCTAAAAGAAAGTATTGAACCCTAAAGCGTTATTCCTCAAGTAGAATGGTCCATAAGTAGATATTTATTCACACTTATTTACTTAATTTAACTCTCTTATGAGATGGTAAGGAATGATCTTATATATATAGTACTATCTCACCCTAAATAATTTTGGACATGTTAGCTATTTTAGGTCAATCAAGTTGACCTAACACATTATCAAGCGAGTGCCTAAAGTTTGTGCTAGGTTAGCCAAGATGTAAGTAAATAAGGAAATGCAATGTATCCCCATAATAGTCTAGGTTTACTAGGTCAAACTAGCTTACTAAATAGGTCAAAAGGGAAATAAGGTAAGAAATGAGGAATAATACATGACAAATGGTGGAAATAGATAAGAGAGAGAGAGAGAGATAAGCTTAGGGTTCTAGGTTTTAGGAGACACAAGTGTAGATAACAAGTGGAAAAAGGAACAACAATGTTAAGAAGCACCAAAGGTCTACCCACCCCTTTCTCGATGCACCCCTTAAGGCATCCACTTAGAGAGATTGAGACTCAGTAGGTTCTTGTTAGATACAAAGTGCCAGTAGTAAATAAAAGTGTAAAAATATTGTGTGTATACACACTCCAACTAATTCACCACCTCAAACAATCCATACTTAAGTTAAAACCTCTTTTTGAGTTTTATCAAATAAATTTAGCCTATGCCAACCTGTAATTAAAATATATTATCATGTTATGGTATTAAATTGATCTCAACTAGCAAAGTCTAGGACCTAATTGATTTTATTAATTAGAAATACATAGTCAATTGGTCTAACTAAGTTGGCTAAAACATTATAATATTTTAGGGTTAGATCAAGTTATATACACATTATTTTCACCATTTTAATATAGAGAGACAAGGACTAAATCATTATTTGTGCATTTACTTATCCAAAATTATACTTGAGGATCCATTACTTAGGGTTTTAATACTACACTTGGAGATACAAATATTATCTTGTGGGATAAGTCTTTTGGATACATAGGAGAAGTTGTGTAGCATAGAGCTGACATATCTTTATCATCATTAAAAAATATAATAACCTCTTGAGAAACACCTTGGCCAAGGGATATATTGAGTCTTGATGGTTTCTTCTTCAAAGGTAAGTATTTTTAACTCTTGATCCTCTTTATTAAAGTAGATAAATTTGCATTTGTTAGCTTATATGGTTATATCTCCATGAATTAGAATTTCCTCTACATTGACTTGAGTAGAGATCTCCTATGCATGTTTACTTTTATTTTTATTACCCCCATTTTTTGTTGCATGCTTTTGTGAGAACTAGGTTATATTTTGATTTAATTTTTCATTTACTTGTGAATAAGAAAACATAGGACTTGGTAAGGGTTATTATCTGGTGTTGATTGAATTGAGGATTTTGAACACTTTATAATAATATTATTGTGGTAAGGTAATCCATAATTAGGTGTAGTAGATGCACATTGGTCATGACCTTGATTAACTAAATGTAACAACAAATAGAAGGGCTAGTTTGATTTATCTTCTCTAATCTAGGATTGATTTGTAGATCAACTTCACTTTCCATTGTATACATTCTGGTGAATCCAATGTGAAACTATTCCTTGTATATTTTTCATTAGGCCTTCATTTATTATCATCTATTATATATTTGTATTTTTATAATACTAAATCAAATCTATTGATATAATATAACATTTTGTGCATAGGATTAACATACACTTATTATGATCAACTCTATGTGTATGTGTGTAGATAATCTTCAAAATAGGTAACTAGATTGATCAGATCGATGAATTTTGATTATCTATATATAGGTTTTCAAAAAAAATTGACCCAGTCAACCCTATTCGATGGATATAAATCATCATCTAAAAACCATGATATAAAAACAACCACATCAACATCTTCAAAAATTATTAGGTTCATTCTTACCTTCTTAGTAATTTATATTCTTCATTTGCAATCATGTTTTTATACTTTTCAATCTATTAAATTATAATCCTATAGTGAATTGGGTTGACCAAATCGACATAGTTTTATAGCTTACTTTCCTATTTCTAAGACTTGATCAACCTGTTCAAATGTGTTGTTATAGATCTCGATTCAACATATGACATAAAACCTATTGATTATGTTCTATATTATTTGCATATAGTCACCTAAACTAACTATGTAATCTTCAAAATAAAGGAATTAACCTACCTTGTTAGTAATTAATTCACTTTTCATTTTTTGTTTGATTTCTTAGAGTAACACATACAAACTAAATAATATATTTTTAATTTATCAATTTAGTCACACTATTTTTCTTTTTCACACACTTCCAAATGGCATTAAAATAACTTATACCCAAGTTCTACCTACTTAGATTTCATTACCAATGGGGAAAATGACTTCATTTTCTATCCAAGTATAAATATGTGGATGATGATATATATTGGATAAACACCCAACAAGCTTATCGATGAGGGATTGTTAAGTGAGGGGGTAGGCCCCAATACCAATCTGGTACCATCACCAATACATATCCCTTTCAGCCTCAACTACCTGAAACCATCCTTAGATTTATTTTATAGTTCCTTCTTATAGCCAATTCTATATCACATTTAATTTCAAAAATTCTTATCACTTAAAACATTCATGAATGACCACTTAGATTAGAATTTATATTTTTGTTGATTTCTCTCTTACAATTGTATGTTGTATTTCAAAACTTATATTAGCCAGTGTTGGTGTAAGGTTTTTGCTATATGCCATATTTAGATCAAATAGATTGATATAGTTGTTTATGTGTTTCTTTCAAATATTATGTAAGATAAAACTAGATTGTCTACAAACATAATTATCAACACTTGTCTCTACCTTTAACACACAGTCAATCTAATTGATTGTGTCCCATATAGTCTTTATTTTCCAACAAAAATTAATCACTCTATTCAATTGAATCTCTTATATATTTATTTTTTTCTTTCCCTTTAACACACAATCAACCTATCTAAATGTGTGTCTTTTGTAACATATTATATTTATTTTCCTACAAGAGAATACCAACTACTTCATCTTTTTATCCTACTAGTGGACATTTATTTTTACCATGTTTTTAATCTCTCTCTTTCATCATGAATTTATTATTTAAGGATAATTCATAATTTAATTGATCAAATATGATGAGTTTTACTAAACCCAATAGGTTACTTAAAACACATCTTGTGGTACCCACTGTGGATCAAAGCAATATCCATGTTGTCTTGCACCACCAACTATGGGATGCCTCCCTATTCTTACTCAACACCTAACCCTTAATTTTATTTTTAATATGAGCATGATCTTTAATACATAATGTAAATGTTTTTCTACATTAACTAAAACTCTCAACATAGAGGAAAAGATCCTACAACCATTTCTAACCTAATGATGGGACCTCATATAAGAGAACCCCCTTTTTGCACTGATTTGGGAGAAACCCTTTATTTGCATCCCAACTTTTCCCCTCTATAATTTCTCCTTACCACACCATGGAATCATATTTTATGTCTCATTTAACCTCCATTCCAAGAATTTATACTAACATGGTAGGCTCAACTTCTAGTGGGCCTCTTCAAAACACCCATATCCTTAACCATCCTACCATTGCTTCTTTTGATACTAATTATTATTTTTATATAAATTATCATAATTCCACTAATGTTATGCATTTCAATATATCATTACACACCCATAGTGCATCACAAGCTCCTAATACCTCTAATAATACTAATGCATGACATGTTTTGTCCACTAGTCAAGATGCTGCTCAAACTAATCAACTTCTCCTTAAAATGCTTAACCAAATGCATAATTTCAAAACTAATACTGAAAATCAAATGATGTATATGTAAAATCATCACATACATATCCAATATCAAACTCATAAAGTTTCATGGGGAGTGGAAAATCCTAATACACCCCCCTTAGTGATTCCCATAGTAACCTTATATGACAACTACCACTAATCAATAAAACCATCAAACATTTACAAAATAAACCTCTATTACATAAAATTTTTAACATTTAAATAGGACGTATCACCCCCACCATCACCTATATTATATCTATCGATCTCACCTTACATCTAAAAACATTTAGTTACCTTTATAAATATTGGGTTAATATTAATACTTCACCACTACCAAAATATTGGATAAAAATCTCTCCAAATATGTTTTATATTAGTTGAATAATTTGAAAACCCACTCTATGACTAGACTAGAAGACTTGGTCAACTCACTAGTCCAAAAATTCAAAACTAGTGATATTATTGAAAACAACTTAGCCTATTTTATAAAATGAAAACAACTCAAAACTGAAATGGTCTAAGCCTTCCTTAAATGATACAAAAAAATTTCTAAAAACTTTGAGAATAATATGGTGGATGACAACATCTTACACTTATTTACCAATTTTTTACACCCTAAATTATAATATCAAGATAGGACTCTCTCTCCAAAAACCTTAGAAAATGCTTTTGACCAAGCTAAATAACAAGACTTCCTCATGCATCAATTTGAACCATCTCATCCTACAATAGACACTCATATGTTTATCAAAAATATAATTTATCGTGAAACTAATGATGGTGTTAACAATATTTATGACACTATACATACCATCCAATCTATTTCTGTGAAAAACATATTGTAACATGCTCCCCTATTAACAACACTCCTACTCAAATATTATCTCAACACAACCACACTAATCTTCACAAACCATTATCCCTATAAATTTTTTAAAAACATCTCCCAAGACCTATACCATGACATTTGACCCCACTCATCATATGAATTCACGGTATGATTCAAACTAATTCTATTGGTTTCATGTAAGTTGGGTCCAATTTTACAATACTTATAGGCAACTATAAAATCTTGCTATGGATTTTATTCTTGGTCTTAACTTTGATCATGAACTCCTCATTTAAAAATTTCAACAAGATTATGACATAACTTTTAAAGCTCATGAAATGCAAAATAAAAACCAACATTTAAACCAAGTTAATGCTCATCTATCTATCTATAAGGATCCCCTTCCTAATAACCAAGATAACATTGAACAACCTACTCCTACTATAAAAAACATTTAAAGTCTCATATACATTACCACCAATGTCAAAAATGTGGTTAATATAACTAATATGATAATAGTAGTTTATTCTACACATCACACATCTCAACCATTCCACATCATTCAAGATACTTCTGCATCCCACCTCATAAAATTGGGGAAAAAGGAAATAATACCCATATAAGCACCAATCTCAAAAACACAACTTGATTATACCTCTCATACCATTTATACTCTTCCCCCAAATTTCACATCACAAGACAACATAACCCAAATATGTAATAGTATTTATTTTACCCAACCATAAGAAATACCTCAACCAAACACCACATAAACTAAAGTAACTCATCCTAATTACAAATAACCTAAGCTATCCATACCCTATCAACACAATTTTAATTTTACATTCAACATTCCTTCCCAAGAGATCTTACAACACTATGTACCAATCCTCCCATAGGTTATGATAGATGGAATCATATTGTAAAACTTTACCATCTCCCATCTCAAATAGATTTTTTATAACTAATGAGAACTTTTCCCCATCATCAAAACTTCCTAATATTTTTTTATTCAAAATGAACATACCATGTCATCCTCTTATAGGACATGAAACTACCTTATCTGGATCCAAATATACTATATTTCAAAAATGTAAAGAGATGTCCATCCATGTTGATGAAATAATGGACACTTCTCTCTCACTTTAGTTACCTATCACTTCCATGATTCTTGATGAGATATTACTTCATGCAAATAATACTCATCTATTCATTAGTGTCTAAATAGGCTATATCCAAGTTAAGCATTCTTTAATTGATGAAGGTTAAGGAACTTGTGTTTCCTCCCTTGAATTAATTAATACCCATAGATATTTTGAATGATTCCTCAAATCTACATGTAGTACATGTCAAGGCTATGAAATAAGCCAAATTATTGCTCTAGGTTGTGTCTGGCTTCCCATTATAATTCTTCTCATTACCATGTGTGAGAAATCTATGATATTTAAATTTAAAATTTATTATAGTATCTTACTCGATCAACCTTAGACTCATCTTATGAGAGAAATCACCTCATAAGCATGCCAATGTGTCAACTTCTATCACAATGGATATATCTACAAGATTCAAACAGACACAAACCCTTAGAATTTTTAATAATTTCAAGAATATGGTGTACTTAAAATACCTACCCTTTAACCCTTACCTAGTGTCCCATTTAGGGCATCCTAACACTTCAACTATCTAGTCATCTCCACTCATGGTTATAATGGTCACCCTAAATTAATTGATAATATTCCACCTAACCTCTTAGACTCTAATGATGATGAGTTAGATGAGTTAATGTTCAACATCAAAACCTCCAATATTTCTCCTCACATCATTCCCTAAATTCTTCCTTCTCTTCAACCTTGATCTTGTTAGTTACCTTCTGATGACATACCCATTATCTTAAACAAAAATAGACATTCCATTCATCATGTTTCATCTGATGATGGTTGTGCTTTATATGACCCATTTTTATCTATATTTTTCCAATCTATAAATGTAAAAGTTCTTTGATATCACTCTTATTTATTTCAGTCTTTTCATTCTTCTTATTACATTCCTTCTTTTATAGTACTTGATACTAGTTTTTCCACTATTGTTCATAGGTTAGAGATGGAACACTCATATGGTATACCTCCAATAATATAATATCCCCTTGGGATTATGCTCATGGATCATGACATGATAAGAGCTTACCATTTTACCAAATACCATGACCCTTATAGTCTACTTCCTCTAGAGATGCTAGTTAGTGTGCTTAGACCTACTACACAACCATCTTTACCTATAGATGAGACTAGTCTGGTTTCTTCTCTAGCTCCACCATTCCTTGTTGATTGCCTTATTCCCTTACCATATATTTATCCATTACTCACAAAATGGGTAGATCACACTTACTGTGATATTCACAAAGTTGGCTATTGGACCAAAGATTGCCATTTATAATAAAAACCTTAGACTTATTCTTCCACCAATTCAACTAGTATACCCCCAAAATATATTAATAAATATATTTTTTGCTTTCATGATATAAATAACCACTCTTATACCCAATACCAAGAAATTATGTATTACATCAATACATTGCACCTTGCCACTGCTCAGCCCACAAATAAGGTCATACTTCCTCTAAAGCTCTTACCAAAGTATATCCATAAATATGAGAAAGTATATTTTATTTTGAAATAGTGTGGTACACATAAAATCAATCAAAGCAGAGTGATCTATAAACATCTTCATGATTTCCCAAATTTGACACCTTCACTAGTTATTCCTCTTCCTACAAGTCACCCATGCAAGAAGGCTCGTCCTTCTCCAATGGTTACACCTCCTTATAACTCCACAAATACTATTCCCATATAGACATCCTTTCATCTTCATGATTATCCCACATAAGATATACCACATGATCATTACTCTTTATCTGCTACACCTACATTTTTAGTTGAGATGGTATGGAAGTCTTTTGCAAAGATTTATGAGATTCTAGCTAGCATCAAAATTTAGGCTTCATAAATATGTTTCAGATGTTATGGATAATATTTGTAGTGAAATATATATTTATATGTGAACACAACATGTTTTTCTTTCACATTATTCTATTATATTATTTTGATTGGATTTTTGATCCATATTTATATATCTTATATCTTTGACTATGAGTCAAACTTGATTTGACTTATCTATTTTGCATGGATCATTATATTATGCTTTATGTTTCCTATATGGTTTCATTCTATTTTTATTTTTATTATTGCCTTCTTATAATTATTTTCATTAATGTAAACTTTTGCTTCTAATTTCACTTCTTTCATGAATTCTTTTATTTTCTCTATAATGATTGTTTTCTATCTTATTACACTAATAAATTAGACAACTATTATTTTGGCTTGGTTATACAACCTTTATTACATTATTATTGTCTCTACAATATTATAAATTATAAAACAATATTTATCATTGTACCTGTTGATGCTTAAAACTTTTATTCTTGGCAAACAACCTCCTATGGGAAGCTTTATAGACATGGGACTTGTTGATGCCTAAATGTGTACCATAGTTGCCCAGAGTGTTAAGAAACACTTCTCATTTTATAATTTATATAATTTATTGTATGATTTAAAGGTTGTGATAATCTTGTTATATGCTGGGGGAATAGACGTAGAACAAGTGACTATTTCATAATATTTATATTAGTTTGTGGTTGGGAGCCATCATGGTCAAACAAAAAATATATGTAAAGTATGTACTAATTATAAAAATAATAGTGAATTATGATCAATAACTATATTAAGATTTAATTTAGAATGGATATTTACAATGAAAAGCTAAACTAAGGTGATATATATCAAAAAAAGAGCAAAAGAAAGGGTAGGGCAAAAAGAAATATTATTGATCTTCATTACAAACATCATGACAAAGTTTAGATTTCATCCAAGCATTCACTTAAAACCAACATGTGAAGTGAGATAGCTAAGCCCAAATCACATCACACATCAGGAAAACTTATAAGGTTGGTGGAAATAATACAAATGAGAATCAGTTTCACTTTAAAGATTCTACCCCTGCAAGAAAACAACATTGGCCCAAACACAAGAAGAGTACAAGAAATAAAATGAAACTAAAGACTTTAAGTCAACCTAGCATTGACATAATTTAATAGCTCTATAATTAAAGTTGCACACCAATAATCCATAAGAACCATTCAAAGTTGGAAATTAGAGTAAACAAATGAGAGAGAAGTCATGATAGCAAAAACACAGACAAATATTAGACAATCTTTATAGAAATCTCTACTTATATTGCTTACTCTAAGTTTACAAAGTAATTTTTGATCTCAGAACTCTTTCCCAATACAAAATGAAAATAATATATTTTATATAATGCCAAGGTAGCATACCGGTCAATCATGAGATAAAAATGCATAAGAGATAAGGATAGTTGTCCTTATTATAAAGTTCTAGAATATAATTACTTTATTAAAGTGGACTGACCTATAGGCAAACATGCTAAAAAACTAGCATATTTATTTACAAAAAATATTCTTCCTTCAAAATGAGTTCATAAAAGGCTACTAAAATCATTAAATAACCCCTGTTGAGACCCTCCATTTAAAAGCCATCAGCTAGTTCTTAGACTAAAATTTGACATCCATACGAACGTATTTGACATCCCATGGACCATAAAATTTAAAATCATATATTTTTATTTAGGTTCAAATTTGACCTCCACAAAAACATCTTTTGTTTTTTTCCAACTTTACAATTTTATATCTTGAAGTGCAAAACTCACCAAGGCACCAAATTTATAGAGAATGGACTTAATTCAAAAAGGAACAAACTCATTAAATCCACTAATCTTGAGAATTTCTAAACTCACCTATAAAATCTTTAAATGATCTATTTTTCATGATTTTCCATGAAATCCATGTACATGTTAGGAAAATAGTCTAAAACTGTTTGAGAGCCAACTTTGCATAGATATCTTTTAATGTGCTTTGTTGCATGAGCCCAAACTTAGCACAAATTTTATTTTTATGAGGTTTAACAAACACATCTGACTATTTTCCATAAATTTTAAGTACATGAGATATATGCCCTATTAAATATGATCATTAGGCTCTATTTTCACCCTAAAAAATTGGCTATGGAAAAAACTATAAAATGTGGTTGAGAGGCCAACTTTACATGCCCATAACTTTTGACGTGCTATGTTGCATGAACTCAAACTTAGTGAAAATGTTCCTTGTGAAAATTTAGACAAACTAATTTGACCATTTAATTTTAAGTTGTATTTCATGAGATAAAATGCATACTAGGCTCTATTTGGACCTAAAAAACCAGTCAAAAATGCCTTGGAGACCAACTTTTCATGGCCATAATTTTTTGTGCACTATGTTTCATGATCTCAAACTTATAAAACAATGTTCCTTATGTAAGTATTAATAAACCCATTTAACCATTTCATCTTAATTTTTAGTACATGAGAGATATGGTCTATTCAATATATTCACTAGGTTATGTTTGACCCTTAAAATTTGGCTATGGGAAAAACTATGAAATGTGACCAAGAGGCGAACTTTGCATGCCCATAACTTTTGACACAATTTATAGAATGAGTTAAAACTTAGATAAAATGTTATTTATGTAAATTTGAATAAATACATTTGACTATTTCATCTGAAACTATAGAGCATGAGAGATATGGACTCATGCAAATGCCTCTTAGGCTCTATTTGGACCTAGAAAACCAATCAAAAATGCCTTGGAGACCAATTTGCATGACCATAACATTTGAATAACTATGCCACATGAGATCAAACTTAGATAAAATGTTCATTATGTAAATATTAATGAACTCATTTGATAATTTCATCTGAAGTTGTATTTCATAAGAGATATGACATATTCAATATGCTTACTAGGCTTTGTTTGGACCTAGACAACTAGTCAAAAATACCTTGGAGGCCAAATTTGGATCTCTATAACTTTTGGTGCACTTCATTTCATGAGCTAAAAATTATCACATATGATTTAGGTATGAAGATGAATGAATTAATTTGATCATGTCTCTTGAAACATTAAAACGTGTGAATTAAGACTCCAACAAATAGCTCATTTAGATTTTCTACCATCAGACCAGAATATATAGATGGACACAATTAGGAATCAATTTAATACCATGAAGTTCCATACTCCAAGAAATCTTGTCACCCTATAGTGTCTCTAAAACCTATCTATGATCTTTGTAAATTGATAAATGACACTTTAAATGTACTTATTTAACTTGAATTTCTACAGACCAATGTCTAGTAAAAGGCTAAATTAGGATTAGATTGTAAAATTTAGACACAACCCATTCAAGAAAGGCCTCATCAAACATGTAAAATAAATATGAAGAATAAATGAAAATAAACTTAGACAAGGTCAGACCAGAACCATGAACTAATAATTTAGCAAAACCATGGTGTGGATGAGCTTCAAAATAAATTAAAAAAATGTGTAAACATGTTAGTGACACTTTGATCAAGTGAATGAATAAATTTACACAATTTGACACAAAGGTCCCCATTTTTTATAAGTGGGGGTATGTTTACCTCAACAAATGGCAACTTCTAAGGAAAACATAACAATATGTTAGAATTTAAAAACTCTAGTTTAGATTAATAATTAAGCTACTTATTCTTTTTGACCAAGCACCATCATTAAGATCAGTTCATGGTTAAAAAAATATTGCATATACAAAATTAAGATAGAACATCAAATCTCAATCATGTTGTGTGTGTGCTTTGATTCTACTTACTGATTTCTAAAGGATATAGATAACAACTTTTAGGTTGATAGATATAATCATTAACACTAACTTTAAACATGTTTGAATATTCATTAAGAACCATGCCTTAGCTCAAGGAAGGCTTGAGCATTACTCTAATACTATCTAAGTGTTCATAACACTGATAGAGATTCCTTTGGCTCCACTCACATATTTGCTCCACTTCCAGCTAAGTGTCCATAACCCTGGTGGAGATTACTAGAATCACCTTTGCTTGGAAAGCCTTTGATTTTGCAATAAGCTCTTATTTTTAATTTTTTTAGATCAATTTTTGGCCTTCTGGCAAAGGTTGAAAATGAGGTTAGCTAGGTTTAGGGATTTGGTCACGTTTTTGATTTTTAGACAATCATTTTTGGCTATAAACTTTATCTTAGGTAATTATTATTTTTTAGTGCAAGCAAGACTATGTTATAATAGTTTAAGATTTCATATTACATGTACAATCCTTTTTAAAACTAAGATTATATTATAATAAAGTTTAAAATCTCAAGAAATAATTAACTTATCCACCAGTCTTTACTGGTTTCTCTAAACTACAACATCAAGCTCACATTCTAACAAACCATGATCAACCAATATTGAGAAGTCATATCTATATTTCTAAATTGTGAAGCTCTTGAGTAGCCTAGATGAAATTCAAGTTGAGGAATATTTAGAAAAACTTATTTAGAAGCAAGGAAAAAAATCACAAAAGGCAAATAAATATGTACATGTGTTATATATAAATAAGGGATAGGAAAGAAAAAATAAGAAAGAAAGAACAAGAAAGAAAATAATATAAGCCCTATACTAACTCTATAAAACACTTACCTCCAAGATCAAATTAAAAATTACTTAGTTTACTATAGAACCTTAAAATCTAAGTATTTTTTATGGCATCTTCCTACTGATAGGGATGTTTGGACACCTAGGTCTTCTAGATGGTGTGACTTGGGATCCCATGTGCATCTTTAGGTACATAGATCAAAGATATGAGTCTAAAATACAATCCTCTTCCTCCTAAATCCTTCTACTTTTTAGTAGGAGTGATAGGCCTACTTCATCTATAGATAGGTATTGGCTTATATCATCTTCACTCAATAATAGCAGCTCAGCTTATATCCTCAAATGAATGTCTTCATTAGGTTCTTTCTAAGGTAGAAGTGGACTACCAATCTTTGCACAAAAATATTTCAATTCATCCTAAAAGGTTTCTTCATCTTGATCAACTAAATGATGTTCATATATAATCTCATCATGATAAACATGTTGGTCCCATACAACTAGCCTCTTGATGAAGTCACATGATAATTAATGATCTGATTCACATGCTTCATCTTCATCTTTGGTGAAGAGGGGTATCCCTTTCATCCAATCAAGATTCATCTTGTCTTGGTTTAGTTCTTCTAAAATAATACCACCTTTTAGGAACTCTAGCTCATTGGTGAAATCCTCAGATGAAGCATTTATGTGTTATTTTATCCCCTCATTTACAATCTCCAGTTCCTTGATTTTATTTAATAAATCATGGTATGACTGTTGCCAATGATCATCTTCTTTAGGGGTATTCTAAATTCCATAAATAAACATATGTGGGTTATCTTTATGGATACCTTTTGAAGAAATATCATCTTGTATTTGATCCATATCCATTTCAACAACTCTTATTCTTCATATGTAGACGTACTAATAATGATGTCTTATTCATCTTTAATTATAATCTCTCTTACATATTCAAGAAAACAAGTCATCTTAGATGAAACTTCTTAAATTGGGTCATCTTCATCTTCATCTCCATATTCAAATGAAAAATCAAATCCCTACATAAAACCTTGAGATGCTTCTGTAAAGTCAGATGTCCCTTCAATAAAATCTCCATTAGGCACAATTTTAGAGGTTTCAAAAATTATTACAACGATCAGTTAAAATAATATCATGGAAACTTATTTGTATGTCCTTAGGTGATACATTATTGTTGCTATGAAACTTTTTTGGATGCCTATTAGACCTTTGAGAAGCATAGCTTATGTCATAGCCTTCCCTTGTATTTCCTACTTGTTCTTGCAACTAATGAATGTTAGTGCTCAATTTTTGGATCATTTAATATTAAGTCATTTGAATTTTTTGGTCTCTTAGGCTCATAAATTGGGTCATTATTACTATCTATGGATATTATATTTCTATGATTTTATGGATGAAATACACTTGTAGTGCTATTCAGGAACTCTAGGTATTAGTCAGGACATGCATGACTTAAAGGAAAATAGTTTTGAATTGGTGTTAAAGCAGGTATACTATGAATGATTTTTTAGATGGGATAATTCAAATTGACATTAGGTATGGGATATGTCATTTTACCTTGAGGTTGCATTTGGTCATTAATGATCATAGCTTTAGAATAGGCCTAGGTCAATGTGTTTATGATTGGAAGAGACCTTTTCAAAAACATGGAGGTTATGGGATCCATAACATCCTTATAAATATATAAGGATAAATCCTCATTGGGTCTATAAGGGGTTGTAGTTTTACTCAACATTTTTTGAAATCAAGCATTAAAGTCTCTAATGGTTTCATTAATATCCTTTTTAATTATGGTGAACTTTTGATACAAGACACAAGGACAAATAATTTTACCAAATTGATCAATGAAGATATTGTTGAAGTCATTCTAGCTATAAATGCAATCCTCTGGAAGGTTAAGAAACCATTCATAGGTAGCATCTTTAAAAGTAAATGGAAATAACCTACATGCTATGTCTTCATGAGTCGCATTCAGATTCATATTTAGCAACCTCATAGTAGCTTCTAAACTTCTAACATGATATTAAAAGTATGATAACATTCTTAGGACTATACAAAGATGAAGATTTTTATGAATATCATGCACTATACCTAGCACATTGATTGAATAACAACTTAACCAAGTCATACCTTGAGCACATTAGTACCTTCAACTAGGAAAACATTTGAGACTTTAATAATTATGGTCACCTAAGCCTTGCCTTGGGTAATTATAGATTGTTAATTTGAATCTTGTTTGAAATACGATGTGTCAAATCAATCTTTACAATTAATAATGATTATATTTACACAATAAGAAAATTTTACAAAGATTCATATAAAGAACAATAAAGGAAAATACTCTTTAATTAAGTTATCTCAAAGAGGTGTCCAAATACGTTAGTATGAATGATCTTTACACATTCAAGTCTAAGTAAACTCAAATTTTCAAAGTATTTATGAATCTTTGATCAAAATAGCTATTACTAACCTCAAACCAACTGGATTCATAAAACTAAAGGTATTTTTAACATAACTAACCATATGTATTCAAAGAATGTCAATCTTTGTCTAAATAAGCCCAAAGATCGATCTAAAACTATGAAGATCACTAACCTTTACATAATTATGCTAAAAAAAACACAAATATGTAAAGAATAGAGTAATCTTTGATCAAAATACACCAAAACCAACAAAGATCCTATAAATTCACATAGATTTATTGAAGGCCCTCATTCTAACACCAGTGAAGCTCCACCTATTGATACCTAAATATGTACCACAGGTGCCTAGATTGTTAAAAAATACTTCTCATTTTATAATTTAGATAACTTGGTGTATGAGTTGTAGGTTGTGATAATCATGTTATTTGTTGGTAGAATAAAGGCAAGATAAGTGACTATTTCATAATATTTATATTAGTTGGTTGTTGGGAGCCACCATGATTGATAAATAGATCTATGCAAAGTATGCAACAATTATGTAAATAACAATGAATTATGAAAAATAACTAGATTAATAATCAATTTAGAATGTATATTTACAATGAAAAGCTTAACTAATGTGATCCAAGTCAAAAAAAGACAAAAGGAAGGGTAGGGCAAGAAAAATATTATTGGTCTTAATTCCAAACATCCTGACAAAGTTTAGATTTCATTCAAGCATGCACTTAAAACCAACATGTGAAGTGAGAAAACTTAGCCCAAATCACATCACACATCAGACAAACTTCTAAGGAAGGTGTAAATATTGCAAATAAGAATCAGTTTGACTTTAAAGATTTTACCCCTACAAGAAAATAACATTAGCCTAAATGTAAGAAGAGTAAATAAAATGAAATAAAATTAAAGACTTTTAGTCAACCTAGCATTAGCATAAGTTAAAAACTCTATAATTAAAGGTGCACACCAAAAAACCATAAGAACCATTCAAATCTAGAAATTAGAACAAGGAAATGAGAGAGAAGCCATGATAGCAAACACAGATAAATATTAGACAATCTTTGTAGAACTCCTTGCTTGTATTTCTTAATCCAAGTTTATAAAGTAATTTTATCTCTAAGAACTCCCTCTCTTTACAAAATAAAAATACAGCCTTTTAGATAATGCCAAGGCAACATACCGATTAGTCATGAGATACAAATGCATAAGAGATAAGGACAACTATCATTATTACAAAGTTATAGAATACAATTGCTTTATTATAGTGGATTGACCTACAAACAAAAATGCTAACAAACTAGTATATGTCTTTACAAAAAATATTTTGCATTTAAAATGAGTTCTTAAAAGGCTACTGAAATCATTAAATAACCCCTCTATTCATATGTTGGGACCCTCCATTTAAAAGCTATCAATTGGTTCTCAGGCTAAAATTTATCATCCGTACGAATGTATTTAGCATCCCATAGACCCTCAAATTTAAGCTCATATGGATTTTTCTATAGGTTCAAATTTGACATCTGTACGAATGTCTTCTATTTTTGGCTAACTTTACAATTTTATATCTTGAAGTTAAAAACTCACCAAGACACCAATTTTGTAGATAATAGACTTAATATCAAAAGGAACAAACCCATTAAATCTATTGGTCTCGAGAGCTTTCTAAATGCACCCATAAAATGTTGAAATGAGCTACTTTACACACTTATATCTTTTGATGTGCTTCATCAAATGAGCCTAAACTTAGCACACATGTTATTTATATGAGGGTTAACAAACCCATTTGACCATTTGTCTTGAAGTTGAAGTTCATGAGAGATATGGTCTATTAAATATACTCACTAGGATTTGTTTGCACCCTAAAATTTTGGCTAAGTATGGGGAAAACTACAAAATGTGATTGAGAGGCCAACTTTACATGCCCATAATTTTTGATGTGTTATGTTTCATTATCTTAAACTTAGAAAAAATATTCTTTGTGAAAATGTAAACAAACTCATGACCATTTCATCTAAAGTTATAGTGCATGAGAGATTTGACCTCATAAAAATGCCTACTAGGCTCTATTTAGACCTAGAAAACGAGTCAAAAATGCTTGAAAACCAAATTTGCATGCCCATAAAATTTGACACACTATGTTGCATGAGCGTAAACTAATAAAAATGTTCTTTATGTAAATGTGAACAAATCTATTTGACCATTTCATCTGAAGTTACTATACATGAGAGATATGGTTTGTTCAATATGTTCACTGGGCTCTGTTTACACCTTGAAAAATTGGCTATGGGAAAAATTGTGAATTATGGTCATGAGGCCAATATTGCATACCCATAATTTTTTATGAGCTATGTCACATCAGCTCAAACTTAGAAAAAATATTCCTTATGTAAATGTGAATAAACTCATTTGACTATTTCATCTGATATTGCAATGCATAAGAGATATAACTTCATGAAAATTCCTACTAGGCTCTGTTTAGACCTATAAAATTAGTTAAAATACCTTAGAGACCAACTTTGCATGTCCATAACTTTTGATGCATTGTCATATTAGCTCAAACTTAGAAAAAATATTTCTTAAGTAAATGTGAACAAACTTATTTGACCATTGCATATAATTTGCAGAGTGTGAGAGATATGGCCTATTCAATATGCTCACTAGGCTTTGTTTTTACCCTAAAAAATTGGCTAAGTATGAAAAAAATTGTGAAATGTGGTTGAGAGGCCAAATTTACATGCCCATAACTTTTGAAATGCTATGTTGTATGATCTCAAACTTAGAAAAAATGTTCCTTGTTTAATTTTGAACAAATTCATTTGACCATTTCATCTAAATTTACATTGCATGAGAGATATGGTGTCATTAAAATGCTTATTAGGCTCTATTTCGACCCAAAAAACTAGTCAAAAATTCCTTAGAGACTAACTTTACATGTCCATAACTTTTGACACACTATATTTCATGAGCTCAAAATTAGCAAAAATATTTCTTATTAAAATGTGAACAAATATATTTTACCATTATATATTAAGTTATATATCATGAGAGATATGACCTATTCAATATGCTCACTAGGCTCTATTTGCACTCTGAAAAATAGGCTATGGACAAACTGTGAAATGTGGTTGAGTGGCAAACTTTACATGCCTATAAATTTTTATGTGATTTATTACATGATCTAAAACTCAAAAATAATGTTCCTTGTGTAAATATGAACAAACCCATTTGACTATTTTATATGAAGTTTTAGCACATGAGAGATATGGACTCATGAAAATGCCTACTAAGCTCTGTTTGGACCTAGAAAACCAATCAAAATGCCTTAGAGACCAACTTTGCATGCCCATAATTGTTGATTCACTATGTCTCATGTGATATAACTTAGAAAAATGTTTCCTTGTGAAAATATGAACAAACTTATTTGACCATTGTATCTGAAATTATAGCATATGAGAGATATAGCTTGTTCAATATACACACTAGGTTCTATTTGCACCATAAAAAATGGCTAAGTATAGAAAAAACTATGAAATTCACCCTAAATTTTGATGCACTATGTTGCATGATCCTAAGCATAAAAAATGTTTCTTGCATAAATGTGAACAAACCCATTTGACATTTCTTCTGAAGTTGTAGTGCATTAGAGGTATGGCCTCATGAAAATGCCTATTAGGCTCTGTTTAGATCTTTGATGCACTTCATCATGTGAGTTGAAAATTGGCATGTATGATTTAGGTATAAAAATGAACAAACCCATTTGATAATTTATCTTGAAACATCTACACGTGTGATATATGACTCCAACAAACTACCCATTTACATTTTCTACCATTAGACCAAAATGTTTAAATGGCACAATGAGGAACCAAATGAATACCATGCAGTTCCATAATTAATACAAGCACTATTGGTAACTCATAGGGTCTATGAATCCTATCTATGACCTTTTTAAATTGACAAATGGCACTTTAAATGAACTTATTTAACTTGACTTTCTATATACTAAAGGCTAGTAAAAGACCAAATTAAGATTAGATCATGAAATTCAGATACAACCCATTCAAGAAAGGCCTCATCAAACCTGTAACCTAAATATGAATAATAAATGATAAAAAACTTAGACAGGGTTAGACTATAACCATGAACTAATAAGTTATCCAGACTATAGTGTGGATGAGCTTCAAAATAAATAAAAAAGTGCAAACATACTAATGACACTCTGATCAAGTGAATGTACAAATTTACACAATTTGACACAAGGATCCCAGTTTTTCTATAAATAGAGGTATGTTGACCTCAACAGGTCTAAAGTTTCTATCTATGAAATAACCTCTGAGATTTTATAAGCCAGCTCTTCGAAGAATCGGGAAGGAAAATGGGAAGAAGGAAATTCAAAGAAAGTTAAAATAAAAACTAAGGTAATGTGCTAGAATTCTTAATGTATCCATTCATAATATTGCATAATAAATCTTAAACATTTTAAAACATTAAAAACAATTTAAAATAGCATGTGCATGGTTTAAAGTATGCAATATCAACAAAATCCAATCTAACACTATAGAAGAAAAGAACAAAAATAATAGAGAATAATTGATTCCACACAATATAACATAGAACACTATGTCCTCTTCATTATTGGGTGAAGAAAAAAATACAAAGGCCGAAAAACATAGTATATACTATTAAATCCTTGCTACAAGGGGCACCTACTAAGGTCTTAGAATGAAAGACAATACTACTAATAGTTCTATTCAAAACTAAAACTATTAAAATGATCATTCTTTGGTAATAGTCATGAAAACAACCCATTGCTATCTAACTAATATCCTATTTACAAAAGAAAGAATCCTTGAATATATGGGCATGATGACCTTGGTGTGGTAGAGTTTACAAGATAAAAGGATTCGACACTTGGATCTTAGCACTCATGTTCATGATGAGGCCATTATACCTGAAAGGGAAGCTTTGAATCAAGTGTAGACGATCCTCAAATATTGGATATGGCACAAATTTAATGCCTTATGATTCCATTGATACCTAAAAGAAGTGTTTTAGCAATGTGTGTCTCTCTTTGAATTTCTCCTAGAGTTCTTATTGGAAATGAGGCCCATTTTCCTTTGCCAATGGTACAACTCAAAGTTTTGACAGAAAGAACCTTACCTTAGATAAAGGCCATGATGATGCATGGCACAAGGGAATGCCTTTTGAAGATAGATATGCCTATGGGTCTCATTAGTTTAAATAACCAATGGAATTCCATTTTATTATAAAGGAACTCCCTTCACTCTTGAGGAGTGTTATGATGCCAAATGGAAGCTTCACTTTCATTTAGTTATACCTGCATAGTGGGCTCCACCTATTATTCCATCAACCAATAGTGCAATTTGAGGCTCTTTACAGATTAAGTTGCTTATAAAATGAGCACTGAGGTGATTTATGACATATTTAAGAATGAGCATTATTTTAGAAGCTTTTTTATCTTTATTTAACCAATAGTGTGTAGAGACACCATGTGGTGATCTGGTATTAATCCTGGGGGAGCTGAGAATTATTTCAAAGGATGAGTGTGGGGGTGCCACATGGTGCTAGTAAAAGGACCTAATACTTAGCCAAAAATTAAAATGGGAACCCATGGGAAAAGAGGAGGTTGATACTTAATCCATCTAACTCTTAACTCCTCAATCATGTCTATGACAAATGGCCAACTGGCCAAACATTTCAAAATGTGGATTTCGTCCATAGTTCTTGAAAATTGTAAGGGAATCCATCTATAGATGGAAGAAACCAAAATCTCTGGTGATGTAGACTAGAAGAAGAAAAACTACAAAAAGTAAGGCCCATAAAACTTATAACTTCTAAAGAGCAGCTCGTAATGGCATCCACTCTTCCTCTAAAGGCTAAGATTTATTTTTTAGAACTTCAAAGGCTCTATCTAGATCATCTTCTTGAAGGATAAGTTGTTCATACACTATACAATTTCCCACATTTGAAATTTGAGCTAGGCAAGAGGCTATAAAATAGTCTCCACTTTAGAGACATTTGGCATTTGACCTAGGGACATAAATACAATCTGGTCATTCTACTTCATGACTAGTAAATTTTGTATTTGGCCCTCTAAAAAGACCATGTTATCTATGAGGAATGGGGAGGGGAATCCTAACCTGACCAGTTGTTCAATGTGTCCCTTCATAACCCAAACCACTTGTTCTAAGGCATTCAAATATGCATTGTATTTTGATGTGGACTTACTATAGCTCAAGAATTCATTAACCTTGACCACTACCTATCTTTTATTGGCCACCCCTACTACCTAGAGCATATCATCCATTGAACTATATAGATTTTGGACTAGGAGCTATGAATCTTGGACATTAGGGGATATAAAGGTAAGGAGCTACTCCATAGCCACACTTATTTGTGCACTTAATCATTGTTAGTCAATAATAAATCTAAGTGCTAGACTCAAGTGTGAGGCCATGTTCTTAAACCTCTCCAAATATGAAACATATAATTGTTAGATCATTGGGAGGATGTATACGGTCTGGGAGTGAGTGGTGAGGTCATTCTTTAGTTTCTAGATCTCTTGTTCCTTTCCCTAGGACTCTTGCTACGTCTATTATTACATGCTTGTAGAGTCTAAGAGACTCTTTTGAGCCTATTTGAGCTCTATTTCCTTTTGCTACACCTTATAATCTATGACCTCTTTTTTCCTTTTTAAGGTCCTCTACCTCAACCTTTAGCTATGCTACTTGGAATTATAGTTGGTCTCCTTGGTTAGCTTCCAGTTAAAATCTATCAAAGGTGATGTGGATCTATAAGTCATATCTCATCTTTGTAAGATCCACGTATTTAGATTTAGCCTTTGCATTTAGGTGGTTGATGGTGGATTTAAATCTTGTGAGTTAGTATTCATTCTTCTCTAGTTAATAACCTACCTTGAGGTAGTCTATTGTTATGGAATTTTGAGTCTCATCCATTAGTTCTACCCTATCATGTGGATTTGCCTATTTGAGGTTTAGGATGATGACATGGATTGAGTAATCTCCTAGTTTCATCTACTCTTGAGGGTTTATTACTATCAACATCATGTGTGTAATAATCATAGATTGTTATGTGGGGTCAAATAATGTTTGATACCACTAGGGCCTTGGTTATTTTTCCTCTTCTTTTTTATTTAGGGTTCTGAGGCTTTCCTCATAGTTTCTAAATGTTGGTAGAAATGTTATTATGATTGAATTATTCCCCCACAAATGGGGATCCCTATGGAAATCTAAATGGAATGGTCACTTGTTATTGTGAAGCAATGGATAATGTTCCCTTAGGGATGAGTAGGTGAATAGGCAATGTGGAAGGTGAGAAGGGTGGGAGACCATGAAGAGGCATGGTAGGTGATTACACCATGATGAATGTAGTTTTGGTGGATGGAGGTGGAGGAGTGGAAAGTGGTGAAAGTATGGTGGATGGAAAATAAGAATTAAAGAATGAATAAGTAGAAAGGAGAGGGGGAATAAAATATACCTATTGAGTGTAATAGGGGGCAACTGTGTGAAGCTAGGGGTTAACTCTAAAAATCTAGCTTATGATTCCTTGGTCTCATCTCCCTCCCCACCTCCTACCCCATTTTTTAGTACTCTTATTCTTTTTATCTTAGACTTAAGAGGATAGCTAGAAACTTGTGCTTCAAAGCCAAGCTAATATACCCCTACTTTGGGTTGCCCTAGAGTATCCTACTCCTAATTTTTGGCTATTTTATATAGAGGAGGGAGATAGGATATAAGCCTTGAAATTTTTAAAATTTACTCCTCTTTTACTAAGGGGGCATCTTCTTCTTCTTCTACCAAAACCTCTTCCTCTACTTGAGCATCCTCCTCATGATACTTATCCGAGATTATTTTAAATTGCTCATCAATCTCTACCTCCTCAAAAATGAGTTCCATCTCATGGATTTAATACCTATAATTAAAATAGTATTCCAATTTTCCCTTGCTCTAGCCCCTCTCAATGAGTTACAATCTTAGACTTTTGGTCATGAGCTTCATAGGATCAAACTCCTGGATTAGTTTTTAGAAGGACTCCCATAGTTGGTAGGTGTCTAAGGGGATCTTTGATAGGTCAACATAGTATTTAATGTCATCTTTCATCAATGTCTTCCACTCTTTGAAGTACAACTAAGGCTCATGAATGAAGGGGAACAAATATTAAGATCATCTGTGTGGCTGGATGGGTTGTAACTCCATTGATCAATAATTTGATCCAAGCCAAGCTCTTCTAGTTTGAGTGTAATAATATGATCCTATGACATATTTAAAACTATAATTCCCCCTCTTGGGAAGGGGATGTCATATATGGCCCTCTTCTTTTATCCCACACCATATATCTACCATGTCGAGCTGGTGGGCCAACTCTAGGTCTTATTACCTATATTTGAGCATAGATGGGAGCTAAAATGGCTCCTCCTTAAATACATAGACCCTAATGATGGTAAATTAATATCCAAATAACTAGTCATATGGAAATATGTAGCTAGTGAGGCACTCTCTTTAGCGGTCTATCATTTGGAAGGTAATGGATTCCTGACTGAAGTTGATTAGGACTAGATATGTGAAGCACTGTACAAACTCATGGTAATCCTATGTGGTCAAAAGGATATGGGTCCACCTAGAGAGGATGATCATTGTATAGGTATATGCTCCCATCTTAGTTAATTTGATGGTAAAGTATGGTGAAAAGAACCTAGTGCTTTAGCAAAGGATGATGTGGAGAAGGAAAGAAAGATACTTAAAAGTATTTTGATGCAAAAAAAATTATAGATAATCATGAATGGAATCAAAAATGGTTTCTAAGAAGTCCATTTTGTAGGCCTTTTCCTTGCTCACCATCTTCAAGTGGAATACTAAACCTAATTGTAAATCATAGACATTGGTCTCCAAGTCCAGTTTGAAGATGAATGCTAGTATAGAGATGACATCTTTCATAACTTTCACCATAATTCTCGAGAGAGTGATGGGTAGAGGTATCACTTATGTGTAGTTATAGTGGAGAGCTGAGTTTAGGAACTATAACTTCTAGACATGAGTGTCCCATAAGTTCTACAAGCTTTTAACATTGTATATGTCTATGTTAGGGTTGTTAGGGAGATAAGGCATCTCCTTCACTATTTTAGTACTAATCTGCACATTCAAGTGGTGACTTGTGATAATGCTAGTGTTGATGTTATATCCTTATATGCATAGACCAATAAGCTCTATGCATGGGTATATGAGAGGAACCATATATTGTGCTAGGGTACAGCTCCATATTATAAATCTAAATGACTCATAGTCATTGTTCTAAACTTTTGTGAGCATGCAGACATGAGTTCCCTCCCTTAGATTATTCATATATTTTACTAATTTGGGATCAAAGATCACATATGTAAAGTCAACGATTAGTGTGGCATCATTGAAATGTCTTTTTTAGACATTATTCACATTTGATATTATGATATTAAGCTATGTAGGGGTGGATGCATGTGATTTACTCCCTATAAATTGAGGGTGAAAATCTCCATGATTGATTGGATCATGAGATATTCATCTTATAGGATGTCCACCATTGAAAAAGGACTCAAAAGGTTCCATATTTTAATTGTTCTCAAATAACCTTCTCTTTTTTATGGTAAAATAATGTATACTAGAATTTTCTCTCAATTCCACACATAATTCTTTGCTAAAGACTCTCTGCTCAATTCAGTGCTCTCAAAAACTCTTAGGGTGTTTAAATGTTTTTTTTGATCAAGTGATGGGTATTTATCGACTAACACTCCTCTCATAATCATCATGTATATTTTTTGAGTTTGGCACCCATAAATGAGAAGGATGACACACACACTTAAGGAACCTCACACAAAAGATTTATGGAGATCCTTATGGGAGTTCATGCAATTAGGGGCACCTAAACATTAATTATAGGGGGAGTGGAGTAGATAATCATTTATTAGAGAGAATTAAAATAAGAGGAGCCAAGGCATGGACACTTGGTGATGGGACTATAGTAACGTGTGCCAATGGTACTTATTAGCAAAGGGAAATATCAACAAAAAGGGAAACTAACTATGTACAAAGAAAATATGATAAATTAGTTAAATTGCTTCAAGTGTATTCTATTAACTATAATCTCTAAGGCATTAGTTTCTTTGTCTAATAATTTAAACACATTTCCTTGCCTACTATCAATGATGTAAAAAGGTCCTCTCCATAGGGAATTAAACTTTACATGTTGACCTAGCCTCGTGGCCCCTTTGTCATATTTCAAAACCATGTCTCCCAACTTGAAGCTTGGTTTGGATGTCTTTGTATTGAAACACCTCTTAACCATTTATTGGCTAATCATAGCACCAATGGATTGATCTCTTACTCCTTGAAGATTCAGCAATTCTGCTAGCATGACCTCCTTTTCTCCATTTTCCATTATTTTGAAATCTTTTAACAACTATAAAGTGGGAATCTCCATCGAGATGGGCATGACCACTTCTTTCCCATATACTAATTTATATGGGGATGTTTTTAGAATCTATTTAGGATTTATTCAATTGGCCCATAGAGCTATTTTCAAATGTTTATGTCATTCCCTCTATTGGTTAGTGCTCATTCTCTTAATTAAACTTATAAGGTTCTTATTGATCGATTCAGCCAACCCATTCCCTTAAAGGTAGTAGTTGGATGAAGTATTAATGAAAATGCCATTCCTAAGTGAAAATTCTAAACTATTTGAACCAAATAAGGCCTTCTCATTATTGGATATGTTTTTTTTAGGAGGGCCAAACCTTGCTACCAGTTCTTCTAAAAAGTTGATGATCATACTTTTAGTCACCTCTTTCAAAGGACCTACTTTGGTCCATTTTGTGAAGTAGTTCATGGCCATGAGTATCCACTTATGTCCTACACAAGACATGGGATTTATCATCCCAATTAAGTCCAAGACCTACTATGTGAGAGGCTCATTAGTCACAATCAGGTTTAATGACATGGCTGAATTTTTTTGCTTGCCTACAAAAAACTAACATTACTAGCATTTTTTCAGCACCTAATAATAATCTAAAAATAGGGTTGGCCAATAGTATCCATCATGAATGATTTTAATTATGGCCATTTTCATTGAGAAATGTCTACCTAGAGGGGTAAAATGCATATCTTGTAATATTTTACTAGCTTGGTGGTTGTCAACACATCTGAGTAGTACCCCATCAAAGTTCCTTTTGAAAAGGACTCCCTGGACTAGTGTATAACTAGCTCATTGAAACCTATAGAATCTCTTTTATGCATAGGGAAACCATCCAAATATTAGTAAGTTTCCATAAAGTGGGTTCTATTAATAACCTAAGACTTGGTAATTTTGTATTAACTCACTAAAATTATATCTGGTGTATCTTGCTCATTTATCAAGGCATCCACACATTGGTACAAATATTCACAAAGTCCTCTCCTTTGGATCACCTTATTTGGTCTAACTTTGACATCATATTCTAGGATCTTAGTGATCAAATTTCCTCTCTTATCAGTGATTTCTCCCTCCATGAGGTATTATTTGATGTTGGAATGTGCCACATATATTATTACCTTACTTCCCACCACCATGTGTTTAAATTTTTTAAGACCTTTAACAATGGTGAAAACCTAATTCTAAATAAAATTATACTTAGTCTCATACCCATGTAGGGTTCTTGAATATAATTTAATAGGATGCTCACCAATCCCTTCATCTTCTTTCTGAGTTAACATGGATTCCAAGATATGTTCACTCCCATAAACATACATAATAAAATCTTTAGATAAGTCAAGATTGACTAGCATAAAAGTAGTGGATATTACCTATTTAATCTTGTAAAATGTTATTCTTCCTTCAATGGTCCATTTAAAATCCTTGTCTTTTTTATCATTAATGTAATTGGCCTTACTATCCTTGTAAAATTAGATATGAATCAATTAATGAATTGATCTTCCCTAGGAAAGACTAGACTCCCTTGTTGTTAACTAGTAAGGTTAAGTCCTTGATGGCCTTCACTCTATCTAAATAAATAGATATGCCTTCTTTAGATACCAAATATCCTAGTAGCTTTCCTTGTAGGATGCCAAAGATGCATTTTTAAGGGTTGAAGGATACCCCAAAATCTTGGCACCTTTGAAAAATATTTTCCAAATGATCAAAAATATCTTATTTTTTATTGGATAACATTGTAATATCATCTAGATAGATGAGGATGATTATGTTAATCAGGGCTTGAAAATCTATATCCATGGCCTGCAAGAAAGTAGATCCTATATTAGAGAGGCCAAAAGGCATTTTCAAATATGTGAAGGTTCCCCACTTTGTAGTGATAGTGGTTTTATGTTGATCCTCCTAATTAATCCATACCTAGTTACAACCTGGGAACACATCAAGAAAAGAGAACATTTATGTGCCCATTACCATTTGAAGGATCTATTCTATTGAAGGAAGTGGGTAATGATATTTTAGAGATGCTTTGTTCAAGTCTCTAAAGTTTACATATAGTCTAATTTCCCCTTTTTTATTTCTTACTAGAACTAGGTTAGATACCCAAGTCTAATGATTGATTGGGTATATAATCCTTGAATCAATTAATTTCCTCAATTCTTAAGCCATGAGAAACTCAATTTTTGGATTTACTAGCCTTTGATTTTGGTAGACTAGCTTGTATCCTTTGATCAAATCTATGGTGTGATGGATCACCTCATGGTCATACACCTTCAGTGCATCATAGGTCTAGGCCATAACCCCTTCATAATTATTGAAAAAGGATAGCAATCAATCCTTATCTTTTTCATAAACTTCATTTCCCACCTTCAAATTTTTTTCATCTCCCACATCAAGCTTAGAGTAGTCAATTTTATTTGTGATGAAATTCCTTTTGTCATTCCTTGAATCATAAAAATCAAATAGATTATTTAGAGTGATCAGTGCCTTTGGAAGTTTATTATACTTTACTTATATAATTTGATCTCTGTAAGCTTATTCAATCTTTGGCTAAAACTATTTTACATACTAACATGACTATTGAAGAAACATGGAAATTTGGGCATTGCTCTCAAATACCTGCCAATTTTGATCATTATCTAGAATAACAATTTTGATAATCACTTACACTACCTATTCATTAGTTAATAAATTGATTATTAGATCAAAGTAGGAGCCAATTATTTCCATTTTATCTACCTCAAAGTTCATAGACCTAAGAATGATTTGAATATAAAATTCTTCAAACACTTTAATTAAATTCCATATTCAATGGTTGTAAGACCTCATGTGGACATTATTTGTAGCTACAACTCATCTTGCTTACTTTACTGCTAGTCCAAAATCTTTGAACACCTTTAACTACTTCACACCCATGCACTCAACAAGGCTAAGGTAATGGAACAAGGCTCTATACTTAGCTTCATTATTTGTGTAAACAAAATGGAAGTGGAAGGCCATAAGGGTCTCTTTTCTATATGGAGACACCAACTAGATACTAGCTCTAGAGTTGGTTTAGCATTTCACACTATCAAAATGTAGAGTCCAAAAACTAAACTCATTTTCTTGTTCCTTACTCTAATCCTCCCTTTTCTTCATGATTTTTGGGATGGATTGATATTCATCATGGATTACATAAGTACTAAGACTAGTGGCATAAAATTTTATGAATAGATCATTCTTAATGAATTCATTAATGAGGAACTCTTCCTCTAGTATCTTGTTATCGGCCACTCCTTCCTCAATAATTTCTACAAAATACATCTCTTTCTTTTAGAAAGAAGTATGCATTGATTCAAAATTCAGCATAACATCATCATCTATGTGATCTAGATGTAGTGGCTTGGAAAAAACCTTCATTTTTAGCTATATTTAGTCCTTAGGATCAAGTGAGACCAATCCACAGATAATTACCTACATATATTGGCTATGAAATCTCTTGACAAACATAACCCAAAGACTAGCAAAAATGTCTATTACCACAACATTTGGGGGGACTGTAATACTAGGACAAGAATACAAAGTTAGGGGAATAGCCTTAATAACACATATGGTTTGAAATTTATTCCCATATAGCTACATTACCCCTTTATCTAAAGGTTCATGTTGAAGTTTTAATGCATCGACAATCTATTTGGGTATCACTATGGTGGTGGCACTAAAATCAATCATAGAATTGTGCAACAACTTGTTCCCCATAATGAGAGTTAAATAAAATTGGGTGGGTTTTATTTTAATTATCCCTATTTTAGAATTGATGAATACAAATGGTGGATGGGATTGTGCATTCCCACTGGATTCTCTTCCCTTGGTTTGTTCTATCTCCATATCTAGGTTACCTTGTGTAGGATTTTCTTGGTCTTCTAATGCCTCTCATAGTAGAGATTTCTACTTGAGGATGGATAAGACATCTTAGAGATAAACATTGGTTGGGGACTTCTTCATTTGCTTCACCACATTTAACGACACTTAAGGTTAGACTTCATGGTCCTTTATCCATTTCTATACTATTTCACCCTAATTTTGATATGTTAATGGTGATGGTTGGGGTCTTGAATTTGTTTTTTAAAAGTCACTTTATGCCTTATAAAAGCCTCTTGGATATTGTCCAATTTATTTTTGGATCGAGTGTAGTAGTTTGATTAAACTTGTAGGGATTTTAACATGGGGATCCCATTTTCATAAACTTCATATTTGCCTTCCACCCAAGAGAAAAGTGCATGCTCTGAGGCTATCTCCTATTATTACTCCAAGGATATTCTTTGTACTTGAGCCATTAGGATAATATTTTCAATGCCTAGTAAAATATATCTATAAGGTGTGATCCCTTATATTTGTTTCTTGACAAACCTTTATTTTAGATTACTTCTTGGGAAATTTTGGGGTGTATATGCATCATTACATGGAAAACACCATGAATTTGTGTCATCCACCAAGTTGTTTTGGCCAGTGACCAATTATCTATGTATTTTTTGTGGGACCATTTTGAAAAGGAGTAAGAACTAGGATGTTTTTATTTATAGGTTGTGCTTGATGATTCAACCTATTCCCTCCTTGGTATTGGTTATGCTAATACAGTGTTCTTTTGCCTTGGTAATTTTTAAAAGGGGGCTTGAAGGGCATAACTTGTTATATCTTGAGGTTTATGATATCATTTGATAAGTTTTATAGGATTTTCTTCATGTCATTTATCTCTATAGATAGCATGGATGAAGTTGATGCATGAATTTAAGAAATAGGATATACATATGTGGGAGGATATGATTATGAGGTGCTTAGAACTTCCTCTTGTGACAACATCAATAGTTTTGGGAACATTGGCATTGGTGATTGTGGGGAGAGTTTCCTAACATCTATCAAATTATTTTCCACTCTAAAATCTAATTCATATGCATCCAATAATGTCTAGCCTCTAAGGGACTGAATCATAATAGCTATGTCTGAGTTAAAGGATTTAAGGTAAAATATGATGGCCATGCCTATGAGAAATATTTTTTCTACCAAAATTATTTTCCAAGTATTATGGAACCTAGTATTAAAATAGATGATAGCCTCTTGTAGGGTTATTTTAATAGTTATTAACTGATCTAGGAGAGATGACTGATCTCCTTTTTCATTGAATTGATCAAATAATTTTTTTTCACTATTCATCCCATATGGTGATGGAGTTGGGTGGAAAGGACTGATACCATTCAAAATCTCTCCCTTTAAAAGAGGTATCTAATAACTTTAAGGATATGTTCTACTCTATGACATGATAGATGGTATATACATTGGAAATATCTTGAACGTGTTCCATCATGATTTTGAAATCCTCCCTTATGAATTTAGGGAGTGTCTTTAAGGGGTTAGCAAGAATGGGCTCTCACGTATCTATGGATACTGGAGGGATGAGTGGGATACCACTACTCCATGATATAAATATACATTGTACTCTTTAGACTACCATATATTATGGTTATTATGTTATGTTAGACCTTATAGTTCTTTGGTGAGTTACAACCACTAGAGGTGGTAGTAGTAAGCTTGGATTTTGCACTGTTAGTGACCTTATGATGGGCCTCTATCTCATAAACCATGAATTATAATTAGGTGATTATGGGTAGACTCATCCCATTGGGCATGCCAAAAAAGGAAAATGTTGATGTTGAAAAATTTTATTCTTGGTAAACAACCTCCTATGGGAAGCTATATAAACATAAGACTGAAATTGTTATATGTAAAGTGACCTCTAGGATTTTAGAATCCAGCTCTTTGAATAATTATGGAGGAAAAAGGGAAGAATGAAATGCAAATAAAGATAAAATAAAAACTATCTAAGGTGACACATTAGAATTCTTAATGTATCCATTCCTAATATTGCATAAAATACCTTAGACCCTTTAAAACATTATATACAATTTAAAATAGAATATGTATGGTTTAAATTATAGAATATAAACAAAATCCAACACTATAAAATCAAAGAACAAAAATAATAAATAATAATTAATTCACACAATTTAACACAGAACACCACATCCTCTTCATTATTAGGTGTAGAATAAAATACAAAGTCCTAAATTTACAACATAGACTATTCAATTTTTCCTGTAAGGGGCACCTGCTAAGGTTTTATAATGAAAGACAATAATTGATACTATTTCTATTCAAAACTTAAACTATTAAAATGGTTATTCTCTAGTAATAGTCATGAAAATAACCCACTATTATCTAACTACCCTCCACTTTACAAAAGAAAAAATCCTTGAATACATAGGAATGATGACCTTGGTGTGGTGATTAAAGGAATCAACACCTAAATCATGGAACTCAAGTTCATGATGAGTTCATTGTAACTAAAATGGAAGCTTTCACTTGTGTATATGGTCCTCAAATCTTGAATATGGTGAAACCTTAATGCACTATGATTCCCTCAATGCCTAGAGGAAGCATTGTAGTGATGTGTGTCTCTCTCTAAACTAATATTATAATTCTTATTAGAAATGGTTCCCATTTCCCTTGGCCAATGGTTCATCTCAAAGCTCTGATAGAAAGAACCCTACCTTAGATAAGCACCATGATGATGCATGGCATAAGGGAATGCCTTTTGAATATAGAGCTACCTATAGATCCCATTAATTTAAATAACCAATGGTGCACCTTTTTATTATAAAATAACTCCCTTCACTCTCAAGGAGCATTTATGTGCCATGTTGAAGCTTTGATTCCATTTATTAATACTTACATATTGGTCCCTACCTATTAATCCATCAACCAATCATGCAAGTTGAGGCTCATCAAAGCTTGAGTTACTTATAAAATGAGTACTAAGGTAATATATTTAACATTAAAGAGTTAGCATTATTTTATAGGATCTTTTATCTTTATTTAACTCATAGCACACATATCCACCACATGGAAATATGACACTACTTTTTTAGGGGATCCAGGAATTCTTTTGCAAAGGATGAGTGTGGGGGTGCCATGTGGTGCCAGTGGAAAGAATCGATACTTAGCCAAAAATTAAAAGGGGAACCTGGGGGAAAAGAGGAGGTTGATACTTAATCTACCCAACTCTTCAAGCACATCCATGGTGAAAATCCAACACCCCAAAAAATTCAAAATGTTGATTTGATCCACAATAGTACTACTATACACTGATCTATTTTGGATCTCCTTTCATCCCTTATTCCCCTTTCACATACTAAGCATACATATTGTTCAATATTGAGATTACATATCAATTCATAGTTTAGCCTAAGTGCTTAGTTAGTCATATCTCTGGTTACTTAGTATCCTTTAAAATAAAGTCTAAATCTCATTTTTATGTATCACTTTTATCACTCATGTTGGTTATTCCAAATTTATATGGAGGAAGAATCATAAAGTCCATAAAATAGTTAATAGCCAAATCATTTATACAAAAGGCAATTATTCAAAATGCAAAATACAATTTAGAAGTCTAATTACACCAAAATATGTTATTCATAACACATATCCTAGTTCTAATTGAAGATTAATCTCCATATTTGGCCTCATGATAGCACCAAGGTCCATTGGGGTGTAATAGGCTAGTAAATTGAGATAGGAGAATAAAAAAATTAGTAATTCCTTCCTACTTTATCAAAAATTTATCTAATCTTCATAGTAAATCAATTACTCTATAAGAGGTTTTGAGGAATAGGGATCATGTTATGGGAAGGTAGGACCATTTTACTTTCCTAGTTCACATAACCTTCATGAGTTGATCTTAGTATCTCACCTATTTGCCTATACAGCTTTGCACTTATTATGAGGAGGTATCCTTTATATTTTTATGGCCACTATACTCCTAGTGTCTCTCCTTTTCACCTAATATGTGTCATTTTTACTAAGGTTTTCTTATAAACAACTATGTCATGCTTTTTACATTTCCTCTTTCATTTATAATAATCCTGATATTTATCCTTGAGAAATATTATTTTTTTAACTAATCATTCCCCCTAGGGTTACCCTTTATTAGTTGTAGTGTAAGACCATGGATAAGACCATATTCTCCTCATAAAATACCATAATAAAATATTCCCTTATTACCATTCACCTCATTAGTGTTCACTTTGTGAGTTATGATGTAAGACCATGGCTAGAACCAATCTCTTTGTTGGTGCACCTAAATGTATTAGCAGGTTCATACAATGTTTGAAAAACACTTCTTTTTTTCCTAGATTCAAATATTATATTGCATGAGTTGTTGGTTGTGATCTTCTTGAGATCTATGGTGGAATAGTGGCCAAACTAAATGATAGTTTCACAAAATGAACATGTAAAGGGTTGTTGGGAGCAACCATGGTCCTAACTATTTGTGAAGATGAGATTAAACTAAAATAAGTCCAATTAATGATGTCTAAAACTTAAATTCTAAACCCTAAGCTAAAAATTATAGTTATAATGATAAGCTAAACTAAATTGAATCGGTAAAAAAGGAATAAAAGGGAGGGTAAGGTAGAAAGAAGGTGTTTCTCATCTTCAACCTAGACATTATGACAACATTTATATTTCATCTAGAAATGCATTTAACTAATGTGAAACATGAAGTATCATAATCTCAAATCGTACCACACATTAGGCAAAAATCTAAGGAAAGTATGAAAATATGCAAATAATAAAAAATATTCACTTTAAAAAATTTACCCTTGCAAGCAAATATCATTATCCCAAATGCAAGAAGAGTAAATAGAGTGAAGTAAAACAAATAAATTTCAACTAATATAGCATTATCATAGATTATAAACTCTAAATTTAAAGATGCACATCTAGGATCCATAAAAATAATTCAAATCTGAATATAAAACTAGATAACTAAGGAAGTAACCATGATAACAAACACAGAAAAATATTGGATAAACTTTGTAGAATTCCTTACTTGTACTACTTGATCCAAGTTTATAAAGTAATTTTGGCTCTGAAAACTCCCTACCCCTTTTATAATTACTAATACCTCATTTATATAGATAATTCATGAGATATGTCAGTCATTCCTTCTCAATATGCAACTAGATAAGTATTATGGATAGGTATCTCTTTACCAATGCTAATAGAACTCATGACCCTATTGAACTATGACTGACCTAACATGACTATGTTTTATATGTTTCCCATGCCTTTATATAATAAAATATTCCTTTTAAAGTATTTATAGGGTCTTTAACTCAAAATAATATACCATGTCAACTTAATTGACCTTTAAGATGCCTTTATAACTAAAATATTCTCTTATTATGTTGATGGATCTTAATATTCATATTTTCTAACTAGATAAAATCTAATACATGTGTATTCACATTACTGATCTTCATTGGTTTGTGAATCTAATGTGTCACATCAAAGTGGCAAGGCCCATGTTGATCTATCCATTTGAATAAAAAATGTGACCACTATTACCTTTGGACACATGTCCTTATTTCATGCTCTCTTGAACATAAATTAAATATGCACCATCAATTTCTTTCTATGTGATTGAGTGTAAGCATGTCACTTGGTAGCTCCATAGGCTTGTTGAGATCTTTTCATCACTTGGGAGCCATCACACCATGTGAAAGCTTCTCGCTCAATCTGAGATCCTTTGAAATACCAATCTTAAATTCACACCATTATATCATCCTCATTTGAGTTGATGCGGTTCATAAAATCTTATCCACTTGAGTGAATGTGCTTTGTAGGATATTTTCATTGATCTCCAAGATCATGCCACTTGGATAATCCTCACTTATCTTAGGTCTTTTGAATTTTGAACTTATGCTCTCTATTGGATATTTATGATGCCCACCAAGATGGTGACACTTGTCACATTTGAGTTTTCTCTATTCCTACAAACATTTAATAAACCTTTAATAAAGTACCCCAAAAAAAATTAGGACATATTTATAGTCTAAGGTTTCTAATCATGTTAATAAAGATGATTAAAAAACCTTAGGGTAAAGTCTAAGCTAAGTTTTAAAATATAATAGAACTGCTTATGGGTGTGCCACTTGGAATCTCCATAGGATCTCAGTCTATTGACTTGTTGAATTTGAAAAGGTCCCATAGACCATTGATCTTCCATCCAGGATCTCGAGATGTTGCCACTATGCACTCTTGGGTTGATCCATAGATCTATGGACTTCATAACTCTACCCCATGTTGTTATATATTTGGTGCAGGAATCAATGTGCACCATTGATCAACCTTTGAACTTTATTGACCCTCTGTGGTTCATTGATTTATTTACATTAGGATTTAATAACACAGCACATGGATCCTTTGCATTAGTCCTTAGATATTTTGACCTTTTAACCTAGATCAGAGTCCACATATCATTTGATATTCAATTTAGGCTTTGGGATCTTGCCACTTAGTAGTCTATCGTTTAACCTATTTATGTGAATAATAATATATATGAATTAAGGGCTTAGGTAAATATAAAGAACTTAGGATATAAATCTTAGCCTAAATTTTATTTTAATAAAAAATCCCCCATGTTTAATTGATCTCATGAACCCTAAGACACAAAGGACTTGGTATTAAACTTTAAACTAAGGTTGGAATTGTATTAATAAATATGACAATGACCTAAGATAAAGTTTAAACAAAGTTTATAATAAAGTGCTTCCCATTTAAATTTAAATCAAATGACCCACTAAATCAAATGAAAGTGCTTCTCATTTAATCCACTTCATATTAGTTTTTAGTATGTTCTTTTCATTTGTACAATTTTAAATGTATGTTTTATGAATTATGAAAAGTCCTACGCATTTCCATTATAACCTATCCATGTGTCACTCTTATTCTAATATTGGAATTATGTGTGTGTTTTAGTTAGCTTATTAATAATTCCTTAATTTTTTTATTTTACTTTAAATGATTAACCCATGAACTACACAAGGAACACAATCCACATTATTAATGGCCTCATTAATGTCAGTAACATACTCACATACATATTACTTATTGTTATTATTATCTAAAATTACACCCTCAGATCAACATTCCCATAAATATACTTACTATAGATGTCATGGTTTTATACTCTAAATTGTCAATTGATACTTTTTATCTTACTCCTAACCTTATCTTAAGGTCAAACATAAAATTTATAGTGCCCTATAAGAATGCTTTGGTCAATACTACACATAAAAATGAGTTTTTTATTCATTTCAACAAATCAATTCTATAAAGTAGCAAAAGGGATCATTCTTACATTGATGTATAAAAGATTGTACATATTTTTACTTGCTAAGATAATCTCTCCTTTATGATCTGTTAAATTATTGAGATGCAACTATTCAAGTTCCTTGGGTTTCTATCAAAAAAATAAAATTATAATTCAATGATTTAATTCCTAATTTCATAAAGAGGATGCATCTATTTACTATTATATCAACTCTCAAAATGCACATGCCATTAGCTACATTTAATTTCTATGCTTATCTTAGCAACAATACTATGAACTTAAAAACATAATCAATTGTCTTACATGCTCTTATCAATTAATATACTTTTATGAAGGAACATCTACTTGACCCATCTACCACTATGGATTAAAAAATTCATAGATAAAATTAAATTCAAAACTTGAGGTGAAATATCAAGACCAAGCTAAAGGTTAAAACTTGCAATAATACAAATAATTCAAGTATGACTCTATCTACAATGAGTAAATATATTTTGATCAAAATATCCCAATACTAAGTTTAATATGCATATACCTATATAAATTATCCTATATATTTTTTCAATATTCCTTATTTTGATATTGTACCCACTCTAAGACTTTATTATTCACCTATGGCATAACATTGTCATCATTACATTATATTAATTGACATTAATTCCTAACTTGCATTATTTTCTATTATACATCCATCTTAAACTACAAACCTAAATCTCCTATTTTTTGACAAACTCCATTGACATTTATTTACTTAACTAATGAAGATAGTCTTCAAACATAGAGATGAATTGTAACAGATGATCCTAGAGTTGATAATCCAAGTGATGTCATTAGTCAGGGTTTATATTTTCATACGGGTGAGATTTATTAAATCATCCAAGTTAATTTGAATAAAACTTAAACCTTCCTTCTAATTTTATTCTCATTTAATCCATTTACTTCATGTTATTTTTTTGTACATTCTTTTCATTTATACAATTTTAACTATATGTCTTATGCATTATGCAAATTCTTACATGTTACCATTATAACCTAACCATGCATCACTCTTATTATAGACTTGGACTTATGTGGGTGTTTTATTTAGTTTGATAATATTTCCTTTCCTCTTCTATTATAATTTAAATGATCAACCCAAGAACTATGCAAAGAACACAATCCACATTCCTAATGACATCAAACACGACACTATGAACTATAAATACAGGCACTAAGAAAAGAAGTATAATTTATTATTAATTATATGAACACATTGCACCTAAATTAAATATAATCATTTGCATTACTCAATATCTTAATAAATTATATTAAAAGTGCAAAAATATAAGTGGCATTTCAGTAAAGGATTACTTTCTACAAATAGGCAACTTGTACATAATGAATCTTTCCTATAACCATAAATTAAAAATGTTAGTGTATGTTGATCAAGTGATATAATTTCACATTTTATTTCTTATTCAAATAATAAACATGTTTAATATAATGCAACAATAATTAATAATAATAATAAATTTATAGTCTGATTATACATATAAGTTAGGAACAAAATGATCAATTTTTTAATTTTAAACTTATATATATATATATATAAGGTGATTAAATAAAGGAGAATGTAAAATATTCATGGCAAAGGAAACACTTAAAAACTATAATAACTTGCCTAGATTATTCTCAAAATTAAGATTGTTACTATCACTAAAGTCCATCTTAAGCATTTACCATTATCAGAAGAAAAAATATAAGCTGTGAAGACTTCTAAGATGGAGTGGCATGAATCAAATTCTACTCATGACGTAGTGGGAGATGATATCATGCATCAATTTTTTCATACAACCTTACAACTTCTTATGACACATTTAATCATTTTTAAACTATGTAATGTATGATTAAGTCTAAGGAATTATAGTATTATCCAAAATTTAGGATAAGCATTATAATTTCAATCAAACTTGATCATAAGAGCCTCAAACCCACCCATTGGGCTAGCATTGCCACATATCCATGGTGATAACATGCCATTAATAGTCCATAATTAAAATATATCTTCCTTACATATATAATATAGAAATAAAATAAATAGGTTACAAAACACACCTAGCGACACATATCTACCACACTAAATTAATATGATCTTAGTAATTATTTAAAAATTTAATAAATACCAACATGTTATCACTTCTACCTAATAACTCAATAACTAGGAGCACCAACAAGCATGAAGAAAATTATGGAAGATGGTAATTGATACTCCTACTAGATGCTACTATTATTCTAATCCATTTTATATGTTACCAGAAGATGGGACACTCTAAGTAATAAATAAATATAAGGAAGGATTCTAATATTATGTTATATGCTAACACAAGCAATGGAAAAGAATAACTAAACTTATCTAGAGAAAAAATCTTGAGTGATGTGGATAGTGTAAATTTTTAGATGTAAGTAAAGGTTCTAGACAAGGAATAGAATAATCAAAATTTGACCAAGGTATTCATACCAGATGTTGCATTTACCACTTGAATGGAATTCACCCACTTGTATGCACTAGGTGAATTACTAGCACATTTGAATACCATATTCAACTTCTTGAGCCAAACATGATAACTATTGTCACTTGGATTTTCACCCTTTGAGGATATGTCTTATCTCTTCTCATACAAGTGGCACAATGAAAACATCTCATTTGTTGTGGGTAATCAATTTGTTGAGATGAATCTCTAGAAGTAAGGGCTAGCTCCCTAGATGTGTCTTGAAATGCTTTCGCCTATACTAACTGATTATTTGTAGGGAAAAGGGTTATATTTTACATAAAATGAAACCTATTAAAGGGGGTAATGCACCAATATGTTTACCACAAGACTATAATACTCTATCACAAGGAGACAAGACATACAACACTAGTTTAAGAGTCCTAGAGTGCATTAACATAAGTATTTCAATATAAAGGTGACATATATGAAGACTATCCAAGGTAAGTGGAACCATAGATAATTTTAAGATACTAAGGCATCCTTTTACACTTTAGAATAGATACATAATCTTAACAACACTTCATATGACCTGCTAGGCATGGAATCACTTGCATCAAACATGGAAGGATTTAGAGAAAGTAAGGATATATGAATATCTCTTAACCATTCATTATACATCTCTTCACATACTCTGAAAATATAATATATGAACTCAAAATAGATTTAATTTATTTTATAAGTCAATTAAAATGTCAAAACTAGTACGTATTTTTCATACATGGTGTGGTATTATATTACAAAGGCCAAAATGGTAGTTCTTATATAACTTGAGAGAGAGAGGAGAGGAAAGAAGTAAAAAGGTCACAATGACACTTGTAAATCTGAGAAAGGGAGTTAAATATGATTTATAATAATATGTAAAATAAACCATGAAATTTTAAGAAGCATAAGTGTCACCCTAAGTCATGAAACTCTTGAAATGTGGCATAGAAGTTCTCATTCTGGCTTGGAAAATTACCCTCATGATTTAGCTCTATTTGAACATCCCAAAACTAACTAGGGATAGGTCTGATGATTGGAATGATATGTAATGATTTCATAAATACCTTTACATGAATTGGTTTTAGTCTTGGTCATCTATAATCCTCCCAAAATGAGCTATCACCATCTATAATCAAAATAACTCTTCTTTCCCACACCTTGCACACTTGGCCTCAAATTTGGATCTAGTTTCCAATTAAAATATATATAATGGAGTGGATTAAATTTTTAAATACTCTCCATTGCCTTATAGGTATTAGTCACACCTTAAAATCATCTTACTTGATGTTTTCACCCTTCTCACCATCATGTTTGCTATGCCAATTTTGATTGGCTCAGATGAGAGATAGTGTTTGAAAACTTAGATGATTTTTCAAAGAATTATATTTAAATAATGATTTATTAAAATTACTAATATTCCACCAAAACTTTATTTCATCTCTTCAATGTTTTTATAACCTATACACTACACAAAATAGTTAAAAATACCCTATTTTATACTCCATTTGTATAGTTTCATACAATTCAAAAGGATGAGAAGTATCCTAAAAGAGTACTCTATAATTTTAAATAACTTTAATGGTAAAAATAATGCATCATATTAGCTTTATATATCCATTTCCTTCATCAGGTCTTTATCTATGGGTTTGCAAGGGTTTAGGTTTGTTTACCCTCTTAATCTTTGTTCATATAGGTTAGCTGTTGGAGTTTAAAAAAATACACAAAAATTATTATAAGGACCAATTCCAACTTCTCCAAACTTACCTAACCTCAATGTAAAGTGTCAAGGGAGATATGAATAATCAAACCTCTCCTATCGATCTTGTTTTCTCATTTCTTGGATGGTGTGAGTTGGTTATAAGCCAAAAATGGCTCTCCTTATGATTTATATATAATTTTGAAGATTTACACATATAAAATGACCTTATACACATGAACCAATATGTTTTAAATCTCATCTCATGATAGAAGTGAAAATGGTTCTCCATTTGACGTTAGGCCTAACCATGCCCAACTAGACTTGATTTTAACCTTAAAGTTTAAAGTACCCTATTTAGTTCCATCATTCTATGAATATTTATTCATATTTTCCTTGGTGTGTTTAAAATTTTAAAACCTCTAGTCAAGATCCAAACAAATATTGGCCAACCCTTCTATCTCTTTTTATCAAGATTGTAGGGTTTATGCATGAGGAAGTGCCGTCTGTCTAAGACAAAATAAAGGGCACTTCCCCTATATTCTCAAAATAAAAGAATATTATATGGTATTATATAATTAGTGAGGATATAACATAAAATTTAAGACATATATTAGGTTATTTTACCCTCCAAATTATCCAAAACCCAAAATAGACTCTTAGAAGGTAGATTATGTGCAAGGTTTGGGGTATAGGCTGTAGACATACATTGATGGCTACCTGATTGTATATGTTACACATGACTACCATCATATACTCTTTATTCTATTTGGAATGATACAAATAAATATTCATATAATAATAACATGTGAAACACATTTAGATTCTCCATTAATCCTTTATAAATGAGATTAAAGCTCAAGCATCATGACTAAGATTGAGAATAGATAGAAATTTGACTATGAGTATGAAAAGACTGGGTGTTTGATAAAATTATGGAGATATAATTAAAAAAATTGAATGAGATGGTACCTATTTCATTGAAACATTGTAAGCACCATTTCCCATTCATATGATGCCCTTGCAAAGAATACAACCTTATGCAAGTAGTGAACTTGACTGTCATTCCACCTAGAACATCAACTTGCAAAATGAACTAATTATCTCATGAGATATTTGAAAAAACATGAAAATAAACATGTAAATAATGAGATAAGTGAGTATAAAAATATATAACCAATCCCTGTATTTGGATTGTATAGACTTCTCCAAACTAAGATAAAACCTATAGGGTATATAGATTAACAAGAAAATTGGAAAGGTCAACTTCTTAGGAATAGTTCATAATGAAAAAAAACACCATTAATATAAAAAAAAACATCAAATTTAAGTTTTATTAGTTTAAAAGACACCCCCAGGAGTATTTTTCTTGAAAATTCTCCTACTGGTCATACCAAGTACAAACTTAAAGACCAATTTTACTTGCCAAGCCTAGTGGAAGAAGAGATAAGTGGTTTTCTTCATTTTTTAAAGCTTCTAATCAAAATTATCACTAAAATAAGTGTATTTAAGACCAAGGGACACTCCTATAATTTCTCCAACTATAGGAGTTTGTATAATTCTATACACATCATTAAATGCTCATTTTTCAAGAAAACTACCATTTTTTCTAAAGAACCTACCACTTTTCAATTAGTAATAGTTGAATAAGGAATAATAGGACACAAAAAAACATGACATAACTTTTTTACACCTTTAAATTTCCCAAGGAGGCCATAAAACTCATTAAGTGCCCCTTTTTTCACCCCAAAATGAGTCTTAAGACTAAAAGGTTTAAAATGACTAGTGAACAAGGCTAATATTATATATAATGACATCAAATAACCTTTGATACACCTTATGACATAATAATAGGCCCCATAAAACACATAAAAAACAAGTCTTTGCCTATAGGGTTCCCAATTTGACCTATAGGGTCAAATTTGGTCAACAATAACATCATGGAATAGCCTCCTTTATAGACCATTAGACAATGATTGGAAGAGAAATGGAGAGATGAAAGCAAGTATAACACCATAAAAAAATACAACTAAATAAATTGTTGTGTAATTCTTACTTAGCCAGCTAAAACGATGAGGTGCTAACTCCAAAAATAAGCAAGAAAAATTTCATCATAGGTAAAATATAACACACACTTAACCTTATGAACCCCATAGCTCTCCACCTCTATGCTCATTATTATAAAATATACCATATTAAGATAGGATGAAAATGTCTAACAATAAACAATAGGATGTACATAGTTGAACACCATATCTAGCCTACCTAGGGAAGATTAAAACTAAATAACTAAGCATTACTATTGATGGAACTAGAAGAAATAATTTATTCTCATCAAACCTCTAAACAAACCAATCTACTAAATAATTTCTAGTCATCTTGGTCAATCAAGATAGAGATGATATATAAAAAATATAAATTGCACCACAATCACTATGTCAATTTCATCCCTCACATGACTCAACAAACCAAAAATAATAATCATACTAAACCAATTTATTACTTAAGTAACCAGCTAAACTTTACAAGGTAAATCACTTGCCTATTCATAATTCTTCCTCTTGTTATTTGTTCATCCTACCTAGGTTCATGGAATATTCTATTAGGAATATATAACAAAGCAATATTAATGAATTAAAGACAAAAATAAAATGCAAAAAACACAACACAATAGAGACATAGATTTAATGTGATTCACCGAATATGGGCTACGTCCACATAGAAACAACCAATCCTTCTTATTATTTAGTTCAACAAATTAAGGGAAAAACTTGGAGTATAACCACTACAATATCCTCTTCACTCACACATAGTATACCACGATGATTGTAATTCCCTCATATCAAAGGATGGTTACATATTAGGGAAAAAATGCACAAACATAATTTTTACCATTAGATATGTGACATAATAGTGAACAATCTAGATTTACTATAAAATTATAATATTTTACAATGCATTTTTAACAAAATTTTACTTTGAAGATGCTACCCCTGAACCCCCACCAGGTGGTTATCCAAATATGGTTGCCACCCCCTTAGACCCCCATGGCAACCCTAGTGGGGGGTATCCCCACCCACCCCCCCTCCCACACCCTTGTATAGGAAACTGGGCATTATAATAAGATCATGCTCCACCATGCAACATATTCTTCATCACTTTTCTTTATTTCTTTTCCTCCAACATCTCAATTCTACTCTTAAATCCAAGTCCATTTCTAAAACTATTAATTTTTTGCCACTTTCCCATGATGGTGCCACTCATAAAATATTATTGTTTTACTGCTAAGGCATCACCTTACCCATAAATGTTTTCATTAATTGGATGGCATCCTAGACTAGTGTTTTGTAATATGTTAGTAACCCCTCTTCTCAAAATTATGGCAAGTTGACAAGTCTAACCACTATTCTCTTGTTACTATTTTACTCTATTACTTCTCCATTGATTGGATGATCTGATTAGTACAATAAATTTATTTCATATTTATTATTCTCCCTTCATTTAGATTTTTTCTTCTTTTAGTGTCATGGGTACTAAGTTTTTTCCATTTTCTCATTTTACCCACGTGCCCCAAGGTAAAAAGTAGACTAGGCTGTTAATGAAATAGGTTTTCCTCATAAATGGACTGAATTACACCCTGGATGACTACCACTATTACTAAATCATATTAAATTTCCCTTATTATAATAATAATTTCCCATTAAATAAAAGTTATTATACAATTCCAATTATATTTCTCTATATTATATTTCTACACCATAAATAAAATTAAAATCACCATAAACTCCAATTAGTAGCCTTAAAAATATTGTAATTAATGAGATAAAAATAAAGTAGCAAATAATTCATTATGATAATAATCATAATAAACACAAACACAAATTGAGGTATGTCTAAGGTATATAGATATTTATTATGCTAATTACTTTCCAAGATACTAGTGTAATGTATACAAAGACGTCAAGATTGGCATCCAGTCCATGACAACCTTAGTAATGTGTTTTTTAAATGAAAAACTTGTGGAAAAAAAACTCATTAAGGTGAATTGACATCACTTAATCGATTAAAACTTACCTAAATTTTTACAACTAAAAAGGGGTATTAAATCGTCCCACCCTTATAAAATCATCATCCTCGATGTGCCAATAAACACAATATGTCTCCAAACCACACACTCATAGAATACACTCAAGATGAATATAAATTATATCAACTAAAATTTATTACAATATAATTATAAGTAAAACATCAAATAAATATTTATCTAGTTAATTAGCCTTTAACAGACAAAGATAATCTTATTTGTGTTTAAACATAAATCCACATGACTCCATAAGTCCAAATCAAGTGGTAGCTACCCACATCCAAGATACAAACTACTAGCTCTCAAATAGTTTTAATGACTAAAACAACATGATGATGCTATCAAAACCTATATAACACATGGATACAATAAATATCTACTAAAATATCACACTAAGCATCTCAATGCCATCCCAAGGTGTACATATAATGTATGAATAGGTGCCAATCATGGTGAATATGTAAGTGCAAAACTAGGAAGTTATCCAATGTATAACTATACTACCATACTAAGACAAACCATCAACTAAGCCTTACTACCAACTGAGACATGTTTTCCAACTGAGTCACACTAATCAATACCATAAGGTGTCAACTAAAACATTAATAGTCATAAGAATGAGTAAGCAGGAATAAAGTCAATCTAATGTAATTCATGTTTTCATGCACATCTATAAATCCCACTAGAAACCAAAATCCATTGATAAAATCATAAAGGATTTATTATCCATCTAATTTATAAACTATACTAAAATAAGACTAACGAGTGTCAATCATGTCAAAAATTATACTACTAAGGTAAGTATCTAACCATGATAATACCATCCAAAGAAAATTGAATAAGATTGAGTCTTTTAAAATGCATAAAGAAAAATATTAACAAAGCTAATTTATTATATCTAAATCCATCTGGAACACATGAGTATATGCACCAATTTATAATGTTAAACCAAGTTGAACCATACTAAACCATATAACAACATACTAGGTCACAACATCCAACATCATCAAAATAAAACAATACCACTACTATAATAACTAACAAATCACTATGCTATCTCATGTAAACTCCTTAAACCTCTCAAAATAATCATGTCTCCAAATCGGGGACACATATATATAAACCACCATGTCTAGTGGGGTGGGGAGGATGGTATCATGAATTGGCATTATTGTTTCCTATTATGACCCACTAGTTTATCCAAAGACACTTCTTCTCCCACATACCATGACACTAGCATAATAGTAATGCACATTACCAACACCTATGAAACCAACATGATAATCAAAGATATAACTTTAAAAATCAATCGATCATGTGAGAGCCAAAGAAAATAAAAAAATGAGACCAAGTGGTTTTAAATAAAAATGATAAATCCAAAAATCCAAACTATAAATTTCAATAATAATTTCCATGATCATCCAAGATCAACATATACAAAGACAAGAACTATGGTGATGGTTTTAAATCAAATAAAAATAATAATAATTTCAATTAAATAAAAATAATAATTTTGATAAAACACTAGCAAAATATAGATCACATCATGAAAACTATGTGACTTTACAAGTAAAAGGAATAAAAATGATCTCAATTACCTCCCAGAGGTAAGAAGTATTAGGATTACCTCTTAGAGGTATGAGGAATCCTGATTACCTCTTAGAGGTTTAACGCATCTCAATCACCTCCCAGAGGTGTGAGGAATAGTGTCTATTACTTCCTAGAGGTAAGAGAAGTAACTTTAAATTACCTCCTAGAGGTAATATAATAGATGTACATCATCATATGTAATAGTGTCATAATATAAATCAACTAAACAACTCTCATTTACAACATCTTAGTGCTATAAAAGTACCAAATGTAATTATACTAGCTTACCTCTATGACTTCCCATAACCAATCCAATTTCAAATAGCATAACTAGTGGAGAATAACATTATGGAAACATAACCATCTAAAATTATATGGCTAAAGTATTAACAAGTAAAGTTGTTTGTGTCAAAGATGGTGCTTAACAACAACTCTCATATGCTCAAATGATCTGACTATCAATAGCATCCAAGTTATTACCTCAAAAATAATATTGTTCATTGACTATACTACTATTGAATTTATAAAATAATTAATACTTCATCATTCTCTACTAGCTGTTGTATAGATAAAATAGGGTTCTATACCCCTTGACACATGCATCTAATATGATATCATAAGTTACTTATCACAACACATATAAGGATAAAATGGTAAAGTAAAAGTAAAAGGGTCACCTCGCAATGTTCATCACCAATAGAGTTTGATAATAACAACTAGGGTGAAACTACCTACTCTAGACAAAATAGCAAAAATGCTACCAACCCAATGTGCTCCCTCATAATGAGCAATATTTAGTAAGGTAAATACTATTATTTAGGGTTTTATCACTTTTAGGGGTGATAAGTATGTTATTTTTATTTACTTTATTCCTATTATCAATTTATTTCAAGGCTAAAATATAAGCAAAGAAAGTGATTAACCAAAAATAATTCATTAACATGAACAACTTTTCATAAATAAGAAAGAGAATGAAACATCAACATAATATTCTTCATAAAATCCAATGAGTATAAAGTTTGGACCCTAATGCCTCAATAGACTAACACATAACATAATATTGTAGCAAGATTTGAGTTCCCAATTTTCCCCAACTTAAGGGTTTTATGGTCCTACCCCTGGTTCCCTTTTATTATAAATAATATTCTCTTTGAAATTTGAATCATTATCAATCCATCCACCACATCCATGTTTTTTTGGTTTAAATGTTAGTTGAACCTTATGTAGGCAATTATTATCAAAATAGACCACAACCTAACATAAATAACATATTCTCATAGAATATTATTTATCAATTGGGATCCCTAATTCTTGACTTGTACATACACCAGCAGTCTCTATTGGTCTTCCTCATGCATGAGGACATACCCAAATAGAGTTGGTATTCTTATTTGAGGTCGCACATTTCCTAGGATAATAGCAATCTATCTCATAAGGAAAATGAGGATGTTTTTATGACACATATGACTACCTATTTCTTTAGACTCAAGTGAAACATGGTTGGCATATTCTTGGTGGGTGTTATTGCATAGGTTTCTACACAAATTTTTGATGATGGGATCATTTAGGAATATATTGAGTCCATCACGATCTCTCCTCCAACATGTGTAACAAGTACTAAAAGGTCTATAGAATCCACTAGTTTACTTACATCAGTTGCTCTAGTGATGGTTCTTGATGATTTTCATCATAGGAACTACCTATACTATATATGTATGACATACTGCAGTGGACTAAAATTAAGGTTAATTAGAAATAGATGAATCCAAACATACCATAGCTCCCAATGTTTCAACTTTAATCTGATAGCATAATGTAATGCCCTAAAATTTGAGCCTAAAAAATTAAATAAATTTTTTTAACACAAAATTTTGAATGGAGAGATTAATGAAAGAAAAAAAATAGTTAGCCAAGATTCATTCACCATCAAATAGAGGAATGACAACACCAAGAACTGCTTCCAAGTTATCCTTACATATAAAGCAACAACTATGACCTTTTCATTCATCTTGTTAATTTTACACTCCTATTGGATTTAATCCTTATATAAATTCCCCTAATATATGTATGGCCTCATTAATGTTAGTATCATATTCACATAAATATTACTTGTTGTTATTATTATCTAACATTACAACCTTAGATCCACATTCTCATAAATATAATTACTACAGGATGTCAAGATTTTATACTCTAACTTGTCACTTGATAACTTTTATCCTTATCATAATGTCAAACATACAATGGATAGTGCCCTATAATAATTATTTAGTAAATATTAAACAAAAAAATATTTTTTTATTTATTCCAACAAATTTATGCTATAAAGTAGCGAAAGGGATAATTCTTGCACTGATGTATTAAAGATTGTACATATTTTTACTTGATAGGATAATCTCTCCTTTATGATCCATTAGATTATTGAGATATAAATATTCAATTTCCTTGGGTTCCTATCAAAAAAATCAAATTATAATTAAATGATTTAATTTCTACTTCTATAAGGATTATGCATCTAGTTACTATTCTATCAATTCTCAAAATGCACATGCCATTACCTACATTTAATTGTTATGCTCATCTTAGAAACAATACTATGAACTTAGAAAACTACTCAATTATTTTGAATTTTCTTGTCTATGACTATCCTTTGATGAAAGAACCTCTGCTTGACCCTCTACCACTATGGACAAAAAGAATTAGATATAAATTTAATTCAAAATTTATGGTGAAATATCAAGACCAAGCTAAAGGTTAAAACTTGCAACAATACAAATAATTCAAGTACGACTCTATCTAAAATGTGTAAATATATTTTGATCAAAGGATCCCAAGACTAAGGTGAATATGCATATACCTACATATATATTCCTATAGTTTTTTTCAATCTTCCTTGCTTTGTTATTGTGCCCACTCTAAGACTTTATTATTCACCTATGTCATAGTATTGTCAACATTTCATTATATTAATTGACAATCATTCTTACCTTGAATTAGTTTTAATTCTACATGTCTTAAAATATACACCTAAATTTCTTATTATTTTATAAACTCCATTGATAGTGCTTACATAACTAATGATGATAGTCTTCAAACCTAGAGATGAATTTTAAGAGATGATCATAGAGTTGCTACTCTAAGTGATGCATTGGTCAGGTTTTATATTTTCATAAGGGTGAGATTTATTAAATCATCTAAGTTAATTTGAATAAAAATTCAACCTTTTTTATAAATTTAATACACTTACTTCATATTATTTTTTAGTATGTTCTTTTCCTTTACACAACTTTAACTGTATGTATATACATTATACAAAGTCCTACATGTTGCCATTATAACCTAGCCATGTATTACTCTTATTATAATCTTGGACTCATGTGTGTGTTTTAGTTAGTTTTTTAAGATTATATTACTTCCTGTATTGGACTTTAAATGATTAACACATGAAATATGCAAATAACACAATCCACATTCCTAATGACATCAACCGTGACACTATTAACTATAGATTTAATCACAAAGAAAATAAGTATAATTTATTATTAATTCTATAAACACATTAAACCTAAATTAAATCTAAGCCTTTATATTACTCAATATCTTAATCAAGTATATTAAAAATATAAAAGTATAAGTGGTCTTTCAATAAAGGATCACTTTATACAAGTAGGCAACTTGCCCATAGTGAATATTTCACGTAACCATAAATTACAAATGTCAGCATATGTTCAATAATTGATATCCTTTCACATTTAATCTATTATTCAAATAACAAACATTCTTAATATAATTCAATAATACTATGCAACATAAAGTCCAATTATAAGTATAAGTTAGGAGTAAAAGGATCATTTTTTTAATTATATATATATACATATATATATATATACACATATATATATACATATATATATCTATACACACACACACAACATATATATATACATATTATATATATATGTATCTATATATATGTATGTATATATATATGTATATATATATATATGTATATATATATGTATGTATATATATATATATATATCTATATATATATCTATATATATATATACATATATATATACATATATATATGTATATATATATAGATATATATATAGATATATATACATACATATATATATACATATATATATATATACATATATATACACACATATATATATATACACACACACACACATATATATATATATACACATATACATATATATATATATATAGACATACACACACACACACACACACACACACACAGATTATATATATATATATATATATATATATATATATATATAATAGATGTGATTAAACAAATGAGAATGTAAAATATTTATGGAAAAGGAAACACATATAAAACTATAATAACTTACCTAAATTTCATCTAAAACACTTACCATTATCATAAGAGAAAATATCAGTTGTGAAGACTTTTAATATAGAGTGGGATGAGTCAAATTCTATTCGTGGCATAGTGGTTGATGATATCATGTTATTGATCATGCATAAAACTTTTGATACAAACTTCTAACTTCCTGTGACACCTTTAATCATTTATAAACTACGTAAATTATGATTAATTATAAGGAAAGATAGGATTCTCCAAAATTTAGGATACGTGTTAAAGTTTCAATAAAACTTAATCATAAGAGCCTCAAACCCACACATTAAGCTAGCATTGCCATAGATCCATGCTGATAACATGCCATTAGTAGTCCAAAATTAAAAGATGTCTTCCTTACATGGCCAATATAGAAAGAAAATAAATAAATAAGTTACCAAACACCCCCATTTTCATGTATCTACCACATTGAGCTAAGTTGATCTTAAGACTTGTTTAAAAACTTAATAAATACCAACAAGTTTCTACTTTTCCCCAATGACTCAATAAATGAGAGCACCAACAAGCTTATAGATAATAATGGAAGATGTTAATTGATACTCCTACTAGATGTTAATATTAATCCACTCCATTTTATACACTAATAAAATAAGAGACACTCTAAGTAATAGAAAAAATACCAGGAAAGATTCTAAACTTATGTTCAGTGCTAACACACTCAATAGAAAATAATAACTAAACTTAGCTGGAGAAAAAATATCGAGTGATGTGGACAATGAATTTTTTTATATGTAACTAAAGTTATTATGATAAGGAACATAAAAATCAACATTTGACCAAGGTATTCATATCATATTATTCCTTTTCCAATTGAATGGAAATCAGCCCCTTGTATACACTAGGATAATTACCAGTGAATTTAAATGCCCTACTAGCTACATATATTAAGCAACCTAACTCCCTGAGTTAAACATGATAGCCTCATGAAAAAACCTCCTTTCTAGGACCATTAAATAATGATTGGAATATAAATGGTGATCTAAAACCAAGTATAGTTCCATACAAAAAAAATACAACTAAACAAACATTTGAATAATTATTGCTCAGTTAGTGGAAAGATGAGGTGCCAAAGCAAAAAATAAATAAGATATGATTCCATCATAGGAAAAATACAACACACACTTAGCCTTATGAACCCCATAGTTCTCCACCTCTAGACCCATTATTCTAAAATGTACTATATTAAGACAAGATTAAAATGTCTAACAATAAATAATAAAATATAAGGAGCTAAACTGTTAGGACTTGTTCCAAAGTCTTAACGTTAGGTTAGTTTTTTGGTAGAAAATAAATTACTATTGTAAATGGGGCATGCATCTTTTATAAAGACACCCCCATAAAATAAATAAACTTAGTTTAATTATTAGGTAGTTTTAATGTTTATATTTATTAATTAGATTTACTTTACGGGTTGTTTTCCCATGTTTAGTTGGTTATAGGGTTAGTTATTTTTACCGGTCATTGGTAAAAACTATATAAATCATGTTTGCATTGTGAAAGGGTTAACGGAGTAAAGGCACCCTTATGTACTTGATTTTTTTGAAATTAATAAAATACTTGTGCACTCACACTAAGCGGGGACAAGGTTCAACCTATTTTGATGCTGGAGTTATTGGTGGTATCAGAGTATGGTTGGGAGCACGGTGAATTCGAAGGAGGAAGGTGTGATTTCATTTGGCATGAAAATAAGGTATGCCATATAGTTTTGGTTTAAATATTTTGAAAAATTATTAAATTTTATTAATTTTTCAAAAATTATTTATATTTAAACCTGTGTTTTCCATATACCACTGTCTGGCCTTTTTGGATCATTCATACTCCATTTTTTCTGAGTTCAACCTCCTCATCTAGCATAAAAATGAATTTTAGCATTTAATGTTATTAATTCATTATTTTTTTGAGCCAAAATCAGATTTGTATGGCTTATTTTCTATGGAAAACATCTGAATATTTTCAAACATGGCTGCCATTGTGTTTTGCATTCATTTCAGCTCCTTTTTAAATCCAAAACATTTGCAAATCCTGATCAAATGGCATTGAAACCTCTGTTGTTGCATTTTTAATTGAAAATCTAGAAAAATCTGAGTTGTACAGCCTATTATACGGCCTTCAAATACCCAGGGTTGTTTTTAATCCATTCCCTACAAAATACGCTTCAAAATTTTTGTAAAAACACAATATAAATCATTTTGTAGCACCTATACGGATTTGTACGGCCTAGGTGAGAGAGAGCAGGTGGAGAAAAAGTTTCCAACAGCAGCCATGGCATCCTAGGCTAGCATGGCACTGGAATAAAATTCAAAAATTTATTATTTGCTGTTTATATAGTTTTCTTTCAAATATTTGTTGTGGAGGGCCCACCCGGGAGGAAGGTTGAAAGAAAGGCTGAAAACAAAGGGAAAAAGAATTTTTATTTACTCATGTAATTTTTTAATTTTATTTACAAATGAAAAAGTTTCTAGCAGTAGCCATGGCATCCTAGGCAAGCATGGTGCTAGAATAAAATTCAGAAATTTATTATTTGTTGTTTATATAGTTTTCTTTTAAATATTTGCTGTGGAGGGCCCACCTGCGAGGAAGGTTGAAAGAAACACTGAAAACAAAGGGAAAAAGAATTTTTATTTACTCATGTAATTTTTTATTTTTATTTACAAATGAAAATATTGTGCTCTTTCTGAGTTACCTCTATGCCTAGATAGTAGTGAAGAAGTCCAAGATCTGTCATCTCAAACCCATCTTTTAATTCCTTCTTCACAGACTTATTATGATTTTCATCATTACCTGTAATAAATAAGTCATCAACATAGAGAACTAGTATCACCATTTTCTTACCCTGCACTCAAAAATAGAGAGTATCATCTGATTCACTGCGATTAAAACCAATGGAATTCAAGTATGAATCCATTTTCTCATACCAAGCCCTGGGTGCCTGTTTGAGCCCATACAAAGCTTTTTTCAATTTACACACTTTGTGTTCAGCACCCACCTGTTCAAAACCCTGAGGTTGTTTCACATAGACTTCTTCCTGTAAATCACCATTTAAAAAAGCACTTTTAACATCCAATTGATGTACTTTCCAACCATTTTGTGCTGCTAAGGCAATTACCATATGAATAGTGTGCCATTTCGTAGTTGGTGCAAATGTTTCTTCATAGTCAATACCTTCTTGTTGTGCATATCCTTTAGCAACAAGTTGTGCCTTATGTTTATCAATGGAGCCATCTGATTTATACTTAGTCCTATAAACCTATTTACATCTGATGGGTTTAACATGTGGAGGAGGATCAACTAAAACCCATGTATTATTATTAAGTATGGAATCATACTCACATTTCATTGCCTGTTGCCAAACATGTTCAGTAGATGCCTCCTCAATAGTGGATGGCTCAGTGGAAGAAGTAGTAACAACCATAGCATAGTTCACTTGTTTTTTAGAATTCCTGGGCCTTGTTAAACCAACTTCATCTACTGTCAAGTCAGAAAAAGTACTTTGAGCCCATTTTGGATACTTAGACAAATTATTCAAATCAGGGACTCCAAAATTCTCATTAGGTGCATCATTCAAAGGGGGACTTAGAGAATTTTCAATAATTTCTAAGTCATAAACCTGTGAACTTGTAGATGAAGGAGAGGAAAGTGAAGGAATTTGATTCTCATACCATAACTTTGAAGAGTTATCCCCATTATTCAAACCCTTATCTCTTTTTGCATTTTTCCTCTCTAATCTATCAAGTTGAGAATCAATCTCTGCAGTGTTCATAGTCCCAAATTCATCAAATATTACATCTCGACTCACTATGAATTTACCTGAATCCTATGCAAGCAAATGAAACCCCTTTTTATCTTCAGAATAACCAAGAAAGATGCATTTTCGACTTCGTGGTTCCAACTTAGTTCTATGTTTGGGAGGAACCAAAGCAAAACAAAGACATCCAAACACTTTCAAGTGTTTAACTTTGGGTTTAAACCCATACCATGCCTCATATGGAGTTTGTCCCAAAAGTGCAACTGTGGGGGACCTATTTCTCAAATACACTACAGTACCAATGGCTTCGGCCCAAAACTTATCATCAAGTTGTTTATAGTGCAACATGTCACGTGATGTGCCCTCTAAAGTTCTATTCATTCGTTCAGATACTCCATTTTGTTGTGGAGTATAAGCATTACTATATTGTTAATGAATTCCATGTTCTCGACAATAGTCTAAAAATACATTAGAGGTATACTCATCTCCATTATCTGAATGAAAAGTGGCCAAATGTGAACCTGTTTCTTTTTCGACTAAGTGTAAACAATCAACAAAATTAGCGAAAACTTCAGATTTGTTTTTCATAAAGAATACCCAAGTCATCCTAGAAAAGTCATCAATAAACAAGACAAAGTATCTACACCCACCAATGGATGACTTCTTCATGTCACATACATCACTATGAACTAACTATAAACATCTGTTAGCTCTCCAAGATGACTGTTTAGGAAATTTTTCTTGATTTTGTTTGCCCAAAACACATGACTCACAAAGAATACTATCTTTTTGAAAAGTGGGCAACCCATTCACCATACCATATCTCTACAAATCCACTAAAGAGTGGATATTCAAATGTCCATAGCGGAGATGCCATAACCGCTGTGTAGACATAGTACATGTACCTGTATCAACAACTGCTACAAGTTCTATATTTGGAGTAAGCACCTTACAATGCAATCTAACCAAGTTACCATCTTCATATCCTGTATACATGGTTTTATAGTTATCCTTCACTGAATTGATGTAAATGAACCCATTTTCAAGCACAATTTGATAACCTTTCTTTTGAATAGTTACCAAAGAAAGCAAGTGTTTCTTTAATGTGAGAACATACCAAACATCCTCCAAGTATTTTATAGACCCATTAGGAAGAAGAATTTGAATAAAACCAAGTCCTAGTGGTGTATGCATAGACTTATCTGCTAAGGCAACTGGAGAGAGAGAAGCTTCCTTATAAGACCAAAAGAAATCTCTCCTAAATGTCATGTGTTTGGTTGCTCCTGTGTCTAAAACCCATACATCTGTGAGCTCATCTCTAGCCTCATATTCAACATAATCAATGTGCCCCAAAGAAGTAAATGCAAATTCATGGGCTACATTACTAGATTCATCATAGTCATGATTGACATATTGAGCAGAGTTAGTTTTAGTTGCTTTTTGTGGCCTCTAAATTTTATCAAAAGGAACTCTACATTATGAGGCAATATGACCAAATTTTCCACATCTATGACACTGAATGTCAGATATACCTCAACCTCTGCCCCTATATGAATTGTGACCATGTCCTTGATCACTTGTTTCATGTGAATGTGATTGATTAGATTGTTGATTATGTGAATGACCCCTACCTCTATTTTGATATCTGCCTCCTCTGTAACCTCGACCCCCTCTATAACTATTTCCTCTATTGTTTTGATGCCCAGATGAAGATGAACTAGGCTTTGACTCTAAAACATGGGCTTCTTCAGTTTTCTTGGATTTCTTGGGTAGAGAGAGGTCATGTTGGATGAGCAACTCAGCCAACTTATCAAAGGTGATGTCTATGATCTTGTCAGAGACATGCAACATTTCAACAAAATTCTTATAGGACCTTGGTAGTCCTTTCAAAGCAGCAGTAACTATGAGGTCATCATCTAGTTTTCCAAAACTAGCCTTAGTGTACTAAGTAGTGATATTTTTCAACTTAGACATATATTCTCCCATATCCCCATCTTCATCTAATGACAAAGTAAACAACTGCATATGAATATCTATCTTCTTATGCTTAGGTTTCTTATCACACAAATCTGACAATGTTTTCCATGCAGTGTAACTATGAGGAGAATTTTCAATATGAACATACGTATCACAAGTATAACAACATTTAATAAGAGCTAAGGCCTTAGAATCATGCAAATTGAAAATATCTAACTTAGCTTGCTCTGTTGGCAATGTGGGATTTTCATTCTTAACAATATCCCATAACTCATTAAACACTAGTGAAGCCTCCATCAATCGTTTCCAATCTGAATAATTGGAAATTGTTAATCTATCACTATCTGAAAGCAAATTATAAATTTTTGGCATTTTGAAATGAATGAAAGTGTAGTAGAGAAATGTGCGACAAAATGTGAAATAAATGAAACAAATATCACACTCACTGCACAAGACACCGCTTCTACGGGGTTTTGCACTTAACCTCTGCATAGAGCGTAAAATAGAAAAAAATAAGTATTTTTGGTGGGTTTTGCACTTAACCACACCAAAAATCAATGATTACACCCTTATTTCACCAAATTACAACCTTATTCCACCAATTACACCCTTATCTCACCACAACAATGTGAAAGAAAAAAGATTGAATTTCGCCCCTTTTTCAAAAATAAATAACACAATACAATAAGTATGTGTTTTACAATATTTTGAATTTAAAAAAGAGAATATTCCTTTTTCAAAAAAAGCATATTCCAAAGCAAAAACAACTTTTCTCCAAAAAGAAGGGATTTAAACCCTTGACCTCCTCCTTTGCAGGCTTTTAACAAAATAAGC
>JARHVA010002711.1:1652500-1805000 GCA_037957365.1 Torreya grandis | reverse complement strand
AACTAAAATTAAATTATAGAAAGGGAAATATCTAAAAAGTAAATGTGATGTGTACCTTGACTTACCTTCCTTATTGGATTGTTGTTTGTTGTGTTTGTAGTTTTGATTATGAAGGGAATAGAGATTTCTTTTTGATAAACCCAAAAATACAAAACTCAACAGTAAAAGAAAATAAACATAGGAAAGCCAAGATAACTAATGATATGTGGATGGGACATACTTGGAAATTTGGCAAGCTGGGGTGACAAGCGTTATGTCAAACCAAATGACCAAGTCAAAATTTAAAGTAAATCAAGTAATCAAAAATCCAATGCTACTAAAGACCAAAAAACTCAAACAAGTAAAACTTAATTAATAAAAGCAAAATCACCAAGTCAAACAAGGATACATGTCAAAAAGGATGGTAATCAAACGTCAATGTGAAAGTAGTAACAATCCTTACTTGAACAAAGATGGGTAAGTAAAAAAATTGGTAAAATAACATTGATGAATGAGAAGTAACAATCCTTATAGAATCATCAATGGAAAAAGGTGCATAAAATGGAAAAAAACATTGGTGAGTGAAAATTAACAAGCCAACATCACTCAACAATGGAAAAAGTACATAAAAGTATAAATAGACTTAGGTGTCTACAAAAAAAAGGTGGTATAATGATGAAAAATGGTAATAGAAATCAAGGCATATCAAGAAATATAAATCCACAGTGTAAATAAAGTAATTGAAAGTTGCTCAAACATGTTGTGTTACTCTAAGTATAGATAAAACTAAAACAAAGTAGTGCTAACTGTGATCTAGGAATTTGACTCAAGAGAGGATGGTTAGTATGGTGTTGGTTTATGAAAACAAGATGAAAGAAACACACTAATAGCATAACATCTTTAGGCTTAGACACTAGGGAGAGCTTAGTTAACAAAAATAAATGACAAACACAACTAAAAATTAAGGAATAAAACACAATAATTCCTTCACCTTCCTTAGATGCTCTAAATGCATTTGTAGTAGTGGCTTACTTGGTTTTGTGTTCATGAATTCCTTGGTAATAAAAGCTTGGAAACCTTCATCTCTCCTTGGCACCTTTGGCTTGTGGATTGGCTTGGCTTGTAATCAATTTGGCATTGTAACACTAGTTTCATGAAGCTTTTAGAACCAATCTTCCATTATAAATTTTCATTCTCAAGTCTTAAAATTCATGTGGTAAGGCCTCCTATTTATAGATTTTTGAAAATGTCTAGAATCAACCTAAACCATCCATCTTGAGATTGATATGTGTGGTTGAGTATTAATTCAATTTTTGGAATTAAGTTTTTAATTATCCTCATCATTACATTGGAAGAAGGGGTAATTAATAGGCATGGAGGGCATCATGGAAGGCATTGATAAGGCATGGAGGGCATGAATCCTGATATTTGTGGCATTTATATAATAGGGTTGTCTTTCCAAGAAATGAGGTCACCTGATGATGCATATATTTAATATCCATTTTCAAAAATAAGTTTTCAATAAGTTTCCATGGAATTCTTAGTTAGGCATTGATTTGGGTTAATTATCTCTTAAGCATGATGAAGCACTTTGTTCACAAATTACTCAAATTGATCAAAATGCCTTGTTATTGGTCTAAAATTTATCTAGATTATAACTGGAAGGTAATGTTAGATGCATTGGATCTATATTCCTATTTAGGATGTTACTAAAAACAAATAACAAATGGATGCTTCTTGTGTAGAAGATTTGATAGGAAAGAGCAATCCAGAGCACCTAAGTACAAAATTAGCATTTTGACTCAGAATGATCTAATCAAAGTTAGCTAGCCCATAAATTATATTTCCCCATTTAGGGATACCGTAGCTAAGATTAGCACTTGAATATGTTAGTTTCACATCATTTAGCATGTTTTAGTGTTTTAAGCCAAATTGTGCATTTTGTGTAGAAATTGGCCAAAAGCTTGATTGGAGGTTATTGGTGGCTAGATTTAGGTGTCTATAGTTTTCCCCTATTTGGTAAAGCATTGAAATATATAATCACAATAACATCTTCTCAAATAATGAAAAGGTCATGAATGCTTACAATTATAATGATGATAAACTAACTGTATGATGCCTCCTCGAGGGAGCGATTGGCATAAGCAAGGTCGGACAATGGTCCCTCAAAAAGAAAGAAGTGAAATGAGGGGACCAAAGAAAGTAAATATGATGGGATGAAAACACAATGATACTAAAAACATAGTCAAAATCATTAAGAATGCAAGTGGGATAGTGCATAATGGTTTGCCCAAAGGTGGTTATAAATATTGTAACCTGATAGTGGCAATGTGGTATGATAACACAATGATTTTCCCAAAGGTAGTTATAATCATTGATAAGATGGAGCTTCCCTAGTTAGGATAAAAAAACAAGATAACATGCCCTTATATAGGTAGAAAAAGTAAAGTGGTGACAACATAATGATTTGCCCAAAGGCAGTTATAATCATTAAGAAATGTAGGTGGGATGGTGTGCAATGATTTTCCCATAGGCGGTTATAATCATTAGACCCCAATTATGGAAAACATGATAAACTTGGCTGAGGATGATCATAACTTAACACAAAGAGTAATAAGGAATTGGAAAAAACTACTAGTAGGGATATGCTCATCTAAACTAATAAAGGTTGAAATTATTTTATGGCTAATTACTCTATTTGGGATATGATTGGGAGTGAATCAGGATGTTAGTGTTGAAGAGATGACCCATTGATAAATAGACTTCTTTAATCTAAGGTTTGTTGTAGCATATTTCGGTAGGCATCATGCTATAACATCATCAGGACTTGGCTGAAATATGCATGAGGACTGATTCTAATAATCTAATACTCAATAAAAAATAATGCACCAATGATAGAAACTATGATGACAATGTAAACATATGAATATGGATGGATCTAAGTGTAAGTGTGGGAAAGGAATCACCCAATGAACACACATAAACTAAATCAAGGCAACAGTGTTGAAAATAAACAAATAGGTAGACAAACAAACAAAATAATCAAAAACAAACAAATAAATAATACAATAGAAACCCTATGAACATTGCCCCTAGAAAATAGGTGACAACTTAACCAAAAAAAATAGGGGAATAAAAGAAAAGGAAGGGGGTGTACAAGCTATCTCCATATGCACTAAGCAAGTGGATGTTACCTACATATTTCCATGGATGTAATATCTAATAAAAAAACTTCAAGCCAAATGTAGTTTTCCTAGGGAATGAGGAGAATGTGATAATTGATGAAAACAAATAGAATGGATGTGATAAAAGAATAAGAATGGTTTTGTAAAATAGTAAGTGCATGAGAGAAAAGTCTAAAAAGGATGGGGAAAATAAATGACAAGTGATTTTCTTATAACTTAGTAATGGTTCCCATAATCCTTAAGGCAAAGAAGTGGTTAATGTTTTTATTCTTTTCTAATAATTTTTCAAATGTTTTTGGAATTTTTTGAAGTATCTTAACTCGATCAAGAATGATGAGACACTTAAATGGTTGAAGGTCACAAAATGGTGAGATAATTTAAACTAAGGTTGCTCACAAAATGGTGAGAGTGTGGCTTAGGTTACTTGAAAAATGGTGATATAATGGTGGAAAGGGTGATTGAGTTGACCTCAATAAGTATCAATCACTACCTACATAGTCCCAAAGGAGGACCTCAAGTCATTGTAGTTATACCCTTATAGTAGAGGAATTTGACTAGTGTAGTAGTTAATTCAAATAAAATAGGCATAGTTGGTAAAAGACATAGTAGGACATAGGAAGTGGTAAGTTGGTACATCAAGGATTAATGTTACTCCTAGTTTTCCCATAGATATCTATAACTAGGACACAACATCATAGATCAATGGTACTAATTTTCCCAAAGGAGGTTATAATTAATAAAAATAGCAGTGGTAAGAAAGAAATAATAAATAAAAGATGAAACCATTGAAACTTCTATCATATTATTCAAAAATATGATATATATCTAAAGTAATTGAACAAACTAATGAAATTGATCAAATACCTTAATGCTGAAAATGTGTAACCAATGGCAAAAACCAAGGTCAAATGGGAGAGGCTTTAGAACACAGTGGGTTGATAGGTCAAAATAAAAAAGTGGATACAATGAAGAGAATGGATAAGGATGGTATTTGTACAAATAAGAATAGTGATAAAATAAAATAACTAAAATGGTCCTTACATATAATAGACCTTAGTGATCAAGCATAGTACCATTTGAGATTAATAGTATGCATCAAATCAGGAAGTTCATATCCATCTAGTGTGGTGAGCTTGTATGATCCTCATCCATAATCTGTAGTAATGATGAAAGGCCCTATCTAGTTTAGTTTAAATTTCCCTTTATGCTTCTTCTCAGTCATGGTATTATTTTGGTTTTATTTAAGAACAAGATCACCAAGTTTAAATTTTTTATACTTAACACACCAATTATAATGGCCTTTGAGTCAGTTATGATATGCTTGAAGATTTTTGAGAGTGGTTTTGCACTTCTCATTAAGTATGTCTAGCTCTTGTAGGTGAGCTACTCAATAGTCATGATCATCTATGACATGCTTGAAAGAGATGCACAGTGAAGGCAATTAGACCTCAATGGGAAGGATGGATTTAGTACCATAAATGAGTATAGAGTGGCTCTTATGGGGGTACAATGATTGGTATGGTATGCCTGAAGGGCAGGGAATAGTTATAAGTGCCAATCATGACTGGCATCATTGACAATCTTTTTGAGAATATTAAAAATAGTTTTGTTAGATGCCTCATCTTGGCCATTACCTTGAGGGTAATATGTTGTAGAAAAATGTTGTGTGATGTTATATTTAGTACATACCTATTCTACATCCTTGTTCTTAAATTATTCTCTATTATCAAATATAATGTCAGAGGGGATACCATAGTGGCAAATGAGATGGTTGAAAATGAACATAGAAATTTTCTTTCTAGTCACATAAGTGAGGGGTATAGCTTCAACCCACTTAGTGAAACATTCAGTGGTAGTAAGGATATATTTATGGCCATTAGATGAAGTGGGATTAATCTTCCCAGTGAAGTCAAGTCCCCATGTAGAAAATGGCCATGGTATCAACATTAGTTTCATAATTTTTATTGGGGCATGAATTAGATTAGAATGTCATTGACATTTGTCTCAATTTTTTACATATGCAACATCATCTATATCCATCATGGGCCAATAATAACCAGTTCACAATAGCTTTTTGGATAGGATTGTGCCACTAGAATGAGCACCACATACTCCATTTTGAACTTCTCTTAACACTAGTCTAGAATCTACCAAAGTTAAATAATGAAGTAGATTTCCATCAAAACTACGATGGTAAAGGGTAGATCCAATTAGAGTATAATGAGTGAAATGATGAATGAAGGATTTGGTTTGTTTTCAAGATAGGTTAGGTGTCAAAACTTGGTCATAAAAGTAGTTTTAAAGGTCTAAGTAACAGATAAAATTAGGACCAATAATATCATAAATCATGGTAATGGTAGAAGGTTCACGAGCTGGTGTTAAAAAATTCTTGATAAGTAACTAATACTCTCTAAATTTATCTATTTGTCATATTAGAGAGTGAATAGTAGCCATGGCATCCTTAGTTCTATTACTATCCCTTGGTATGTGCTCAAATTGAATATTGGTAATTTGTTGCTTAAGAGTGTCGACCATGGCTTTATATGGAACCAACTTGTCATCTTTGGTATAAAAATGATATGTGACCTAATTAATGATTAAATAAGAATCACCATAAACTTGGAGATGAGATATATTCTAATGCACTAATTTTTGAAGTCTTGTAACAAGTGTTTCATACTCAGCCATGTTGTTTGTACAAAGAAAGTTGATTCTAAATTATTTAGGGATTAGATCCCCCTATGGTGTAATAAATAATAGGGTTGACCCAGATCCATTTGTAGTAAATGAACCATCAAAATATATCCTCCAAGGCTACTAATCAAGGGGTGTTTCAATGATGGTCATTATAGATTCATCAAGAAATGAAAATGTGAGTGGTTGTGTGTCTATGAGAGGTGCTTTAGCAAGTTGATCGTTAAGAACTTGTCCCTTGATTATCTTCCAATTGACATAATCTATGTAAAACTCACTAAGAACCATGATCCATTTATCCATTCTACCTTTCAAAGCTTTATTAGATAGTATATACTTGATCATATCTACTTTTGAAATGACCATGGTCTTATTATTGAACATGTAATGGCATAGTTTCTAAGCTATGAACACCATGGCTAGACAAACTTTTTTAATAGGTGCATAGTTATGTTCATATGAAACCAAGGTAAGGCTTAGGTAATATATGACATGTTCCTTTTTATTGTCATCATGTTCAGCCAAGAGTGCCCCTAGAGCATGGTTGGTAGCTGATAGGTATAACAAAAATGGCTTTCTTGGCATAGGAGGTAATAAAATAGGTAGATTAACAAGATAGTCTTTGATTTGTTGAAAAGCTATTTGGAAATGATCATCATAGTGAAAATCAACTCCCTTCTTCAAAAGGTGTGTAAATGGATGACACTTTTCTTCTAACTGAGATATGAAGTGTTGGATTGACTAGATCTTACCTTATAAACTATAGAGTTGCTTTAAATTGATTGGTGGTGGCATCTTAGTTATATCATGGACTTTAATGGATCAACATCAATACCTCTACAAGATATGATGAAGCCAAGTAATTTTCCTAAAGTTACATTAAACACACATTTATTTAGATTAATTCTAACTTTGTACTCTCATAATCATTCAAATATCTTATGAAACACTACTGGATGGCTGGCCCTAGTTTTATATTTTCCTAATATGTCATCAACATAGTCTTCAACAATATCATGAATCATATCATGGAATATGATAGTCATGGCCCTTTGATTTATAGCTCTAGCATTCTTAAGGCCAAATGGCATTATCTAATAATAAAATGTTCCCCATGGAGTGGTGAATGATGTTTTATGTTAGTCTTCTTATGTTGTTCTGATTTGGTTGTATCTTAAAAATCCATCTATGAGTGAAACAATTTCATAACCTACCATGGAGTTGATTATCATGTCAATATTAGGCAAGGGAAAATCATATTTAGAATAAGCTTTGTTGATGTCTCAAAAATTAGTACAAATTATGATCCCTTTAGGCTTTTTATTAATAGGTACCACATTAGAGATCTAGTCTGAGAAGTCAATGGATTAGATACATCCTTCTTCTAAGAGTTTTTCCAACTCTTTCTTTACCAATACAAAAATGCAAGGATGCATCTTACGTAACTTTTATTTTACTAGTTTAGCATCAGGATTAACCACAAGATGGTGCAGAACCAAGGTGGGGTCTAAACTTGGCATGTCAGAATAGGCCCATGCAAAGATATCTACAAATTCTCTCAATATAGCTGTAAAGAGGTCACATTCCTCCTCAGTGAGGGATGATCCTAATTTTATCCATTTCAGGTTTGATGGAGTCCTGATATTTACCTCTATTATATCTTTGACTAGAAGGGTTGAACCATATTCTAGGATAGTAGGAAATGACTTGAACTATTGAATTATGTCAGGGTCCTTTGTTATGACTTGATCTTCAACTTCTCATAGGCATGATGAATTTGAGTCCCCTAATGGGAGATCTATCCATGTGATAAAAATAATCAATTTTTTTTTGAAGAATTTAATCAAATACTTGTTATTTCTCAAACTTGAACTTGGACCCATAGGCAAGTTCATCATTGGTGGTCTCCTAGTGTAAATTTGAAGAAGAATGAATACCCCCATCTAATGGCACTTGAAACAAGTTTTCACCACTAGACTGACCTTTATCTTTACTTTTTTATTTGGTCAAAAAGCACCTCAAAGAGGTTTTCACTTTGGGACCTCAATGTTTTAATAATTTTTTTTGGCTAAGGGTGTTCACTCGTTCTTTAAAATAGGCTACATGATCTAATGTGATTGAGAATCTTGATTTGTGATCTCCCAATGAAAAATTATCTCTAAGGCCTAAAAAGTCACAGAATGCCTCATCATTCTAAAAGTCATCAATTAGTAGACTGAATTCTTTTTGGTCCCAATCTATCAGTTGGGAATAATATAATGGAAATTGATTATGATGAATGGTCAAAGTAACATTACAAATGATATTGTTATCAAACAGGTTGGTTTTAGCTAGGTCATCAAAGGTGAGGTAATGATTAGACTCTGTTTCATTATTGGCATCATCATCACTAGTCTCTAGTGATGGAGTTTGAATAAGATATGTGGGGTCAGACCTTGATAGTTTGAATCTAAGTCCATAAGGTCTTTCATGCTTAGTCATGGAAATTGGCTTGATGGTTCCTTGTTGATTTAGTCTGACACCTCTTCTTTCATAAATGTGATGCTCCATGATTGTATTAGGAATAGGATACTTTGCATTTTTATAACAATCAACTTGGTTGTCATTGTATAACCATGATTCATCCCCTTTAATAGGGTCAGGTCCCAGGCTAGATGTTGGTACAAATGTGATAGGTCCCTTATCTTTATTCTATTATTTGTAATGTATATATAGGGTGACTTTAGGTCACCCAAAGGTTTTTGGATTCTGAGGAAGATTGGCAATATGAATGTATCATGGGTCACATGCTCTCCTAGTCCATTATCTAAAATGGTGAAATGATTAGAAGCTTCAAGAGGTAGCATGTGGGAAAGGGAATCTAAGGTATTAGGATCTATGAAATTATATGGTAAAGGATCAATAAGTATAGCCTTTCTTTATGTTTCTTATAATTTGGATTCATGTCATACTAATAATTTTAGTTTTGAAACTCAACCTTGAGATGTTTTCAGTGTTCATATGGGTGTAAATCTCTTAGAATATTCACTTCCATCCATGAGTGGGAAAAATTGATACATTGGTACAACATTGATGAGACTATATGAATCTCATGTAACCAAGGCCTACCTAGAAGCATATTATATGATATCTCAAGATCAATCACATGGAAAAATATATCATGGGTCAAAGGCCTAATGATAATTGGAAAACTAATGGTTCCTTGTGATTCTCTTTCCTAATTATCATAGGCTTTGATGGTTATTCTTTCTAGCTAGAGATCTACCATTGTGTACCCAAAAAGCTTGATAAGATTTAGAGATACTATGTTAAGGTCGGATCCATTGTCTATAAGGACATATTTCAATTTAACCTATATTATATAAAATTCTATGTATAATGGATTATTATGGAATGGGCCAAGAGAAGACATATCACTTTGGTTGAATGTGACTTGTTGGGCTGGAGCTAGGTGTCCAACTAAAGCTTGAAATTTATCAGGGGATATGTCACTAGCAATAGTAGATTGGGTCAAAAACTCATTTAATATGTTCTTGTGGATTATTGACATTCATATAAAATCTATAATGGAAATTTATGCTAGTGTCTTCTGTAATTATTCCATAATATCAAATTTCTTTTCTTAGTAAGCAGTGAATGGTTTATTCTAAAGTTGAACAGTTGGTTGAATGATAGTCCAAGTGGAAAATGGTTGTGGCCCTAGGATAGTAATATTTGACCTTTGAGTTGTGATTACATAATCAGGATGAAATACTAGACCATTATTGCTAACCAATGTTTGGAATGGTGTAGGACCAAATAGGACAAGTCTTGGTTGTCAATACACTCACATGTGGTCACGTGGCAAGGATGAGTTGTCAATATAAGGTCCAAAATGGAAATTCCTAGTTTTTTGGTTTACCTGTATGCATTCCCAAGTCAAAGAAGGATTATCCATGTAATTTGGTTGAATTCCATTGTTTAGAAATGGTCTAGGCTTATTAGTGTTTGGTCTAGGATTAATAGATATGGTATTAACACTACCCCCTACAATATGACCTACAAACCTATTGTAGTCATGTGTAATTGCATGGTAGGTTTCTTTATTGTTACCATTATGACCTTGGTTTTGTATATTATTATATCATTGTGGGTTCTATTGATTTTTTTGGTTTATCCTTTGATTTGATACTCTTGATTTTGCTACTACACTAGCCATTGTTGTTGATTATTTTGCTTCTATTGATTATTATGTCAAGGGAAAAAGGATTTGATAAATCCTAATAGTTTGATTAGAAGTGAATCACCTTTATCCAATAATATCTCCCTATTCTCCAACATATTCTTAATTAAATACTTGATTTGGACACATCTTCATAGATTATGCCCATTGACCTGTGATAGTCACAAAATTTATTTTCATGATACCAATCAAGATAAGGAATTCCTTGTAGATAATGATTTGATATAGAGAAACTAATTATATTAGTGTTAATAAGCTTATGAAATATATAATCAATAGGTTCTCTTGGGTAATTAAAGACATGATGTGCAGGCATGGTTCTCTTAAGAGGGGTTTACAATGGTAACGGCTACTATATTTTTTGTGCAGGTCTAAGTTATTATACTTGAAATATTGGTTGAAGAGGTTTTTGGGTAAGATTAAGTTGAAAAGGTGGTGTAGATGATTTTTTCACTATTTGTACATGATAGGATTTAGTTACTCCATTTCCCATAACATTCTTATTGTGATTGAATTACTTTAGTTTTTTTTGGTTATTGGCCTATGTTGGTTATGATGTTGGTGCTTCAATGGGATGTTGGTCATTTCCTTGATTGGTACCTTGATTTTCATTTGTTGAACTAAGCTTGATAACTCCTTTATTAATGAGTTCTCACTCAATCAACAAGCCTTTGTCAATGATTTCCTTGTAATTATGTGTACATTGTAGTTCTTGATAATAAACTATCTCACTGTGAAAATTTTTAGTAAACATAATAGCTAATAATTTATCTAGTAAACTATGGGTGAAATATATGGAAAGGGATCTCCATCACTATAAATAACTTTCAAAACTCTCACCAGCTTTTTTATTTACTTGCATTAAGTCCACTAATGAAATCTCATGCTCGAGATTATAGGAAAAGTGTTACACAAACTTATCAAAAAGATCATCAAAATCTATTATTGAATTTTTGGGCAAATTTAAAAACCACTCCAAGGCTTGTCCAGCCAAGATCCTTAGAAACATCATCAAAAGGTAAATTTCTATATATTACATTAGTTGACATGCAATAAAGAATTTGGTCAAATGAGCCCTAAGGTCACCTTTCCCTTTGTATTTGTCAAATTTTGGTGGTTCGTATCCTGGAGGAAATGGTAACCAAAAATAATCCATGTTGAATTGGTAGGAACACACATCATCTAATTTTAAATTTTTAACTTATTTACCATCTTGAATGGTAGTAATTGCATCCTTCATCTATTACAATTCTTGGGATAGGAAACTAGAAGGAACATTAGTTTGAGGGAGAAATTGGGTAGATGGTTGGGAGGTCACAAGTGGGACACTTTGACAAAAGTATGATAGAGATATCTATTGGGTTATATTGGCTTGGTTAGGGAATGGACCAAGAATACACATACATAGATTAGGATGTACTTAAAATTGCACACTTGGTTGTGTGATATTCTTGTTTGGGTTGGTGATAAAGGTTTGACTCAGAGGATTTTGTGGTTGGAATGGAGGGATATAGATATACTATGCCTACTGTGGTTGAAATGGGACATGTTGTTGACTAATCAATACTTTCTATTAAGTGGGAACTTATGGACTAAGACCTTATCTCTAGATTTGTGGCACATTTTGAACCAATAGTTGTCTAATAGGTACCTAAGAAACATGGGGACCTCCTTGTTGTAAAAATCCCTATGAGGAATTGAAAGAAAGTTGCATATTTGGCATCTATCATTGACCAATATTTGCATATTGTTGACTAGTCATTACTTGGTTTTAGATTGGCATATTAGTCTATGACTGAAGAGGTATGCTCATTATTACCTGGTGAGGTGAAACATTTGTTTCCCCTGATTAAGGTGGTAATGTATTTTTATTCTATTGCATTGATACACTAGGTTGTGTCTATTGTTGTGGCATAATAATTGATATCTATTGAGGAGGAGTAGGATTTATCACATTCTATCATTGAGGTGTGACATTAGCCATTGTTTGATTACCTAATCCCATAGGTTGCACACTTGAGGAATCTGCTAGTTGAGGTTGGGGTGTAGAAACTCTTATTCCCTAGTATGATGACCTATTCATAGGATTATTTAGAGGCACATGTTTTTTGGCTAATCATTTGTGTGTTAGTACCACTTTGATCAAGATTAGGCATTTCTTGCACATTATCCACTATGTTTGGCTCACTATTATATGTATAGGCCAAAGACACTTCTTCAATAATGGGCATATGCATCAGGTTATCTATCAAAGTGGTTTGTATGAATGGGTCAAAACTTAGATTCTCTTATCCAAATAACTCTACCAACACTCTTGTTGAAGGATCTAGATTAATGAGAGGCTAACTCACCATATTCATTTGATTAAAATCACATGATAAATTTAGATAAGTTTGATATGGTGTATGTATTTGGTTAAATTGATCTTCCATGATGTTTTTTCCTTGATTAGATATATTAGGATCTTGGTACATTGTTTGTATTGGAGCCATAAGATTTCTAGAAGAAGCATGTTGATCATAAATGATATAATGGGGCACTCTTACTAGACTTGGCAAATTTTCATGGGGAAAGTCTACTGGAAACTTAGCCCCTACCTCTATGGCTCTAACCAAAATCTCATCTTTGTTCTCTAATAAATTTCATTCAAAAAAGAATGGGTCATATGTGGATGCCATATTAGTAGAATATGACTATTGAAAAACTAGATCATCCATTATGGGTATTATAGCTAGGTATTATGCAATTTATTTTTGGTCTTGTTCTGAATAAGGTGGTATGTTAACCAGATAGTTAGCTAATGGATCTTCACTTTGTGCCCTTTATTTAGTATTATAAAAGGGATAAGAATCCATCTCATAAGCAATATTATCTGCATAGGGGTTTTACACCATTTCTTCTTACGTAACTACATTATTAATCCTTGAATTATACATGAGTCCACTTTAAGTGTAGGAATGCATGTTGGGATCCATAGTCAATGCTTTGTGATAAAAATTCAAAGATTTATATAAAATCTAAAATTGATAGAATGTCTAAAATATATTATGTTCCAACTCGGTCTAGATTTGTCAAAAGGATGAAAAGGTTTATGCAAAGATTTATGAGGAAACAAGATAGCATGAAGTATCTAACATTTCATTGTTCACATAAAGATAAGAAAGTAAATGGACTAAAAATCAAAATACCAAAATCTAATGTTAAAGTGTTTTAGATTAGTCTAATTTAGGAATTTAAAAGTTGCTAGTCTTTTGGCCAAATATGGCATCAAAATCTAGGCTCAAACAAGGCATACATTAGGACTCTTAGCTAAACATTATCAAATTCTAGACTTTGAAATAGATGAAAGTTTTAATCTAATGGATTTGAAACACTTCTAACAAAAACTAGGCATTTGATTCTTGGACATTAACTTGATCAACTAGGTATAAGGTATGAAACAAAAGGCACTTTAGAAATAGTTTATTTTCTCACCAAAAAATGGTATAAAACTTGGTTCTTTTGATAAATAAGCTAGAAAAAAGTAAATAGTACAACTATTTTAGAATAAAATATCACAAAAGTACACTTGGATTGGTCTAAAAATATAGGAACAAATTTTAACAATATGGTAAAGGGTCTATGAAACAATATTTGAATTGTTTTGGGCAGTGTAATGTCATTATACTACCCAACAGGTGTGACAAAAAGGTGTATTTCAAAAAATCTCTAAGGCAAAGACATTTCCCTACAATTTTGACACCATAACACTACATTTCTTGACTCAAAATGTTTTGGTTCATAGACTCAAAGTGTATGTGTTTAGCACAAAATGACTTAAATCTATCAAGTGATGATAATGATTATGAGTATTGAATGACCTTCAACCCAAATTGGAAATTAAACCTAAGTTCCCTCAAGTTTAGTGAAAATGATAAACCCACTTAACAAATCAACCCTATGAACTTATAAATGTGAAATTTAAAATTTATATTATAAGCGAAGGACTTAAACAACTTTGGTAAAGGTCTAGACTCAATTTAGCAGCATAACTATGCCAAAGTGGATGATATGACTCTCAAGCTTTTGATGAAATTTTGAACAAGGCAAATTGATGATATCATGTAGGCATCATAACACCTCTTTATTAAAGGAAAATTTGGACTATGTGTTTGGTTTGGATTGTTTGTTTACTCAAAGTTTTGACTTCAAACAAGACTCTAATCTAGGACAAGACCAACTAATTAACCACTCTTAAATCCTAAACTGACAAGGTTGCTTGGTATTGTTGGAATCCATCAATATATGACATTTAAAAGGATTTTAAGTGTTCATCCGAAAGTAAATGTGAATTATATAGTAGGATTTTTACACCCCCCCCTTCTCTCAAATGACAATACTATGGCATGAACCTTGAGGTGCACCTTACACCAATAACACTTCCATGGCAAGTGGGGATTTATCTAATATCTAACAAGTTTTTGAATGATCTAAGTGAATCAATTATACAATTACTTTCATGCCAAACAATTTAAAATAAAAGTATATATTTTGGGTTCATATCACTTGGCTTGTTATAAAAAGGTCTAGTCATTTTTACTACATCATGTTGTTTGCTCAGTGTATTGCAATGTCTAAAGTGCCACTATGTCCCATGTGCAAATCTAATTAGGATCCAAATGAAGTCAATGTCAGGAGGTGAAACCTTAGGTCAAATCTTCCCTAAAGAACTTGTGGGAGGTGATGAAGTCCCCCTCACAGTGCATGTTTACATAAAAATAAAGAAAACATGAAAATAGAAAGACTTTAGGGTCATTTTCAAGGTCACCCAAACTTTGATGAGATTTTAGGGAATTCTTTAGGGAAATTTATTTCTAATCCTTAAACTAGGATATTTGAAATAGGAATGGTGATTTTTATTCCAAGGGTTCCCTAAAGGGGATAAATGGGAGAGTATACATGCAACATTCCTCTTTTTTACAAACAAAATCTAATTAAACTATTGCAAATAAAAATTTACAAGTGTGTTCAATTTTAAGCCCAAATGAAACATTTGGTGGTGTTCATTTGAACCCTTGGTCTTAATATTGTGAACTTTGAAAATATTCATCTAAGCATCTAAATTTTTCATTAAACACCAAAACAAAGTTCCTAATTCATTTTTAGATATGCAAAAGGTGATTTAAAACATGTTTTTACCAAATTTCAAGCTTGGTACTACAACAAAAATGTTAGCATGTCCTTTATCTTTGAATCTCTTTTGGATTTAAAATAGTAAACTTTAGAAAAAGAGCTCCCAGGTCTATTTTTTAAGAAAAACACAATGATCGACATCAGTTTATATAACCGATGATGGTTACATTTTCTAACTGATGTCAGTTATCTAACCAACATCAGTTATACCAATGTGACTGATGATAGGTATATAACTGATGTCAATTTTTGTAATCAATGTCAATTAAGATATGCAACTGATGTCAGTCTTACCTACCGATGTCAGTTACTATGTAAAATTGTGGCAAATAAAAATGGCAAAATAAGGTTAGAAAATCAATTTGAAAGAGTTTTAAAGGTCCAAATGAGTATTTTAAATTTTTAAAATGATCTTCTTCAGGTGTGAGATGCATCTAGTCACACTAATAATGCTATAATGTGATCTAGGAATTTTACTCAAGAGAGGATGGTTAGTATGGTGTAATTCTAAAATGAAAACAAGATGAAAGAAACACACTAATAGCATAACATCTCTAGGCCTAGACACTAGGGATAATCTTAGTTAATAAAAACAAATGATAAACACAACTAAAAAGTAAGGAATAAAACATAAGAGTTATTTCACCTTCCTTGGATGCTCCAAATGCCTTTGTAGTAGTGGTTTGCTCAGTTTTGTGCTCATGAAGTCCTCGGCAATGGAAGCTTGGTTACCTCCATCTCTCCTTCGCACCTTTGGCTTTTGGGTTGGCTTGGATTAGAATTAATTTATCATGGTAACACTAGTTTCATGAATCTTTTATAACCAATCTTGCATTATAACTTTGCATTCTCAAGTCTTAAAATTCATGTGGTAAGGCCTCTTATTTATAGATTTTTGCTAATGTCTAGAATTAACTTGAACTATCCACCCTGAGATTGAGGTGTGTGGTTAAGGATTAATTCAATTTTTGAAATTAATTTTATAATTATCCTCATCATGAAATTGGAATAATGGGAAATTAAGAGGCATGGAGGGCATCATGGAAGTCATTGATGAGGCATGGAGGACATGAATCTTGATATTTATGGCATTTATGGCCTAGGGATGTCTTCCCAAGAAATGAGGTCACTTGATGATGCAGATATTCAATATCCATTTCTAAAAATAAGTTTTAAAAAAATTTCTATGGAATTCTTAGTTAGACCTTTATTTGGGTTAATTTATCTCTTAAGCATGATTAAGCACTTTGTGCACAAATTACTCAAATTGATCAAAATGCTTTATTATTGGTCCAAAATTTGATTGGTTTTGAATTGGAAGGTAATGTTAGATGCATTAGATCCATATTAATATTTAGGATGTTACCAAAAACAAATAACAAAGGCATGCATATTATGCACAACATTTGATATGAAAGAGCAATCCAAAGCACCTAGGTGCAAAATTGGCATTTTGACTCAGAATGATCTGATCAAAGTTAGCTAGCCTATAAATTTAATTGCCCTATTTAGGGATACCATAGCCAATATCAACACTTGAATATGTTAGTTTCACATCATTTAGCATGTTTTAGTATTTTTAAGCCAAATTGTGTATTTTGGGTGGAAATTAGTCAAAACCCTGATTGGAGGTTATTGGTGGCCAGATTTAGGTGTCTACACTAACATGTATTTAATATGTGAATAATAAAGAATTAGAGAAGAGGTAAAATATAATTAAAATCACACATGCCTATTAAGGGGGAAATGATATGGGTAGAGTGGAGAATAAATGAAAAACCAAGGTAGAGGAACTCTTTATTGAAGTCAAGACACTCAAATTAGGTATGTCAAAACAAGAGGAATTTTGATCTTAAGGACTCTGAAGAACTTATCTTAGCCATACAAGTCTTAAGTAAACAAATGAAGTATGTAGATCATCCCATGAAGTCTATATTCATGCAAATTAAAATGGACCTACCTTCTCATATTGTGTTCCTTATTCCTCAAGACCCTTTATAGATTCATTGGTCTACTACAAATATTGGGTACTTGCATGAGAAAGTAATTAGCACCATATATTTTATTGAATTCTCCTATTATAATCTACTATCCTACCACACCCTAATATACCTTGGCTCTATTATGAGGCCAAATGTATAGTTTGAGCTTAGATTAGAGATAGGATATGTGCTTGTAATCATGTATTTTGGTGTGATTTTGACTTTTGAGATTTGTATGTTTCCTTTTGTATATCATTTATTTTTATTTCAAATTATTTGGATTTTGACTTTTTTTTATGGATTTTTCTATTCCCCCTCCATATAGATCTGGAAAACCAAACATGGGTGTTAAATATGACTTTTATTTTAATACTTGGGACTCGGTTACTAAGAGAGAGAACTTTAGAGAGCATGGTGTCTAAGAGTTTTGTTAATCTAGGTGAAATAAATTTTATGTCTTTACTTTGACCTTATTTTATCCAATGTGGAGTGAAAGGATAGGAAATCAATAGGAATGAAACATGAAATAATTTGAATTACTTCAAATCATTAAAAATGTGACAAAGGGTGAAAAAGGGTAGAATGATTGTAAAGTGTGAATCCTTATAATAAGAATAAGGAAAATGTAGTAAAACATTCTAACATATATTGTTGTGCAAATTTCATCTATCAAAATAAGTAAAAGCTAAAGTTGAGAACAAAGATCAAGAACTCGTAACCATTAAAAAATGAATTATAGATAAACGAATGAAAAATATGGTGGTTTTATGAGGAAGACCAAGTCCTCTCCATGGTCTTACACTGTAAGCAATAAAAGATAAACCCATGAGGGTGACAAAAAGTATTTTAAAATTAAATAAGATAAGAAAAAGATAGTATTTATGAGGAAGGCCAGGTCCTATCCATGGTGTTACCTACAACTCACAGAAGAGAAACTTGAAGGGTGACAAAAAGTGTGTAAAAATTATAAAAATGAAGAGTATAAAATTATGTCATAAGGAAGATCGGGTCATATTCATAGTTTTATAATGCAACTCATGAGAATAAGGGAAACCAAAATAGTAAAAGGATGGACTAAGTTTTGTGAAAATAGATACCTATTGTAGAGGGTGAGACCCATGTAAATAACCTAAAAAAAATTATAAATAGATAACATATAAAAATCATGAAAAGAAGGGAAGGATTAGGCAAAATAAGTTTTAAGAAATTATGCATTTTTAGGCTCTTTGAAAACATGGCCTTCATTAGTTTGAAGGCAATAGGTACTTAGACCAAGAATATCTTTGACTAAGTAGGAACCCCACCATTTTCTAGCATATTTACCTTCTTTGTCATGAGTGTAGTCTAATTTAAGGACAAGATCATCAACATTAAACATTTGAAATTTAACATGTTTATTATGTTGTTTGGTAATATGGGCCTTGTATTGGTGATTATGTTACAAATCATAAATATGACATTCATCAAGGAGATCAAGGGAATGAAGGTGAGCTTCACATAATCCTTTAGTAGCTTTGATACCATATATATATATATAATGAATCTCAACTTATAATGAAAGGACTAATTCAAAACCATAGACTAGAGAGAACAACATTTCCCCAGTGGTAGTATGTATGCTAGTGTGATAGGCCCAAAGAGAAGGATATAGATGAAGGTACCAATCTGTGTGGGTTTCAAAAATTGTCTTTTATAGACTTTTATTAAGAATTTTGTTTATAGCCTTGACTTGGCCATTTAATTATGGATGATAGGGTGTGAAAAATTTGTGATTGATTTTAAATATAGCATAAAGTTGTTTGACATCCTTATTTTTAAAATTACCACCATTATCAAAAGTGATGGTATGAGGAACACCAAAGTGGAAAATGATTTGATTAGGATGAATTTTGAGATGGTGGTACTGGTGACATTAACAAGGGGCATAGCTTTGACCCATTTTGTAAAATATTTTGTTGTTATGATTATAAAGACATGCCCATATTGAGATCAAGGTAATTTACCAATGAGATATAATCCCCACATGGAGAATGGTCAGGGAGATTTAATGGTTTGAAGATCAGCTAGAGGTGAATGAATTAAATCATCATAAATATTGAAAGGAATACACTTTTTTACAAATTAAATGGCATAATTTTAAAGATTAGGCTAAAAGTATCCCATATGTAAGAATTTGTGGGTTCATAACATGTTTGCTATAGTGGCCACCACAAATGACCCCATGTGCTTGTTTAAGAAGAGGATGAACTTCATATTGCAAAACACAATGGTGTAAGGTACATTTAGCATTGTGATAATAAAGGATGTTATATCAAAATAAATACATAAAATCTTGTTTAAGAATGTGATTCTTTTCATGGGAGTCTAAATTGGGAAGATAAGTTTTATGTTCTAGAAATTGAATAATGTCTTTGTACCATATGTTTTATCAAATGGTGATAACCTCAATGTGGAAGATTAGTGAATCATGTGGTTGAATAAAAGATGGATATTTTCTTATTTATATAAGAAAATTGGGATCAGAAAGAACTTGGTGTGGATGACAAAGAGATGCTAGATAAGAAAGGGAATCAAAAATATAATTTTTATCTTGAGGGATAGGCTCTATAGTGAAAGAGATGAAATATTTGGTGAGAGTAGTTATAATTTGATGATAAGTAATAATATTTTCAATTTTTCATTGGTAATAACCATTAACTTGGTATAAAATGAGATAATAATCACCTAAAGCATGTAGGTATTGGATACCTAAATCAAGGGAAACTTTTATTCCTAAGATTAGATCTTCGTAATCTGCCATGTTGTTAGTGACATTAAATGCTAAGAAAAAAGCTAAAGCAATGATTTTTACAAGAGGAATCATAAGAATTTAACCTATCCCAAATCGTTGAAGGTATTTATAACTATCAAAGTTAAGGGTCGAATTATCCTCATGTAAGTCAAAATTAATTTTAAGAAGTTATTTGATAACTACTTTTGGTTTAGTCGTATCAGGGAGGATAGATGATTCATCAAGATTACTTTATTATATATCAATAATGAAGTTATATAAATAATATTTAATATATTTGTATTGATTTAAACCTTGAATATAGAGAATATTATCATTAGGAAGGATATCTTGAAGGTGATCATTAGCAAACACAAGAGATGTAGCAAGTTGATCAACTATGATTTGTCCTTTGATAGGATTTTTAGTAACAATTTAGAGATAAAATTCCATGAGAATAACCATCGATTTTCCAATTATATCTCCAAGAATAAAGGCTTTGGAGAAGAAGTGATGAAAGAGTTCATATTGAATGATGACATAAATGGTCTGATACAACATATAATGTTGAAGTTTTTTAGCTATAAAATATATGGTGAGGCAATCACATTTGAATTTTGTGTAATATTTCTCGTAATCAATGAGGCCTTGGATGATATAGTATATGACATACTCTCTTCTAGTATCATCTTGTTAGGAAAGCATTGACCCAAATTATATATTTGCGGAAGAAGTATACATGATCAAAGCTTGATCATTTGAAGGAGGATGAAGTGTACGTGGGTAAAGTAATGATTATTTCATGTTATCAAAGGCTTTTTGGCAATGATTCATCCATTCTAAATCATTACCTTTATTAAGAAGAGAATTAATAGAGTGGATATGCTAAGCCATTTTGGGGATGAATCATCTAATTGCCCCAAGTTTTTTGAGATAAGTGTGAATGTCCTAAATGAAATGAGGAATGGGTATGTTGACAATAGCATTATTTTTGGTAGGGTAAACATTGATGCCATGAAGGGAGACTAATAATCCTAATAGTTTTCTAGATGTGACACCAAAAACACATTTGTAAGGATTTAATCTAATTTTGTATTTGATGAGATTGTCAAAGATGATGGCAAGATTGGAAAGATTAGTCTTATGACTTTTAGACTTATCAATGAGGTCATCCAAATAAGATATTACAATTTTGTGAATGAGATAATGAAATATATGAGTAATTTCTCATTGATAATTACCTCCAACATTTTTTAGTCCAAAAGACATTTTAACATAGAAATAGTCACCCCATTTTATGGTGAAAGTTGTCTTATATTGGTCCTCAGGAGCAAAATGAATTTGATTATAGCTTGAGAAGCCATCCATAAGAGATAACATTTCATAACCATATATAGAATCAATAGTGGAATCTATTGGAAGTAAAAGGAAATTATCTGTAGGACAAGCAAGATTAAGATTGTGGAAATGAATGCAAATATGAATGACCATAGTGACCTTTTTTTAATAGGGACTATGTTTGAAACCCATTCAAAATAATCCACTAGTTTGATAAATTTAGCATAAATATGTTTGATAATTTATTTATGACATAAGGGAAAACTAGGGTGGAAATTTCCATTAATTTTGATGCACAAGTTTGGCATCAGGATAAGTGATGATATTATGCACCATAATGCTAGGGTCAATACCAGACATGTCCTCATAAGACCAGGCAAAGATCTCATGATATTTATCAAAAATAAACTAAATTTATCATGTTTAGTAGGTGAGAGTTCATGAGAATTGGTAATCAATTAGGGGCATGATGGAGTACCATATTTAATGTTAGTAGTTTTTTCAATAAGCATAGCATTACCATCATATAAGTGGTATGGTGCATTAGGTAAAGAACAAATTATATTAGCTTTAGGGTTGATGTTAGAGATAAAGCTATTGAAATAAGGGGATTTATTTTTGACATTCTTGAGTCTAAGATGTTAGCATAAAATCTGAGGTTCCTAGGCATGAAGTAATTCAGGAATAGCTTCATCATTAGTCAAGGTGGGAAGAGGACCATAACACTCAACATCTACTTTGAGATCTATAATTTGACTACCATGGTGATCATAGTTAGAATGTATCTAATGGACATTGGTGGCCTTACCATCTAGTGTAATCCTGGGAGTAATTAAAGTAGATGGATAAGATGGGATTGGTGAGTTTTATATTTCTTTGATGGGGGAAGGATATAATGTAATGATTGGATATATAGGTGGTAGAGAATATGAAAGAATATTTAGAGTTTTAGAAGGTATAATTTGTTCTACACCCAAGGAGTATCAAGAAGTGGAGAATTAATAGGAGGTACATGACCTTCTAGATCTAATTCATGATCTATGAAAATGGTATGAACATCTAGTTAAAGTCATGTATTTCAGCTAATGTTTTCTAATATTTTTGAACATCTAAGTCTTGAAATTGAGCTTGTGCCATGATGTAGTTATCATCATAGGTTGGATAAATGGTACATGCTTTGGATTTAGGGGGAGCTTCAGAAGGTGAAATCCCAATGTTACTTTTCTATGGAGACATGATGAGAGGATCTTGGAATAATTTGGCTATTATATAATCATTACAGGTGAACCATCTTCTAGGAAATAATGCTTTTGAGCATTGCATGGAGGGTTAAAATTAGTGATCTCTTCAATGGGAGGATTAATGTGATCATGAGCTACTAAAGAAGGAAGAAGCCACTCTAAGATGTAAGTAGGTAGCTTGGTAGTGTTGTAAGTATTTTGAAAATCATTAGGTTCATTATCATCTAAATCAAAAAGATTGACTTATAAGTTAGGATTCATATTGATGAACTCAAGTAAAGGCACACTATTTATTGGGTGAATATTTTGTCAATCAGTGTATTAATAAAGAAAATAGGTCTAATCAACCACAACAAGAAGATTGGTTAGTAAAATGTGTATGTTTACCACATCAAAAGGGGACTAATCTCTCCTCTCATTAAGGGGAGGTTCTCTATAAATATGCAAGAGCTATATACTATATAAATAAGAAAAAAATAATGCATGGGGGTAGGGTACACCATTCATCATTCTTTTTTTAGAGATGATGTTCACAAACAAAGGAGAGAACCTAGGTGATTGGTGAAGGTACTTTTCTTCTTTCAAAAGTAACATTTAGCCAAGATCTAGATCCCTTCTTGGATAGTAGAAATCCTGGTGAAATGATAGAAGGCACTTCTCTTCTTTTAGAAGTATTTGTTCTTGTAAATAATAGGAATCTTTTTGGTAGCTTGAAATGTAGTGCAAAGTCTCCACCTCAACTACCCAAGAGTGAAATATGAAGAAAAATGGGGGCACAAAGTCATACCAAGGTCTTTTACATAGAAACATAAAATAAACACACACTGAAGACAACTATGTTAGCACAAAGTCTAAAAGTAGCTGACTTCAAGACACCTTCCCTATCACTTCCACTAATTCTACTTATTAGATCAAATAAACAAGAATGCTCCTAGGAAATAGACATAATAACAATTTCCTAAAATAGCACAAGCTATAATAGCACAAAGTCTACAAGTAACTTGCTTTCTCATTCAATCAAAGAAATGTGAACAATAATTTGAGCTCAAAGTCTCATTAATACCTCTCAATTTGGGTAGAATTTTGCTTCTGGTAATGGGAAGATCTCCTTAAAATAATAAAAGAGATTACAATATATAGTAGCCAAGAAAGACTTGGTGCTTTGTTTCATGGAATGGCCCATACTGTGCATTGAATGCCTTAAATGCATTTTCAGTTCTGTCAAGGGGGTTGCATTAAAAATAGGGTGGCTATCTTAACTATGGCGTGTCATTTCATCCCATATGTCTTCTTTTGAGTCTAGATCATTTGGTCTGTTCCCTTTGACATCTACGTAGCTATCCATTTTGTCTTTACTCCAAAAGAGACCAATAAGCTGCACCTTCAATGTTTGCAAGCTCAAATATCTACTTTGCAGACTGTTCCACCTACTGGAATAACTTTTGTACAGATATTTTAAGCTTTTCCCTCTTTCCACTTTTGTCCTTTCTAGCTTTGTCTTTTCTAGTTTTGTCTTTTCTAGCTTTGTCTCTTCCTAGAATTTAAGCTCCTGGGCTATCTTTTAAGCAGGTCGCTTGGTTCTTCCTTGAAGTTCTATCCTTTATTTGAATTTCAATGGATATTCCCTTACTTTAAATTTGACATCTACGGGGCCATCAATGGTTACTATCCACTTGAACCATGTTGAACCTTAAACCTTTGAACATATTGAAAGTACATTGGTTCATTAGTTCATCAGTTCATTTTGCCTCTTTTGTTCCATCACTTCTTGGTTTAATCACTTTCCTGCTCCTTGGTTGAACCATCCATTAAACCACCTATTTGCTGCTTCTTTCTTTGACTGAGGCTACCTTTAAACCTTTAAACCCATGAACTATTGAAATTTGAACTCTTTTAGTTCAAGGTTCAATCAATTCATTAGTTCATCCTTTGTCTGTCACTTGTTCTTTCTAAGTTTTTTATCTTCATCGCACTAGTTGAACCTTTAAACTTGTGAACTCATTAAACCTTTTGGTTCAAGGTTCAATGATTCAATTAGTTCATTCTTTTTATTTGGCTAAGTCCTTTTGATCTTTTTGAACCAAACGTGTTGAACCATTTGGTCGTTGAACCTATTGAACCATTGAACCTGTTAAACCTTTAAACCAAAGTGGTTCAACAGTTCAATGTTTCAAGCCTTCTTCTCTTTGATAAGTGTTTTGAAGACATTAAACCTTGAAGTGGTTGAGCTTTGAACCTTGACAAATGTGCTTAACTCTTACTGATGACATTGAACCTTTGAACCCATTGAACCTGTTAAACCAAAATGGTTCAAGGTTTAATGGTTCAATGGTTCAATCCTTGCTTAGAATCTTGCCAATGAATTCTTTTGGCTGAACCTTGTCATTGAACCAACTTTGAAATCACCTAAGTGTTGAGAGCTTGCTTCTTTCTTGCAGAGGCCATAGAAATCAACCTGTGAAGCCTGTAGAACATGGCCTACAGAGTTCATAAATTTTCTTGCTGCAGAGTCCATAGATTCAAGCCTACAGAGTCTATAGATTCAAGCCTATAGAGGCCATAGATTCAAGCCTAAAAAATCTATATATTTTTGAGAAGCTTGAAAAATGAGGAATTTGAATTCTCAGAACAAATTTTGAAAAGGGAAGAGATAATTTTAGTCTTGCAAGGCCCAAAATAGTTCATATGTTGTCCCAAAAATGATTGATATTTTTGGGGGACAACACTATTGATGATAGGAATATCAAGAATGTGATATTGAGATTTTAGATTAGGAGATTGAATATTCTAAGGGTTGAGACCAACCTCATGCTTATATCATTTGCCATTATGTAATAATTTGATGCAATAGACACCATAAGAATTGATGGCCCTCATTCTATGAGTCCAATGGTAACTAAGAAGTATGTTATAAGATAGGGGAAAATCAAGGATCATAAGTTTAGTTTGAACGGTCTTAGGTCTGATTGGTAAAGGAGGCCAAATACAATCAAGTGGATTTAACTAGTTTAATCAAATCCATGATAGGTAAGGATGGTTTTCTTAAGATGATATTTGTTATGACCAAGTTATTGGATGAGCCACAAAGATGCCACATTAATACCATAGCCTTCATCAACTTAAAATTTATGGATAAGGGTAGTATTAATGGCTATTTTAATGAATATCAATGTATCATCATTTTAAAAAAGGATCTCATCATTAATCATGTCCTCTTAAATAAATTTAATAGAAGGTTTGGAATAAGGAAAAATAGTTTAAATGGTATGCACATTGGTTGGTTGAGTCTCCATAGGGGTTGTTATTCATCTATAAAATATGGAGCTTCAATTTATTATAATTATTGCATAAGGATTTTGTGATGATAAGGAGAAGTATGAAGTAACTCCATCCATGGAATTTTTCAAGGCATGGAGTTAAGTTCTTCCAAAAAGTTATAATGGGATTTAGAAGAAGAACCAGTGTGAGTTTTAGAAGGTAAGGTAGATTTTAAAGAAATAGAAGTTATTGGGGGTTTAGAAGGAGGAGGTGGTTCCTCATGGGATTCTAAAGATAGATTATTGGTTTTAATATCTTTGATAAGTTGTTATTCCAAATATGGTTTCTTAAGTTTTAGGACATGATATTTATGAGAATTTATGATGATAATTGACCTTAGTTGCATTAACATATTGAGAATTATTGTAATATTAGTCATAATCGATATCAATAACATAAACATCCTTGGTATTTTGTTGATTATTATCTATGGGAAAATATTTTTGGTTATTGGAGGAAGAAATTTTAGAAACTTGTCATTTTTGAGAAGCAGTATTGAACTCTTGAAGATGGACATTGATCATAGCTTGGTGATTAAAATAATCACCAAACATGTAGGAAATAACAAATTTAGTAATCCCTCAGGAAGATTCATGGGAATGACCAATTTTGGCATGGAACCAACATAATTGATTGGGATCATACCACTTAGGATGATTATTAGGATAAGTAAATGGTTTAAAGGGTGGTAAAAATTATTTCATTTGATACATGGTGAGTGGTATGTAGGAAGATGAGGGAGTGTAGGAATTGACAACTCCTAATTTGGTTTGAGGAGTATTTATAGTGATGGAATTGGTATAAGTTTGAAAAGATACTTTAAGGAATTTGGTATTAGGTTCAAATTGCTTCATGAGAAAGTTTTGATGTTTATCTTGGTTAAGAGCTTCATTAAGTTTTTAGGGAGCAAAATTTTGATCCTTATATTGAAGAGAAGAAGTTAAAGTAGTTATAAATAGTTTGAATAAATCATCATTAGTCATGTTATGGTTAGTTTTATGGCCTAGATATTTCCACCTTCGGATAAATTTATGAGCTAATTCGGTGGGAGATTCCTTAGCATTGATGAAATGACTGGGATAATTTTTGGGAAGATCATTATATTGAAACTCATTGATTAAAGGATTTACTAAATCCTCAAGTTTCAAAATGTAATGTTGGGGAAGTTAGTTATACCATTAAAATGCATCACCATTTAATGTTTTAACTAATGTGTTAGTTGTGTCAAAAGTATTATTTTGGATCCACTCTTTGTAAATATTGTCAAAGGCTTTGAGAAAGGAGGCAGGGTCTTTAGTCCTATCATACTCTATAGTTAGATATATATTACCAATATAAATGGACATGATGAATGGGGATAAAGGCTCATTTTGGATAGTTTTAAGCATTTTTTATTCCTAATATATTTTGAAATAACATTTCCTATTTCATCTCTAAGAGGTGGAAGAATAAAATTAAGATTGGCATGACGATAGATAGTCAGAGGTTGATTAGCCATATTGATCAAATGACATTATATTTGCATCATTTTAGAGGTGTTAAAAGTTTTCATTATGTTCATTTGATGTATGAATTGTGTAGTAAGTTATGTCATATAAATTGGTGGTTTGGTGGTTGTAGGAGAACTCCTCAAATTTGTATTAGGGGAATGGTTATTAGAAGATGGATTAATAATGGGATTATTGGATAAAATCCTTTCAATTTCTCTCACATTATGTTGAAGAGTTTTAAGGTGATAATTATCTTGATAGGTAAAAAAGGATTATATCCACCTACTTAATTTTGAGGTGTGATTTGAACCATGTTAAAATCCATAGACAAAGGAGGGAAAGAGGTACTCCAAGAGTGAGGGTTCTCTTAGGAGGAAAAGAGAGGGAGAAATAAACATTCCATATAGTATCTAGATGGATTTAGGTTGTCCAAGAATACTTTGATAGGGGACTTCATGATGAATAGATGAAAATGAACAAAATGCTAAGGAAAAATAGAGAATTGAATCAGGTAGATAGGATAGGTAGTAAGAGTATAGAGTTGATTGGATTGACCTAGTATTACAAACTAGGGAAAATAGAGTTTGATAAGAGTACAAAGTTGACTATGTTGACCTAGTACTATAATATGACTAGTAAAAGAGATAAAAATTTGAATGGGTTGACTTAATACTATAGGTAGAGAGAAAAATAGTCTATAAGAGACTATGTCGAGCATAATGATAGTGTACTATAAATAGAGAAAATACTGCAATGTCTTTTGAAGTAAGAAATGAAAAGAAACACATAAGAAATTAGGTCAATGAGAATGATCCAATCAAGGCACACATCACAAAACCAATGCAAGTTTTTAAAATACAACATACAATGAGTAAAGAGCAAGCAGTCAGCTTAGAAAGCAAATGCTAACTAAGTGGTCATCTTGAATGTTGATAGATTATTATAAAGTGTTAATTTAAGTGTGATAAGGAAGTTATCTAAAATTAGCGTAATAAAAATCAATCTATATATGGTTTCAAGATGTTTATGCTTGTTAGGGTGTGGAGTTAAAAGCTTCACCAAGGAGCAGACTTAAACAGGTTCGGGTCTACACAGACGCCGGCGTCGGTCAGGAGTGACCGACATCGATCAATTGCAGTTGCAGAGGCGCCGACATCAGCAGTAGGGTCGGCCGATGACGGTCACAGGCGAATAGGCAAGAACCGATGTCGGTTACCTGTGTGTCCAGAAAGCGATTTCTGAGGATAGAAGCGAGTGTTTGCATGATGAGTTTGAGTTGTAGTCTCAAGCTCGCGTCTCTATTATTAGCAATATTATTTTTAGAGCCCTTGTTGAAGAGGCTTAACTGTTTGTTGTAAGAGCATGCTCAAGTTTCCTATTTCTATATGTAGGAAAGATCTTCTTAGCTTAGAATGAGAGTAGAACTATAATAGTAGAACATTGTGAATGTTTGAAGGATAGTACTGAGTTGCATCAATCCAGGTTGTTGGATTTGATTGTACTTGAGAGAGAGCTCTTGAGCAATAGAGATCTAGTGAGAGATCTTGTGTGCATCTAAGAGAGAGGTGTGGAAGAATGAAGTTTCTTCATTGTATTCCTATTGTAAAGAGTTTTAATACAAGTTTTTAGGGTGTTTTCTTGTATATCTTGTTCTGTGCTATTTATCATTTCAGTTACTTATCTATCTGATTTATTTCTGCGTTTATTGCTTTCACAATTGTAATCTATTGTTGGTTTGATCCCCCAACAAGTGGTATCAGAGCCTTGGTTACAGGTTCAGAGCTTGATAATTGGTATCAAAGTTCAAGTTCACTAACAGGTGGTTCAGATCTGTGTAGTGTGTATTGATTACAGGTTCTCACAGGAGTTTTTGCAGGGATTTCTATTTGAGTGGGAGAAGCAATGGCAGAAGAAAGTAAGTTGAGAATGGAAAATTTTAATGGCAATAACTACCAACATTGGAGAATGCAGATAGAGGACTATCTGTATCAGAAAGATCTCTACTTACCGTTAGGTGGGATTGCAAAGAAGCCCAAGCACATGGAGGATGAAGAATGGGAAGTTCTTGATAGAAAGGCTCTTGGGTCTATAAGACTGAGTCTAGCCTCCACTGTGATATCTAATTTGTCATAGGAAAAAACAACGGTAGAGTTGATGACTACGTTAGCAAATATGTATGAAAAACCCTCAGCTTCAAATAAGGTATACCTTATGAAGCAGTTATTTAATTTGCATATGAATGAAGGTGGATCTGTTTCTACTCATCTGAATGATTTCAATGGAATTGTTAATCAGTTAAGTTCTATCAATATTGTATTTGAAGATGAAATAAAAGCTCTTTTGATATTATGTTCTTTGCCTGAAAGCTAGCATGGCTTAGTAATGGCAGTTTCTAATACTGCATCTGCATCAAATATTTTGAAAGTAGAGGATGTTGTTAGTGTTATCTTGAATGAGGAAATACGCAGGAAAAGCACAGAAGAGACATCTGGGAACGCTTTAAATTTTGAGAGCAGGGGAAGGCAAAAAGAAAAGATCAAGAGGAGATCAAGATCTAAGTCTAAGGTGAGAGGAAGATCCAAATCCAGGAATGGCAGGAAGCCACAATGCTAGAATTGTGGAAAGATGGGGCACATAAGCAGAGATTACTGGTCAAAGCCTAAGGAGGACAATCAGCACGAAGGAAAGGAAGAAGCCAAGGTTGCAGGTATTGCACAAGATGCTTTAATTTTCTCTTTGCATAATAACATAGAATCTTGGGTATTAGATTCTGGTGCATCTTTCCATGCTACCCCTAACAGAGAATATTTCAATGACTATATCCATGGAGATTTTGGAATAGTGTACTTAGGGGATGATGAGCCTTGTAAGATTACTGGCAAAGGTAAAGTGCAGCTGAAGATGCAGAATGGCAACACATGGGTGTTGAGAGATGTGATGCATGTTCCTAGTTTGAAGAGAAATTTGATTTCTATAGGTAAGCTAGGTGATGAGGGTTGTACAGTAACTCTCACAGCAGATTCTTGGAAGGTGACCAAGGGTGCACTAGTTATGGCCAGAGATAAGAGAGAAGGTACTCTCTATTTGTGTAATTGTGTTACTAACAAATCTCCTTCAGTTTTATCTACTTCAGATGTGGATTGTAAATTGTGGCACTCAAGGCTTGGCCACATGAGTGAGAAGGGGATGTCAATTCTTAAGTCTAAAGGTATGCTTTCAGATTTGAAAAGTATGGATCTAGAATTTTGTGAGCATTTTATATTTGGAAAATAGAAAAGGGTTAGTTTTCTCAAGACTGGGTCTACTAAGAAAAGGCAGAAGTTACAGCTTGTTCACACAAACGTGTGGGGACCAGCTCAGGTAGCCTCTATTGGCGGATCATGGTACTATGTTACGTTCATAGATGATGCCACAAGAAAGGTATGGATCTACTGTATTAAAAAGAAATCTGATGCTTTTGAGACTTTTAAGATTTGGAAAGCTATGGTTGAGAATGAAACAGGCAGAAGATTAAAGTGCCTGAGATCTGATAATGGCAGTGAGTTCTGCAGTCTTAAGTTCAAATTGTATTGTTATACACATGGAATCCATAGGCAAAGGATGGTTCCAAGGACACCTTAGCAGAATGGTATTGCTGAAAGGATGAATAGAACTATCATGGAGCATGCAAGATGTATGAGATTGCATGCAGGGTTGCCCTTAGAGTTTTGGGCAGAAGCAGTTGACACCGCAGTGTACCTGATTAATAGAGGACCCTCTACAGCTCTGGATGGTGGAATTCTATAAGAGGCATGGATAGGTAAAAAGGTAGATCTCTCATATCTCAAAGTTTTTGGTAGTGAAGCCTTTGTGCACATAGATAAGGAAAATAGAAAGAAGCTTGATCCTAAGTCTATGAGGTGCATGTTTATAGGCTATGGCTCAGATGATTTTGGTTTTAGATTTTGGAATCTAGGAACTAACAAGGTAATCAGGAGTCGTGATGTTGTTTTCAATGAAAGAGTGACGTACAGTGATCAGATTAGGAAGCTAGATCAATCTGGGCAGAGCAATAGTGAATTGGATGAAGTTATGGTCCAAAATGAGCTCACGGGAAAAAGAAATAATCACTTGCAGGAAAACACAGAGACCAATGTCGGTAGGTTAAGAACTGGCGTCGGTAGTATAGAAACCGATGTCGGTCATACAGAGACTGACGTCAGCAGACCAGGCACCGACGTCGGCCAGGAAGAACCGGTGTCGGCTAGTAACAGGTCTATAGGTGGCTAAGGTCGGTCACTGTCAAAAAATTTGGGTGGACAGATTGTTGAGAATGAGTCCAAGACACCCACCAGGAGGTCTGAAAGGGTAAGTAAGCCTCCAATTAGATATTCTCCTTCCTTATATTATTTACTGCTAACCGATGGTGGAGAACCAGAGAGTTTTGAAGAAGCATTACAGGTGGAGTCCAGGAGTAAGTGGGAACGTGGCATGGTTGAGGAGATGGAGTCCTTAAGAGAGAACCAAACATGGGATTTGGTTGAATTGCCAGCTGGTAAGACAAAACTAAAGAACAGATGGACCTACAGGTTGAAGGAAGGTGAGGATGGACAGATGAGATATAAGGCCAGATTGGTAGTGAAAGGATTTGCACAAAAGCCAGGTATTGACTTTGGTGAGATTTTTTCTCCTGTTGTTAAAATGACTTCAATAAGGATTGTATTGTCTTTGGTTGCTTTTGAGGATTTGCATCTCGAGCAGCTAGATGTTAAGACAATTTTTCTTCATGGAGATTTGGATGAAGAAATATATATGGAACAGCCAGAAGGTTTTGAGGTCAAGGGTAAGGAGAAGTTTGTGTGCAGGTTGAAGAAAAGCTTGTATGGCCTCAAGCAAGCTCTAAGGCAATGGTACTTGAAATTTGACGGGTTTATGACTGAGCATGGCTACAGTAGGTGTCAATCGGACCATTGTGTATATTTCAAGAGATTTGATAACGGTAGATATATTATTCTATTGTTGTATGTAGATGACATGCTGGTTGCAGGGTCTCACATGCAGGATATCTTTGAGCTTAAGGTGAAGTTAGCTCAAACGTTTGCTATGAAGGATTTGGGAGCAGCGAAGAAGATCCTTGGCATGAGCATTAGGAGAGATAGGAAAAAACCACAGGTTCATATTGTCTCAAGAAGATTATGTGAATAAGGTGTTGGAGAGGTTTAATATGTAAGATGTAAAATCGGTAAGTACACCTATGGCTGGACATTTTAAGTTAAGTAAAGAACAATGTCCCAATTCACATGATGAGGTAGAGTACATGAGTAAGGTTCCATATTCTTCCACAGTAGGAAGTTTGATGTATGCAATGGTGTGTACTAGACCAAATATTGCCCAAGCAGTGGGAGTAGTAAGTAAATATATGGCCAATCCAGGTAAGGAACATTGGAAAGCGATTCAATGGATCCTTAGATATCTGAGAGGAACCAGCAGCAAGCATTTGTGCTATGGAGGTTCAGATAGTTCTCTACATGGTTATGTAGATTCAGATATGGCAGGGGATTTGGATGGCAGAAGAAGCACTACAGGTTATGTTTTTACTGTAGGTGGAACGGCAGTTAGTTGGATATCTAAGTTGCAGAAGGTTGTTGCCTTGTCAACTACAGAAACAGAATATATTCCAGCTACAGAAGCTAGTAAGGAGATGATATGGATGACACGGTTCATGGAAGAGCTTGGAAGGGAGCATGGGAGTTACAGATTGTATAGTGACAGTCAGAGTGCAATCCATTTAGCTAAGAACTCAGCTTTTCACTCAAGAACCAAGCACATACAGCTAAGGTGCCACTTCATATGGCAGGTATTGGAAGATGGTGAGTTGAAGCTACAGAAAATCCATATAGATAAGAATCCTGCTGATATGCTAACAAAGCAAGTTATGAAGGAGAAGTTGAATCTTCATTCAACTTCTATTGGTCTTCATGATTGAGTTGAAGATGGAGGAGCTAGAAGATGTTGCTGTACAGGTACTGGTGCAGCTAGTTTATCTCCAAGTGGGAGATTGTTAGGGTGTGGAGCTAAAAGCTTCACCAAGGAGCAGACTTAAACAGGTTTGGGTCTACACAGACGCCGGTGTCGGTCAGTTGCAGTTGTAGAGGCACCGACGTTGGCAGTAGGGTCGGCCGATGACGGTCACAGGCGAACAGGCAGGAACCGACGTCGATTACCTGTGTGTCTAGAAAGCGATTTCCAAGGACAGAAGTGAGTGTTTGCATGATGAGTTTGAGTTGTAGTCTCAAGCTCGCATCTCTATTATTAGCAATATTATTTTTTGAGCCCTTGTTGAAGAGGCTTAACTGTTTGTTGTAAGAGCATGCTCAAGTTTCCTATTTCTATATGTAGAAAAGATCTTCTTAGCTTAGAATGAGAGTAGAACTGTAATAGTAGAACATTGTGAATGTTTGAAGGACAGTACTGAGTTGCATCAATCCAGGTTGTTGGATTTTATTGTACTTGAGAGAGAGCTCTTGAGGAATAGAGATCTAGTGAGAGATCTTGTGTGCATCTGAGAGAGAGGTGTGGAAGAATGAAGTTTCTTCATTGTATTCCTATTGTAGAGTTTTAATACAAGTTTTCAGGGTGTTTTCTTGTATATCTTGTTCTGTGCTATTTATCATTTCAGTTACTTATCTATCTGATTTATTTCCGCGTTTATTGCTTTCACAATTGTAATCTATTGTTGGTTTGATCCCCCAACAATGCTAAAAGGGATATGTGTTGGCAATGGTAATGGCTTGGTATTAGGTCCTACCCACTCACTTCATAATCTCTTAGTGATAAGGGTGTCAGGTGCTTTTCCAACATATACCATTAACCCTGTGTTTATACTTGGACAAAAAACCAAGTTAGCTTCCCCCTTGGTGATGAAATCCATGTAGGTAGTCCTTAAAATGCATTTTGAAATTATGTGATTTAATAGTGTGTGAAAGAAAGAGAAAAATAGTGAAACTAAATGGTATATTTAAAAACCAATAATTAGACTATGTGATCTACTCTAAGCATGAAAAGAATTGAAAGTGAAAGTGTGAAATAATTACTATCATATAGTTTTTAATCCCAAATTGAAACATAGTACAGAGTTGGTTCAGATGAAAATATATGAAAACATCACATAATAGAGTCGATAGTGTCACTATTGTACTATTAAAATAAGAATATTTAAGAACTATGTTGATAGGTTTGACCTAATCTTGCAGATAGTAAACAAAATATAGAACTAAGTTGACCAAGTCAACCTAGTTTGTTGTATGATGAAAGTTTTAAAGACTAAAAACTATGCAAAACATAAATATAATGAAGTGAAATGAAAGAGAGAGAAATAAAGGAACCTTGGTGGGTTGGAAGATGGTAAGGGATGTGAAATTTTTGATGAAGTGTCTTGAATGTTACAAATTTTTCCAATTGTGTCAATTGGGTTGACTTAGTTCTACAATTACCTATTTGTTGAAGCCTATCAAGATGACTATACTAGCCTAGTTAACCTAGTGTGTTTTCTAAAATATATCTACAATACTATACTGACTAGACAACCTAGTATGTTTTTTGAAGCTGAATAAGAGTATTGTGTCAACCTATTTGACCTAGTATCATGTATCAAATGAATACCTACAAAAAAATAACAAAGTCATTTTGATGTGACTATGTGTTAAACCTACACACAGAAGTTAGAAATAATACTAGCCCTATCAACCTAGTATCACAAATATATAAAAATAATAAATAAAATGATAGAAAATGAAGAACTTGAAAGAAAAACTACAAGGGTTAGATTCACATTGGGTTCACTAAAATGTATGAAATCATAAATGCATCAGATCCATAAATCAATCCTAGCTTAAAGAAGATAGATCATACTTACACTTCTGATTGGGGATACATTAGATAATCAAGAACATGACCAATATGGGTATCTACTAGACATAATTAGGGGATCTCTTACCATAATAATAATACTAGGGAGGATTTCAAAGTCTCCATTCAGGAAAAATCATGCAATAACCCTAACTAATCCCTATGTTTTCATATTCACCATACTAATAACAAGTAAAGTAAAGAAATCTAATCTATTGGCTATCAAATCTTATGGCATAATATGGGGGTTAGTAAACAAATGAAAATAAACATGCATAAGAGAATCCTAATTAACCTATGTATAGTTAAAACCCTAACGCATGGAGAATAAGAGTAATATTATTCAAAAGCCAATACTTATGCTACTTCTATTTACTGAAGAGAAGAGCAAAGTTAGAGAATACTAACTTATAATATGAACATGTATACACTCAATCTCTCCATTGGACAAAGGGTCTTTGAAAGAGGTTTTTGTGGTTTGTAAGGATCACTAAGAAAGTCCAAATCATCCAATACTTATCCACAATACTAGATTCTCTAAGTATAAACCCTAAGCTAAGACTCCTCAAGTAGAATGGTGGAAGAGTAGATTATAAATAATCATAAATGAATAGTAATGTTGGATGTCTATATAAGAATGATGAAATGGATGTGTTTATATAAATAAATCTAACCCTAAAACGTTCAAAAAAAATGGTTGATGGGGTTGACCCAGTCAACCTATTATCGTTATTGACAAAAACTCATTAGGTCATGGGTAAGGTCAGCCAAGAGTTGACCTAGACACTAAATGAGTTTTAACAATAAGAGTATAAGGTTAACCTAGTTGACCTAGTACTATAAACTATCGCAATGGGTGTTAGGTTAGGAAAAGGGATATAGAAGGTGTTAAATGATTATATGGGTGTGTAAAAGAGGAGTAATAACTTAGGGGAATGTTTTAGGAGATTATTGGATTGGTAATAATTGGTAATAAGGTATGATAATACTTTAAAGCACTAATGGTCTACCCAACCCTTTCTCAGTTCACCCCTTCCGGTGTGTACTTATAGAGATTGAGACTTGATAGATTATTGTAAGATAAAAAGCATCAATAATTGATAAAGTGTGAAAATATTATGTGTATACAACATCCATGTTAGTGGATCATACTTCAAAGGTTTCTATATTCTTTAGTATGAAACATTAATATGATATGGATATGCTTCATGTTCAATGAATTATTTCATATAGGGATTATTCACACATCCCTAAAGAAGAAAACATGAGTACATATAATCCTAATTATTACCCTTAGAGTACAATGATCAGATAGATCATTTGGATTTCATAATAAACCATATAATATTTTACACTTTTATATCAACAGAAATGAAACACTTGTAAGTATAAGAGGTTCATGTTTGAAACACCTATAGGATAACTACCATACCATGTAGTGCACCAAATTAGGGAGCATAATGGTATATGTACATCTCTTTATATGGATTTAAAATCCTACATTCCTTCTCAATGATTTAAGTTTGATTCACCACACCATTAGATTTTATGATTGAAACATTGATTTCAACAACTTTACTATGGAACCCAAAGCTAATAATATTTAGGACCATCATTCATTAAGGTGTGGAAATTAATATAGGAGGATATGGTACATAATATTGACTCATAATAATTAGATGTTTCTCAATATCCATTGTAGTTTCACTAACAACTTCAACATCATCATCAACACACATTTTCTAAACATAAGGCCTAGCTTCTATTTTTAATTCATGTACAACTATTATAGTTTAATAATAAAAACATTTTGGAGTAGTTTCATATGTCTCTAAATTATTTATAGGGTTCATAATGCCTTAACATATAGATTTAGCTATGTAAATCTATTGATCATGAGAGTATATTTCTTAGTTTGTTATGGTCCATATTAAGATCATACCTAGAAAATTTAGGTCACACCAGGATAACTATCATACATTGTATATTTAGTATCTTCTTGTGTATTGATTGGAATGATTGGATTATATTTTCTTATCACAAGGCACTATGGAAATATTGTGCACATCACATGATTATACACATGATAACATACCCAACTCATCATTCTTATATCTAAACTATTTGTAGAGACTCATTATACTCTTGTGTGATTCCGTAATATCAAAATGTATCACCATAATAATTTTTAGGACTCTTATAAGATCTAAAATATCCTTACACACTTATGTATCATCAATTAAACACTTCATGACATTGAAGTTATCTACATTACTTATCAACTTCACAAAATTTCACTCTATGTGCACACATACACGTGAGACCCTTGCATGCTTTAGTATCATCTTGAAACATACCACACATGACTCAAGCTCATCACATGGCTTTGAATCCATGTACCAAAACTTTTTTTTCACATGACATGTTAGGCAAAATTTCTAATTCAACACAATGCCAAGGATCATGTTATTAATGTAACACATATATATGTGTAACTTAAAAATCTATAGGGAATTCAAATCATTTTTTTAGCATAAATCATACCATGTTTGTAACCTTCTAGTGTAAATGTCTCCTTATAATGATTTTAAGACACTAAACATGGTTACAAATGGAAATTTACATGAGATATAAGTAAGTAGACATTATCCTCTTCTATAATGTTCCATTTATACATCATCATGAATAATTGCATGCCTAATTCATTTGTTATCAGATGATATATTCTTAGACTAGGTAAATCAATTAGGATATTTATCCCTCTTTGATCATGGGAACATCTTTTCCCTACCATGTTTGATTATATTGTAATATAGACAACTCAACTAAGATTTTTATCCATTTATGATTAAATTAATTTTCATTTCTTATCTTAACCCACAATTTACACATATTTAGTCTTACCTATGATTTATATTGAATATAATTGGTACCATTATTCTAATAACATGTGTTGAATGGTAATAGTTATTTTCATTTTTGTCTCTTAGATTCCATTGTATGTTATATAATATGTAACTATATTTAGATTAGATATGTATAGTTTAAATAGTTCAATATTAATCACTTATACATATTACTACCTTAATTTTTTTAATTAGATTATCCACTGGGTCTCCTCTTGTGCCTCAAATTAGTGGTATTAAAGCATACACACCTAATTTCACTTTCTACTAGTATTCAAACTTTTTATCCTTTTCTATCTATTATAGTCATGTGAGAAATGAGTAATAAGGCCAAAAAAAATCCTATTTGGAAATTTAAATTTCAACATTTCTATAATACAACACCTGCTTACTTGAGGATATCCAACATCTCACACACTAGAATCAATAGTTAAAATTCACTATCAAGTCCAAGGAGAAATATATCAAACTTATTATGTAATAAATGATAGATATCATGACATGAAACATTAATCATTATGATAATACTCTATGTATATTTGTTCAATTTGTGGATATATGTTTGATTTATATTCAAAACCAACTATAAGAAGTCTCTATCAAGGATATATAACTCAAGTCACTATATGTTGAGTGCACAAATTTCCAAAATCCATATTCTCTAAATATCAACATAATATCATTCCCAATAGTGAAATGTGATGTGGATACAATTAAGAATGATAAATTTTTAATTCTACATCATTCACTATAGTCTAACTCATCATTAATATTGTTTGGAAACTTTGAGAAACACACTAAGGGATTTGGTTATAATCTACTAAATAAAATATGATAGAAATGGTAAGGCCTAGTAAAACATGGTTAAGGAATAATAATTAACTCTACATGGAGATGATATTTTTCAACATGGGTCTTGGTCACCCTGGTTGTATTGAAAGCTAATAATGTTTCATACACTTCTCACTATAGTTGAGACCAAATATTTATTCAACATTTTACTTTAAATAAGATGGTTTAGGTGTTTCCACTCATACATCAACACAAACCATGGATATAAATAATGAAAAAAAAAAATGTTACTCAATTTAAGTATACACACCATAAATGTAAAGATTAGAATATAGCTCAACCTTGATAGTTGAAAAGACACTCTTATAAAATACATATTACACACTCTCCAATTACATGGAATCATTAATGTCACAATGGTGATACAACTAATAAGTGTTGATTTTTTAAATTTATGTGACCTATGTATAATAAGTATAAATTTTAGATCCACTTTCTAGTTCTCATGCATTCTTACACAATTAAATATGCATTCATTGAAAGTATATTTTTGATGGATGTACCTTGGTAGTTAGGGAAAGTATCTTCCTCTCTAAAATAATATAACAAGAGAGAGAAATTCTATGTTAGTAATGTGATAATATTTATTCTATAAGTATAAGCATAATTTAATATCTACATAACTCAACTTTTACTATGTACTAGTGCCTCTATGGTTATATTCCATCAATAGGGAAAATTATGTTATAGTGTTATGTCTTTCACTCATACATGAGGCTTCATTATTATTCATAGAGATATAGCACACAATTTCTCAACTTGAATCTTGTCTAGTATATTTTCATCACTAGACATAAAAATCATACCATGTAGAGATTGTTAGCAGATGAACCACTATAAAATTAAGGTCAATGGATTAGATTTCATGCTTTTTTCCATTTCCTAGCATGAAAAATCCATCTAAAATGGATATTATTCATCTTAGATATGATAATACATATATTAATTATTAACACATCCATCAAGAAGTAAAAATGAGTACATACACTCTTAATTCTAAGTGTTAGAGTAGAAAGATCACATACATAGTTTGGCATTCATAGGCATCCATAGTATATTTTACACTTTTCCATCAAGAGCTACAAAACACTTGTAATCATAACATTTTTTTTTTAAACATATAAAAGAATATTAATTCTAAGTGTTAGACTAAAAATATCATATACACAGTTTGACATTAATAGGTAGCCATAGTATATTTTACACTTTTCTATTAGGATCTGCAAAACATTTGTAATCATAACATAGTTTGTTTTCAAAAATATAAAAGGATATTTTGAATCCATAAAATTACAACACATCAAAGATATTCATGTAATATTTAAATTTATTTTCAATGATTTATAATATTACATTCCTTTTTAGGTATTTGACTCAACATCACCACACTAATATATTTTTTGATTGAAGATTTACTTTTAACACCATTATTGTGTAATAAAAATTTAAAAATGATATGGCCCATTACTCATTAATGGTTATGATTAACCTTGGAGGATTTTAAACAAAAAATTTAATCATGATAATTCTATTTTACTCAAAAAAACTTTATTTTTTCCAGTAGCTTTAACACCATTGTCAGCACACATGCCAAACCACAAGGTGTAAATCATTTCTAACATTAATGTATAAATACTATAACTCAACACTAAAAAAAATTAATTTAGATTCATATTTACCTAGAATATTTAAGATATTCATAAAGATTCACCACATATCTTCACCTATGTGAACCTATCGACCATGAGATGATCTTTCTAAAAACGCATTATGTTCCACAAATAGTAGATTCATAGAAAAAATGAGTCATGTTAATACAACTAGATTATTCTTTATTTATGGTCTCTCTTTTTTAATTTATTATATTTATTGTTTTATCTCAATTTGGTGAAAGTAACTAATAAAATTTTATGCACTTCCAAAAATTATATATGTATATGTGAAACCAACTTAGCCTGATTACCTCTACAACACATATATAAACTTTGTGTACTCTTGATTTTTCTAAAACACTAATATGTATCAATACAATAATTTGTGAAACTCATAAAACATCTAAAATATCCTTATGAACTTATATAATTTTGATGAAATTTTCACAACACCATATTCTTACACATGACTATGTACCTTCAGAGCATCTTTATAAATAACACTAACACAATAAATCATTGCATTCTTCTAAAACACCTTTCAACATACCATACATTACTCTAATTTATCACATTAATCAATAACCATGTACTATAACTATTCTTATATGTCTCATGCTAGATTACATTCTACAAGTCTACACCATGTGGGGAAACCTATCAGTGATGTAGAACCATTGGAAGTTTAACAACCATGCTTGTAAGGAAGTCAAATCATCACGTAGATATAATCAAGAACCATTTTGTAACCATGCAATTTTGTAACCATATACTATAATTTATTCCTTGTAATGATATTTGGACACTGAATATGGTTCTAAATGGATATTTTATTGGGATACAAGCAAAACATTAGTCTCCTCTTCCCTAATAGTAATGTTTAAAACACCCTAAAAACTTTCATGCCTTGAACATCTCATATCAAATGATATATTCATAGACTAGGTAAATTAATTAGAATGTTTATCCTTCTCTGATCATAGGAACCTAATTTCTCTACCATATCTAATGACACCATAGTACATATATATAAGTTAAGATATGTATCCCTTTCTAAATACAATAAATTAAATTCTTTATTTTACTACATAATTTATACATATGTAATTTAAATTATTTTTTATATTGAATATAAGTGATACCATTATTATAATCTTATGTGTTGAATGTGTAATGTCTATTTTTGATTCTATCTCTTAGATTATATTACATTTTATAAAATATGTAGTTGTAATTTTAATATATCTATCTAATTTAAATTGTTTTAGATTCATTAATTTACATATAACTACCTTGAAAAAATTTAAGAAATATTTCTTCCAAATCTCCTTTTGGGTCCCAAATTAGTGGATCAAAGCATACACACTTCATAACATTTTTTAATCATATTTAAATTTATGATCCTTTTATTATTTATTACACTCATTTGAATATAAATAAGGAAAACATATCTCTAATATAAGTCTCCATTTTAAAGTCTCTATAAGAGAACACAATATTTCATGAGGAGATCTAACATATGACACAGTAGAATCAACCATTTAAAGATGATCTCAATTTAAAGGAGAAACAATTTAATATTATCATGGAGATACTTATATATCTCATGATGTGTAACATTAATCTCACTAATCCTTCCCTATGTGATATTTTTCAAGCCAAGGATAGATGTTTCCTTGTGATGAAAAACCTATTATATGAGTTCTCTATGAAGGAGAAATAATTTGAGTGATTTGAAGTGAAGTGAATAATGTTTGAAGTGGTATATTCTCTATATATCAATGTAAAACCATACCTAATTTTTACATGTGATGTGAATATAATTATATATGATAAATTTGTGCATCCCTTAATTGGATTCCAATTCAAATCATAAATATTGTTTGGTGGTTGAGAAACACACCAAGGAATTTGGACCCAAGATGTTGAAGAAAATGGTTATGAAGGCTAAGGCCTAGGCATATAATTTCAAGTCATCATCAATCTAATACTTTTAAATATGATACAAAACAACATAAGTTTGGGTTACACTATTTTTAGCATAAAATAAGAATCTTTCATGTAATTATCCCTATAGTTAAGTGTGATATTTATTCAACATTGCATTCTGAAAAAAAAATTTGAGGTATTTATAAAAAAAATTCAAACCATAAACCTAAATAATAACCAAACCTTATGCATTGATGGAAATATTCACACAACTAATATAAATAATATAGCATGGATAAAGTATGCTAACTATAAATACACTCTCATCAAAGACAAACACTAAACTATCAAATTACATGAAACTTTTTTCATTGCAGTGGCCATAAAATTGAGACGTGTTGTGATCTTCATATTTATGCTATCCACAAAATAAAAATACATTCCAAATCCACTTATTGGTTCCCATTAATTCTTATTCAAAGGAATTTACACTCAATGAATATAAATTGTTGATGAATAGACCTTTTAAGTGAGGAAAAAGCCTATTTCACTCTATAGTGATCTTACAAGGATAAAAAATTGAAATTTAATAATTCTTTAAATGTAAAAACTTTTTTATACATCTACACATATTTATTTATCTACATAGTGTACCTTATGTTATATAGTAATGCCTTTATAATTACATACCATCGATAAGAAAATTTTATTTTGACCCTCATATATTCAAACCACATTATATGTATCATTATTATTCATAGAGATAGATAATGGATACATTCCTTATTGTATACAAGGATACCATAATCTAGATAACTTTATTTGGATTTTTATCCATTTTTTACTATAGGAATTTTCACCCATTTTCTTACTACACATTTTTACACATATGCAATCTATCATATTATACCTATTGAATAGATGTAGCACCATTCTTCTAATATCATGTTTTGAATTTATAATGGTTTTTTATATGTTTGTATCTTATATTCCATTACATGTTCTATAATCTATAACTCTATTTTGAATATATTTTTATATTTTAAATATTTATAGATTCATCACTTTTACATATAACCACTTTATATTCTTTGAAGTAGGTTCTCCACCTAGTCTCCTCATGGGCCCTAAATTAGTGGTATTATATCATACACACCTCATATATTTTTTAAGTGCTATTCATACATGTACTAATTTCCTTCTTTATTATAGTCATGGGAAAAGTTGGAAATAAGAAAAAAATCTCCAAAATTTAAGTCTCCCTTTTGAATTTTTTAAAAAAGAACAAATGTTTGCTCTAGGAGATCCAACATTTGATGCATTGAAATAAACAATTATAATATGATCTCTTGTATAATAATAATAATAATAATAATAATAAATTTACTCGTAACATGGATAAAATTGTATAACTCAATATGAAAAACATTAATATCATTTATCATTACCTATGTGTCCTTATTCAAGATGAGGACATATGTTTTCATAAAATATAAAACCTATTACAGGAGTTATCCACTAAGGATAAATAACTTGAGCCACTTAGAGATGACTTCATAAAGTTACAAGTGATATATACTTTATATCTTAGTGAAATATGGTCCCCAATCATTAAATTTGATGTAGATAAAATTATAGATGATAAATTTATAATTAACTACCATTCACAAAATCTAAAATCATTAAAAATATATTTTTTTAGTTTTAAAAAATACACTAAAGTGTTTGGTTCCTACCTACTAAATAAAATTGGATAATAATACCAAGGAATAATAAAATATGGGCAAGCCACCATCAATCCCATCTATAAATAAATGAGACTACACATCATGGGTATTAGTTACACTATTTTTAGTGAAAGTTGAGAAGGTTCCATACACCACCCTAAATTTGGGTGTTAATATCTCTTCAACATCACATTATGCAAAAGATGGCCTAAGGGTTTTCACTCTTGCATCAACCCATAAAATTTAAAAATAATAGTTCCCACCAAAGCATATGATTTAATGGAAATATACACAACACCAATCTAAATAAAATCACACAACTCAACTATTATAGTTATGAATATGATCTCATCATAGACACACACAAGAATCTCTAGTTATATGCATCCATTATCATCTCAGTGGTCATACAATTTATAAGTGTTTTTATCTTAATCTTTATGATTTTTTTAGACTAATAATTCATTGCTAATCAAATTTTTGGTTATCAATAATGCCTACACAAAGTACTATACATTCTCTAAGTTACATTGTGAAAAGATGGACCTTGGTAGTTAGGTAAAAATATCTTACTATCTACACTGATCTTACAAGTGAAAATATTTCCACATCAGTAATGGGTTGGATAACATGCACATACTTTTATATCTACATATTTAACCTCAATTTATATACCAATGCCTCTATAATTCATTTCCATCATAAATAAAATTTTGGTTCAAGCACTATGTCTTGTGGTCACACATGAAGCTTCATTATTCTCTATAAAACTAGAAAATTTTGATTTCTCAACTTTAATATTGTATATTATATTTTTTAATGAACATAAATAAAACTCATACTATAAATCGATCACTCATATTAGTTCCATTAAAACATTGAGGTTAGTGGACAAGACTTCAAATTTTTATATGTTCTCAAGCATGCAACATCTATATGATATGTTTTAGCTAAAATATGGTATTTTTTATTGATATCATCCACACATCCATTGAGAATAAAACATAAGTATATACATTCTAACTTTTCATTGTTATATTATAAATATCACATATGTTCTTTGGCATTCATGGGTATCCTTATTAGATTTTACACTTTTCTTTTAGAAGTAGTGACACACGCATAAGAACATCATGGTCAGTTTTCAAAACCTATAGGATCATTGGTGTCCTAGATAGTAAACCTAATCAATAGTAATAGAGTAATAAGCACATTTATTTTTAGGGATTTAGAATCCTAAATTCTTTATTATAGATTAAATATCAAATCAATATGCCACTAGCTTTTTTAGGTAGAGAATTGCTTTCAACACCTTATCGTGGAACCCAAAGTTAAAAATAATGAGGTTAATCACTCATTAAGGAGGGGAAATTACTCAAAAAGTATATGAGACACTAGATCATTTTTTTAAAATTGTATGTTTATCAATAGCCCATGTAATTTTTACAAAAGTTTCAACATCATTATTAGCACACGTGTGCCAAAATACAAGGCTTAGCTCCTATTTTGTGTTAACACACAAATATTATAGTTAAGGGATATAAAAATTTCAAGTTAGTTTAAAATTTCTCAGGAGTATTTATAGGCTTTAAATTTTATAGCCACACAACTTAAGGTATGTGAACCTATCAATCATGAGAAATAATTATCAAAAAGTATTATGGTCCACAACTAGATCTTACCCAAAAATTTTAGGTCATGACTAAAGAACTATATTAATCTATATTTATAGTCTCTCCTTGTGCATTTCTCTACTTGATATCCTCACTTCATGTTGGCATAATTCACTAAGGATATATTGTACACATTATATAATTTTATGCATGATAGTGTGCTAGCATATCCTACTTACCTCTAAGGCATTTATAGAGACTCTATGTAGTCTTGTGTGATTTTTTAACCCAAAGATGTATCATCACTATAATTTGTAGCATTCACATAGCCTCAATGATATCCTTGAACAATTTTACATAATAAATATGAACACCACAAAACACTATAGTCTTATGAATTACTCAACACCTTTTCAACATATCATATCATCCACACAAACATGCAAAACCATTGTGTGATTATATTACACTATGAAACATACCACACATCAATTTAAATCAATACATGACTCAACATCCATGTAATATAATTATTCTATCATGTGACATGGGAGGTGGTTATATATAGGTCTAAACCATGTTTTGGATCATGATAACAACATGATACTTATGAAATTTTAACTATAACAACTAAAAATAATTCAAACCATCATTGGGGAAAATAACATCATTTATATAATTATTCAATTTTATAATCATATACTATAAATTCTTCATTATAATGATAATTATACATCAAATAAAGTTTTAAATAAAAACTTAATGAGAGACAAGAAATTAATCATTGTCATCTTCCCTAATTGATCATGTCTAATACATATTTAATAATTTCATTCCTCAATCATCCCATATTAGGTAATCTCTTCTTAGACTAGGTAAACTAGTTAGAATATGTATCATTTTTTAATCATGGGAGCATAATTTACCTATTTTGTTTGATCATATTATTGTCTAGACAAATCAATTGGAATGTTTATCAAATTTTAACTATAATAACTTGTAATCCTTATATTACTACTCATTGTTTGCATATTTAGTTTTACCTAGTATTTCTATAGAACAAAAGTGACCAATATTTAAAAAATCCTTAAGATGCTTAGGTTTAGCCCTAAGATTAGGAGAATTATTAATGATTGTGTGTTAACCTATAAATTATTAGTGGTGATCAATGGTACCTTGGAATGATTCTTCTTAGTTGAAAGGGGAATAGACAAGAATATCCTTGATTACCATACTTATTCATCATAATGGTGGAGGCATTTAAAATGATCCCCTAACACATAAAAAGATTATTTAAGATACCTTTTTATTGGGGGAAGATTCAGTTGGAGAAGAAAATCCATAGAAGTTGTTCTAGTGACTGTAGAGACTCAATTTCAGCCATTTTCATGCCTAAATCAAAATTTAGATCAATACATAGAAAATAATTCCATTTAAGCCTAGAAATCACCTATATTTCCAAAAAAAAAATGTGCAAGGTATTCAATTCCTCAAAAACATGGTAAAGCTTACTTATTTGGGGTATTACCATATATGCACTAATAAATTAGTTTGGATTCAACCCTAGTCCAATTGTGAACAAAAAAATTAATGTTCTTTCCTATTGATCTATTAATGCAAAGCATTTAAAAAAATTTACAAAATCCAAAAATTATTAAGATTAAATAAAAATAATATCTCAATTGACTTGCCTAAGTAAAAATTCCAAGTTGAATTAATGAATTACATTTATCAAAAAAGTATTTTTTCAACAAATATGAGGCCAAAGTCTAGGGAGATAATAAAGTGATTTATTAATTCCTAAATTTTCAAAAAGGTGAGTTGTCATGGTTCATAAATATCTAAAAATGAGTTATCAATACTTCATGAGTGCTTTGACCTAACCCAGGGTTACCTTAACTCAACCTAGGATATTTTAGGCAAAACCAAAGCTAGAATTAAACCTAACCTCCCTAAAGTTAGAGTTATTTATAAGACCTATAAATATAGTTCCTTCACTCTACCCAAATAAGCTTTTGTGTAGGAATGCCTTTAATAAGACATCAAATTAATTTTATAATACCAAATTGATATAAAGCTTCACACCAAGCCAAGCCAAGCCAAGATATATGTGGCCATTATAGAAGTGCTACCAATATGGATAAAGGCATTAATCAAAGTCTCTAATTCCATAGACCGAGTAAGAACATCTATTATGCCAACAAGTGGACATTAATTTTGACAAGGGAGGTACATTTTTCACGTGTTTTCCTTTTTTTTAATGGTTTTTTCCATTATGTTATGCTCCCCCTAGTTATTAGGCAAGAATTTTTAATTTTATTGGATTCTTATAATTGGATTTTTACTTGATTCATTAACAAGGAATAAATAAACATTTGTGTCTTCTTCATACTCCTAAGATACATAATGGCATGTCTAATGGGAACACACACCTCATATGGCCAAGATGAATCATGTGGAACCTTTAGAATTCATAAAAAGAGAATTTTTTAGAATTCATAAAAAGAGCATTTAAATATTAAATTTTAGAGTTTTATGCTTAAAAATCCAGTCATTTTATTCTATTTATAATTGGTAACTTTATCTTGTGTAACAACTTTGCTTGCTCTATTCTCTATTTATTATCTTTTACTTTAAATAATTGGTGACTTTGTAATATCAAATTCACCCTATGTAATGGCGATATAGATAAATATAAATAATGACATCATCCATTCTATTTGGTGACATCAATAAGTATATTTACACTTGATTTCAGTGAATTTTCCTAGTTTTAACCTATAATTGGTGACTTCACCTAGACTAATCAGTGACTTCACTAGAAACTAGTTTCTATTTATCTATTTCATAGGAAAATAATGACTTCACTCAAATTAGTGGCTTCTCTCTATTATATAATTGATGACTTCACCCTGTGTAAACAAAAACCTAAGAGCTAAAAATGAAATATTGTTTATTGGTTTACTTTTTTCCTAAAGACAAGAGACACCCCTAACATTTTTTTAGGAGCCAAGGTGGAAAAAGAGATGCCTAAACATTTCTAAGTCTCATATACACTTTATTTTTAATGTTTAAAATTGACCTAACAAACTTGTTTTTTCATATTTCAATTTTACAAGAGCAAACAAGTCCAAGGGGTCAAAACTTCATTCACATTTTGTTTGGTACCTTAAAATTAACCATTCACTTTAGAGTAGAAATCTTAAGAGCTTTTCATTTTTGTTTTTTCTTTATTTTTAACTATTTTCAAGTTCTTAGATTAAATTTATTTGTGGAAAACTAAACATTTCATGTATGTTATCCCCCCATCCCCTATACAAAAATTAGGTGATCAAAAGCGCCTTATTTATTGCCTTGTTTTTAAAGCCTAGAATGGAATAAACTCATGTATGCTCTCCCCAAGATCTAAGTGACTGGGTGACCTAGAAATGATCTCTAAATTTCTTCCAATTTTCATTTGTTTATTTTTATACATTAGATTGTCAATGGGAGTTCATCACCTCCTCACATGTTCTTTAAGGGTATATTGACCTAGGGTTTCATCTCCAAACATTGTACCAAACCCACTCCATGGTGAGGTATATAAATTGGTCATGTTATACTCAGATTGAAAATTGGTTGAGTAGTTAGCCTATTAATCTTAATGAAAACCTCTATTAATTCAAGTTAAACATTAGACTCCACTACATAGTACATGGTTAAAGTGGCAATGAAAAGGACCAGACCTTTCTATAATATGCTAGCAAGTTTGAATCCAATTGATGTGATGTGCCCTTATTTCATCCACACTTGGGACAATTTAGTGTATTTTGAAACTTATATATTTTATTCAACCCTACTTTACTACATAATATCTTCCCAAATGTTGAGTTCTTCACACTCTTAAGTTTATGACATGTATCAATGGTTGAGAGACTGGGGGATTAAAAACTCTATCTAAATTCACTCTTTAGTTTTTGGATTAACACTTAATTCCTTTTGAGCATTTGTATATTGGTGGAAATTTTTCCAGAAGCTACCCACATCTTGTCAATTTTAGGGATAGGATGTGCACTTAGTGATATTTTTATTTTATTTTATTAGAATTTATGTTCAGGTCTAAAATTTATTGTTTATATTCCAAATTTGAAATGAGTCCAAATTTTCACATGTTTTCACACCACTTTAAACTAATAGGTGTTACTTTATCAATTTTATTTTCACATTTTCCTTGGATTTTATTCTAAAACTATTTATGTGTCACTTGTTTAAATGGGGAGTTGTTAGGCTACCCATTTTATTTCATGCATTTAATTTAGATTTTTATTCCAAAATCATATTTGTGTATCACTTGTTTAACAAGGCATTGTTATGATATCCATTTTATTTCAAACATTTACCTTAGATTTTTTGTCCAAAACCATTGTTACACCACTTGTTTGAAAGAACATTGTTACATTGATCAATTTTTTCCAAAACCTTACCTTGATTAAAACCAAGTTCCCAAGTAATTCATACCTTTTGTTTCAAAATGTGTTGTTTCATTGCCTATTTTGGTCTAGCCTATTTGCCTTAGAAAATTGGAGTCTTTTGTATTAAATTTGAAATTCAATCTTTTGAAGTGTAAATCCTAAACTAATCAAGTTTGTGTAGAAGCCTCATCTAATTAGGGATTAGGTGGTCTACCTTTTTCATTTAGATTGTGATATTTGTATTTATTTCTTATTTAGTCTAAAGAACCCTTTCTTAGAATTTATGGTTATTTGTTGTCATGTCCCTTATTTTAGCATCCTTTGTGTTAAGTGTTGTTACCATGTGCCTTGTTTAGAGTTTGTTATGTTGAGTACTAAAATGTCCTAGTTTCATTGTCAAAGTGTATTTTTTGAGCCAAATACTGAGTCTATTATGAGATAATTACTGAGTGTCTCGCAATCCAATTGCCTTAGCAATATATTTTTTCTAAACCATTTACCATTTTTATCCAAGCTAATTAACTTACATTTAGATTGCTTTTGAGTATTTGTTTAGATCGACATTGTTTCAAAGTATAGCATTGTTTCACACATTAATGATTATAACCACCTTTGGTAAAATTATTGTTATCCTTTTAACCTAGTTCACTATTGTTCTAACTTGTCTAATTACCTTTGCCACTGATTATAACTACCTTTGGTCAAATTAATACCTTTGTTAGACCAATTTTATTTTTTTATTTTACCTTTTGGACCTATTTTACAAATCCAAAGGTTATGTGTTTTAGACCTTGGTTGTTTTTCATCTTTAAATCCTTGTTTCTTAAGAGGCCTAGTCATAGATCTGAACATGTTTTTTGATACCCATAGTAAGGGTTATGTATAATCTAGACCATGAGAACTTTTTTACTAATGAACCATTTGATTTATAAATATATGGTGATGATATAGCATATGATATGGATCCATATCCATCTTATAATATTCCATATGAAGAACAAAGGTCCAACCCATTAGAGTAGTACTTAGTGAATGAACTATCCTATCTAGGCTAAAAGAAAGAGAAAACAACATAGTACCTTGCTCAAATGATGCCTATTATCAAATAAATCCAACACTAATAGCCCTACTATGTAAAAACACAAACATAGACAAGTTATGATCCATACTTGTGTTGACCAAATTTTTCCCCAAGCAAAATTTCTAGTCCCCTTCTTCCCTTGCTATCCATGCCAGTCATTTTCAAGTTGTGCAAGTTCAATGAGTTTGGTTCATGGCTTGGTTCAAGTGGTTCAATGACCTTTGGTTCAAAAGGTCCATCTTCAAGTTCAACATCTTGATTCATCAATGGTTGAACCATTGAATTGTTGAACCATTTTTGGTTCAATGAGTTTGGTTCAACGGGCTTGGTTCAAAGCAAGAAGTTCATCAGCCTTGGTTCACTAGTTCATCGGCACGCAATGGTTGAACCCTTGAACCGTTGAACCATTTTTGGTTCAATAGCTTGGTTCAAGGGTATGCCCTTGGCTGAAGGGGAGTCTTCAAGTTCAAAATGCCCTAGTGGAGGGTAGGTGCTTCAAAGGAAAAGGATTTAGGTAAGTTTGGTTTTGTTCAATGTTTAAAGTTCAAATTTATCAAATTTGACTAAGTCCTAAATTCCTTTAGACTTTTTACTCAAAGGAATTCCTTCAGATAAAAAGTCTGAAGGAATTCAGGCATAGCTCAAATAAAAATTTGAAAGGCCTGGGTGAAATCATTTGTAGACAAAATGTCCATAGGAAATAATCTATGAACAAAATGTCCATGGGAAAACATCCACAGACAAAAGTCCACGGGGAAATTATCAATGAACAAAAAGTCTGCGGGAACCCGGGAGACAAAGCCCACGAGAGCCCGAGAACAATCCAATAGAATAGAAGACCTACCAAAGGACCCTAAAGGGTAGGTGCCTTTGCCAGGGACTCTCGGCCAAGGTGCTAAGATGAAACAAAGCTGTAGAGAAGCCATGAAGACCTGATGACATTTTGACGGGGATGGTGACGTCCTAGAGGACATAAAAATTAATAAAGTAGATTAGTCATTGGTTTTCAAACCAATGATGGCTATATGAACATCCAAGTTAGTGAAATAAAATGGGCATTTGTTTTCAAACTAAGAGAGAGCTAACCAAGGGGCCAGAATGTAGTGACCCACTAAGAATTCACCCCTGAGGGCCGAAGGAGCTAGAAGAGACAAAATTGAGAAAAGATAAGGAGATAAGCATGGAATGAGCAAGCAATTAGTCCAAGTGGTGCCAATTTGAGAAGTGACTCTGATAGGTGAAACAATTCCTGTAGATTGATCATTGGCGACACAAACAACTAGCAATGCAACCATTTTTTCCATTTTACATTTAATGAGTAGACAAACTGTGTATTGATCTTGAAAAGGCTAACTTCAAACAGATAAAGTACATAGCTCATTAATGTTTTGAGTGACTTGTTCTTCCCAATGAAGGGACACGATAGGCCACTTGTAAAAAAGGAGCACCAAATGGGCCTCCTTGCTTCTCCTATATATTAAAGACTTGTCATATTAAGAAAGATCTTTTTCACATTTTTGTAAGGCATAGCCCTGGCAAAATTTCCACTTGAATCAATAAACACAATTTTTACCTCTATCTTGGATAGACATTTCTGTGTATGTGCTAAGTGTTGATTTGTGTTTAGTCATTGTTTCTTGATGCTTTCACAGGTTCAATACCAATGTATATATTGTCTACAAGGTGCCATTTTACAGCTGACATGAGAAGAGTTCTATTTGAGAGTGTAGAATAGAAGAGGTTACTTACAGTGTGCATTTCACAGTACCTTGGTGAGTCTCTATTTTCTAGGTTCTCATGAAAGCCTCCCTACCATTTTCTTGCAGCCTAGTCCTTCTGCCAAGTCTAAAGCATATGTATGCATTTGTCTAGTTTTAAGTTTGGATGTGAGAAGGTCATTTCATTTTGGTGTATCACCTCCTTAGAGTGGTTTGTATTCCTGCAATCTTTCTCCCTTTTCATCCCCTAGTTTATATATATATACATGTATGTATTTGCACTTACTAAAACAAACATGATGCATCAAAGGGAGCTAGCCCTTATCTAGAGACTCTCCCCTCCAGCTTCACTAGTCCCATAGGTGAGAAGGGAGTTTCTATAGTTATGAAGAGAAGGTAGGATCTCAGCGTCCTACCAAGGGTGTAACCTCTTGTGTCAATAGTTTTGGCACACCTGGTGGGACTCAATTTGACAACACAGTAAAGTTTTAAGATTCATGCTGATCTTGTTACAGCAAATCAAATATTTTTAGCATTTGGCAACTCCAAGTTAAATCTACTAGTTAAGCAGCCTAGTGCCATCAGAAATCATTTTTTGTATGTATATTTCCTTTGCACAAAATCATGGGTCTTGTTTTCCTTTGTATGATTATGATCAGGCTCCAAATATTTATGCAATCCCCTCAAGCAGCTCTCCTAGTTTCCCTTCAATGATAAGGGAAGTGGCCCTAAAATTAGAGATTGATAGGCTAGAAGAGCAGTACAAATATCAACAAGCTCTGATGTATAAAGAAGAGTGCTTGTTTAGGCAAACACAGGACTTACAATCCATGGAAAAGGAGGTAACAAAATGAAGAAATCCATTTATTCCAAGCAATCAGCCTTATGTGCCCCCTCCTAATCTAAAGAAAACCCCTTCTTTTACACCCAATCCTTTCTATCAAATTTCACTTGGTCACTCCAGCTCATCAAATGCATTCACTTTCAATCCCATGAACCTGGCTTTCCAACACCAAAAGACATCAGAATAACCTCCCATGGAGATGAACCTTTTAAACTCCTTAGATTGTGAATCTTCCATTGGGGGGAATACCACTAGCCATCACGTCCCTCTTCTAAAGACTCCTCCAGTGCATCAACATTCTCTTCCTTGCATTACCCAACCTCCCCAAGTCCTTCAGCATAATACGTAGATTCTGAGTTGGAGGAAGGAATGCCAAGAACTAGCTTAGAGCTTTAGAGAGGATCATGTTGACGACCTCCAAGAAAGATTCTTTCAAGAAAACCTAACCAAGAAAATTAAAGATTTAGAGGCTAGGATGAAGCTGCTTCTTGAAAGAGAGTTAGAACCTTCAGACCTTATGGAGGAGCCCTAGGACCTTGGAGATAACAAAGTTGTTGCCTATTCACAGAAGCAAAATTCCAATTTTGAGATCCTAAACTAGGGGAAAACAATAGAATCATGGGGCAAGAAGGAAGAGAAGCAAGTTTTTTCTCAAAACATTGAAGAAGCTGAGGCTGCCCCTACTCATGATGATGCTGATGACCTCCAAGAAAGGCATTTCCAAGAATATCTAGCTGGGAGAATTGCAGAGTTGGAGTCCAAAGAGAGATTCCTCAACCAATGTGTGATGGACGGCTCAGACCAAATAGCACATTCTATGTCTGAACACACCCCACCTACACATTTTCAAGAGAGATATCAGGACATGCCTCATATAGATGAAGTGTTGACCAAGTGGAAAGAGGAGAATAATTTGATTCTAGCTCAAGGACTACCTCCTCTTCCACATGTTTTCTCCACTTCACCCCTTCTCAAAGAAGAACCTATTCTGTAAGAGGTGAGTGAGGAGCAGAAGATTCAAGCTACAGTTCTTCAAAAGGTTGTCGTGAGTGACAACAAAGAAGGAATCATCATCAATGCTCATTGTGAAGACCTTATCAGCAATGGAGAAGATGCAGGTCTTACATATATGTAGATGTTCCAGCAATACGAGGAGGAAAAAATGCATGGTGAGCTCTCTTCCCCTCTATTTGATGAACTTCCTTGTTGTTTTGATGATGAGGATGACCATACTAAGGAGCCTGAGTTAGAGGAGGATCAGGAGGATACACTTGAACATCTAGAGGTCCTAGTCTTTGAGGAGGAAAAAGAGAGGTCTATCTTCCTAGAGGATTGCCTTGAAGAAGAGAGTTTTGAATAGAAAGGTGATGTTTTGTGGGATGAGAAAGCATTTTGTGAGTCCATTTCAGACATCACCATAATCACCCTTCTCCAAGAAGGCTAAAAGGAAGTAGAGGATGAGTCTGACAAGATTTTTAATGAGGTAGAAGGAAATAATTCGGACCATGATACATTGCAGAAGGAATGTGCAGATCAAAGGGCTTATGGTGATGAGCTAGCAACCATTGATATCTTGGTGAGGAGCACCAACATGAAGGACTAGCATTCAATAGGCTTCTAAGGACAAGTAGAGTACATATATGTTAAAAGTATGTTTGATTTTGATCCACTCAGATGCAAGTCAACTCAGGTGGCAAGCAAGAGAAGTAGGTCACCAAATCTCCTTTTCATTCAGCTACTTGCCTAGCACCATAAGTCCTTTTGCTAAGAGGGGGACTTGAGAAGTTTTCTTTTTGATCTAGGAGGGAGGTGAACATTCTTGGTTAGCTATATATAGTAGTTTGTTTTTCATTTCTTTTCCTATTTTCCCTAAGTGCAGTTTACATAGGTAGTTTTTTTAGCCTTGTGTGTTTCCCTTTGCATGTGGGGTAAAGCTTCGTGATTGGTTCCAAATTTATTGGGGCTGTTGCTAATTTTTAAAGTTACAATCTGACTTCATGCCTAATGAACTACAAGGCAATTGGTCTTTAAGCATAGCAGGCATGCTTCCCCTGGGAGTCACCAATTTGTTGACCAAATTTTGCTTTAGGAAAAAATTTTGGTCCCCTTCTTCCCTTGCTATCCATGCCAATCATTTTCAAGTTGTGCAAGTTTAATGAGTTTGGTTCATGGCCTAGTTTAAGTGGTTCAGTGACCTTTGGTTCAAAAGGTCCATCTTCAAGTTTAACATCTTGATTCATCAATGGTTGAACCATTGAACTATTGAACCATTTTTGGTTCAACAGGTTTGGTTCAATGGGCTTGGTTCAATGGGCTTGGTTCCAAGCAAGAAGTTCATCGGCCTTGGTTCACTAGTTCATCAGTGTACAATGGTTGAACCCTTGAATCGTTGAACCATTTTTGGTTCAACAGCTTGGTTCAAGGGTATGCCCTTGGTTGAAGGGGAGTCTTCAAGTTCAAAATGCCCTAGCGGAGGGTAGGCACTTCAAAGGAAAAGGATTCGGGTAAGTTTGGTTTTGTTCAAAGATCAAAGTTCAAATTTGTCAAATTTGACTAAGTCTCAAATTCCTTCAGACTTTTTGCCCATAGGAATTCCTTCAGACAAAAAGTTTGAAGGAATTTGGGCATAGCTCAAATCAAAAGTCAAAAGGCCCAAGTGAAATCATCAGTGGACAAAATGTCTATGGGAAATCATCCATGGACAAAATGTCTACGGGAAAACATCCACAGATAAAAGTCTACGGGGAAATTGTCCATAGACAAAAAGTCTATGGGAACCTGGGAGACAAAGCCTGCGGGAGCTCGAGAACAATCCAATGGAATAGAAGACCCACCGAAGGACCCTGAAGGGTAGGTGCCTTTGTAGGGGACTCGCAGCCAAGGTGATAAGAGGAAGCAAAGCCATAGTGAAGCCATGAAGACCTGATGACATTTTGATAGGGATGGTGACATCCCAGAGGATGTCAAAATTAACAAAGTAGATTAGCCATTGGTTTTCAAACCAATGACAGTCATATGAATGTCAAAGTTATTGAAAAAAATGGCCATTTTTTTTCAAATTGAGAGAGACCTAACTAAGGGGCCACAATGCAGTGACCTGCTAAGAATTTGTTCTTGAAGGCTGAAGGAGCTAAAAGAGACAAAATTGAGAAAAGATAAGGAGACAAGCATGGAATGAGCAAGCAATTAGTCTAAGTGGCACCAATTTGAGAAGTGACTCTGGAAGGTGAAATAGTTCCTTTGGATTGATCATTGGGCATGAAAATAGCTAGCAATGCAACTAATTTCTCCATTTTACATTTAATGAGTAGATAAACCATGTATTGACCTTGAAAAGGTAGACTTCAAATAGACAAAACACATAGCTCATTAATGTTTTGAGCGACTTGTTCTTCCCAATGAAGGGATGTGATAGGCCACTTGTAAAAAAGGAGCACCAAATGGGCCTCCTTGCTTCTCTTATATATTGAAGACTTGTCATTTTAAGAAATATCTTTTTCGCATTTTTGTAAGGCGTAGCCCTGGCAAAATTTCCACTTGAATCAATAAACACAGTTTTTACCTCTATCTTGGATAGACATTTATGCGTATGTGCTAAGTGTTGATTTATGTTTAGTCATTATTTCTTGATGCTTTCATAGGTTCAATACCAACATATCTATTGTCTACAAGGTGCCATTTTGTAGCTGACAGGAGAAGAGCTCTATTTGAGAGTGTAGAACAGAAGAGGTTACTTACAATGTGCATTTCATAGCACCTTGGTGAGTCTCTATTTTCTAGGTTTTCATGAAATCCTCCTTACCATTTTCTTGTAGCCTAGTCCTTCTACCAAGTTTGAATCATATGGATGCATTTGTCTGGTTTTAAGTGTGGATGTGAGAAGGTCATTTCATTTTGGTGTATCACTTCCTTAGATTAGTTTGTATTCCTGCAATCTTTCTCCCTTTTCATCTCCCCAATTTATATATCTATACATGTATGTATTTTCACTTGCTAGAACAAACATGATGCATCAAAGGGAGCTAGCGCTTATCTAGAGACTCTCCCCTCTAGCTTCGCTAGTCCCATAGGTGAGAGGGGAGTTTCCATAGTTGTGAAGAGAAGGCAGGAGCTCGGCCTCCTACCAAGGGTGCAATCTCTTGTGTCACCAACTTATTTTACACCATTTACTAGAGAATAAATAAAAAATTATGGTTAGGGTAGTAAAAGTAGGAGCCAAATTACCACCAGACTTCTAATATGAAAGTTTGTCTAGTTTTATTAGAACACCTAATACCATGCCTTGTAACCAATAGTTTGAATATGCATCAACTAAATAAAATAAATATTTAATGAAAATACCTAAATAAATCCAAAGTTTTCTTACAAAATGGAAAGGTCATATGGATGGTTAATTAGAATTGGTAAAACAAGTATACAAACATTACCTTAACCTAGCTTAGAATTTCAATGATATGGATATTTCAAACATGCCACTTATAGAGATAGATCCTTCAACAAGGCCATAAATATATTCTTCAAGATATGTATACTATAACATAGGCCCTTTTATCCAAAGCACATTGGTCGAAGACATGTATAATGTCCCAATAATGGTAGGAGAAATTACCACTCAAATGGAAGACCTCACTCAAAATGTAGTGGATATCATACAAGTGCATTCTAATTTGAACCAAAATGGATCTAATATGCCACCAAGAAACACACATTAGATTCCTCCAACCAATACCATGAGTGGATTTAAATAATAAGGGATAGGTAAACCTATTTCCTAAACTCAATAAACAACCTCCACTACTCAACCAATTACTTCCTCAATTTCACAATAAGGGGAAGCTAGCCAAAAATAATAGACTAACATACCACCATAACAAGTGTAGAACATTACACCACCTTAATAGGTTGTAATATATACTCTAAAACAATAATCACATATCAATATAGCTCAATAATCATAAGTTTTTCTTAATCCACATTTTGTTTATATAGGTCAACAAAAAGTGCTAGTTGGTCAATAACAACAAATGACAGACCCTGAACAAGTGCTTAATCAATAATAGGTTTTTAACCAATGTAAGGCTCCAATGTACAATAGGTACTAGATTATAGGCAAAAATTGACTTTCACCTAATGGGTATTACACATACAATAAGGATCAAATTTTCAACACCTTAAACAATAGGGTTTTATCCACAAACATGTTCCCTTTATACAATAGGGTTTGATGAGTAGACAACAAATTCTTTCCCAAACCTAACATTACCATAATATTCCACCTAGCCAAATGACATTACCACAACTATAATTTTCCAACCAAGGATATGTATTTAACCCTAGCCAAAATATTTACCAACAATAGTGTGTTTTATATCAACAGTACAATCTCAATGCATGGATAAGAATACCTAGTCACCTGACCAACTCAACAAACATTCCATAGTATGTCATTCCTTCATATCCTGGTCAAGGCAATATACCTTTGACTAGGTAGCCAAAATAATAATAGGCCATGCCATATAACTTACCCAAGAGATTCAAAAAATAAAGGATGTAATTCAAACCATTCAAACTAGAAATAAAATAAGGACTTTTAAGCTAGATGAAATATGCTCCTATCCATTCAATATAGATTATCTTCAAATACCATTTCCTCTATGTTATAACATGGAAAAATTTTATAAATATAAGGGAAAATTCAACCCCAAATACCATTTAAAATAATTATTTTTTCTTTCCAGATAGTGGAATATAATGACATATATTTTCTTCTCTTATTTCTAAGAAGTCTAGCTAGACAAGCCTTAGAATGACTTCTAAAATTGCCAAAGAATTCTATACCAAACTTTAATGACCTTTATAATAATTTTATACATCATTTTTCATATAATATTGAACATAGGATTACAATTAGTGATTGGTCCATGAAAAATAGGAAAGTCGTGAGAGATTTGTTACTTACTTGTAATAGTGAAGGGCACTTATGATCTATTTCACTCATAATTTATGAGATAAGAAATTGGTCATGACATTTATTAGGAGCCTACACAATGAGATATTTTATCATCTCAAGTTTCAATGATCTTATACATTTAAAATGGTTCTTGAGAAAGGGATACAAATTTAGAAGACTCTTGTCAACAAAGGGATCATAAAGTTATCTTCTCCCAACTAGAGCCAAAACTAGCATAAAGGCTACTAGAACAAGAACCAAATCCATAATAAAAACTAGAATCATATTCAAATACTAACTTCAATGCAATATTAGGTGAAAAATAATGGAAGACCAAATACCTATAACCACAATAAGAATGTTGTTGGTAATGGGGCCACTAAAATCCATCATCTAAAAATGGTGAAAACATTGGTTGTTATTTTACCTCCACCCATTCAACAACCATAATGTCTATTCATTTAGCTAAGGCCTCCACAAAACCAGCCTCAAAATAAATCCCAATTATAAGAATGTAATCAAAAGATAATACTTCCCATTGCTAGAGCATTCAGTGACCTCAAGGATCCTATTGAGTTTTTATTTTATAAGTTAGTTTAGATAAATATGATTAGTTGGCTTGTGCTAAATCCATTCCCTAAAGGAATTCCTTTTCATGAATAGTACAAATAACATGATTTTTTTTAGTAAGATAATGTCAAAAGACATTCTATATGCTGATGTATATAGATAAGTCATCTAATTTAGAATATGATATAAAATGGAGAGATAGAGTGAGATTCCCAAGATCCTATGACTAATCATAACTTGGGCATCTATCAAAATCAATTTATTCAGCATAAAAATAGCCAATAGTAGTACCAACAACATCAAAATTAGTAGTAGATAACACCACTATGAAATTAATATCAAAAACACCAAAAATAATAATAACAATAATAGAATGGTTGGAACCAAGGGAAAACTGAATAATGCAACCAATGAGGCCATCATGCCGCTACATATACCTATAACAATTTATTAAGACACCTCTTAGGTACTCATATTACCACTATCACCATTAACCCCTGGTTAAACACCAATAGAATAATATCCTCACCTATCAATGCCTATCATCCAAATAATGCCTACTAGCCTAATTATTCTAGTAATTATTCTTTGGACCATGTTAGCAGCTAGGGTCAACATCAACCAATAATTACCATTCTATGTCCTATTACCTCTCCATCTAATTACCAAAGCCCTATACCTAATTGATATTATGCAATCAAAAATCAACAAGCCAAGATTACCATCAAAGTACCACAACCAAATGTCATGAATCAACTCATTCAAACATCCATGCCTATAAAAGGCAAGCCAATTATCAAAATTGAATGGAATGCCTATGACATTATGGAGTATCCATATATGTCACCTATATAAATACCCATTATGTATTTTCTATATACATATAGTGTCCATAGATATATACTAGATGAATACCTCAGCCAATCCCTCATATTTGATGACATCATACCACATAAATTTCAATCCATGATAGGATATTTAGCCCCTGGACAACATATCACCTTTGACCAAAATGACATGTTATTCTTGGGTTGATTGGATTATAACCCATTATACATGAAGATCTATATAAAAAACCATAAGGTTAAAACCATCCTTGTAGACAATAATTTTGGACTCAAAATTACGTCTCTAAATTTGGAAAAACATCTCAAATATACAATGGTCAACCTACAACTAGATACCATTATATGATAATGAGGAACAAGAATCGTAAGGTACTATCATCTTGTCAATGGTCATTGGGGATTTGATCAATGATATTATATGCCATGTTTTGGACTTGGATTTATCTTAAAATTTTCTATTGGGCCAACCCTAAATCAATGAAATGAGGGTCATACCTTCCACACTACATCAGTGTATTAAATTTCCCCATTCAGGGATGGAAGTGACTATACCAACTAATCTCTAGCCTTATTAGTATTGTAATTATCTGGAGGTGGAGTATAAGATATATAATTATCATTTTTTTAATATTATACCTAAATATAATATAGGAAAATCCAATAAATCCAAAGTCATTGAATCATGACTAAAATATAATTATATTGACCTTCATAGCCTAGCTTCTACCTCATCGACACCTTCATTAGACATTGCCAATCACTTAATAAATATCTGACAAATGTATGGAGAATATATTACCCATGAATCTTTACAAATTAACAAGTTACCATAGAATCCAAAAGCCTATGGGAGACCCAAGGCCAAGACTACTCATAAAGAGTAGCAGACCAAGGGAAAATCTCATCTTTCTAACCCCATTATTTTCAAATTAGGCTTTGGCCTAGAATAAGAACCCTTTGTTGAATATGATTCATTGATTTATACTAATGATTTAGCTATTATTCCAATGTACAAAGTATCATATCCCTAACTAGATTATGGGTAGTCAAGCTTAAAGGAAGAGGCATGGGGATACATCATCAAGGGACAATCGAGTCATATTTAATGACCAAGTATAAAGGAACCCATGGTATTGGATTTTAACTACTTAGGGGTGACCCAACATACCTTATTTGAGTTCTTACACCATCAAATAGTGGAGATGGTGATGATAGTGACATAGGTATGATTATATCATCTATGATGACCTTTTTAATATAAATTTGTTTAACCCATATGCCATTTATAGCATTATTTTAATTTATCACCCTTTAATTCTTACCCTTTATCACCCATAGTTGATAGAGTAGGACCAACAAGATTTGATAGTTCTACTAGACATGTCCAAGAATGATGAGGCAATTTATGAATTTCTAGGTTTGAGGGATTATATTCCCCTTAGAGATCACAAACGTGGATTTTCTACTAGATTGGATCTTGATACCTATTTCAAAGAGCAAGTAAACTTCTTTGGCCAAAACCAAAAATAAAATCAAACATTGAGGTGTAAAAGTGAAAACCTCTTTGAGGTGATTTTATACTAAGTTAAAACTAAATAAAAAGGTAAGTATCTTGGTGAAAACCTATTTTAGGCACCATTAGATGGAGGTGATCACCCCTCTTCATAGGAAGCATAAGAGACAACTAATCTGAGGCTTATTTTTGGATCTAAAATTAGTATAGAAGATCAAAAAAATTTGTGTAGATTGTTCAAGAATGCCTATAATTATTTGGCATGTGGCATTACCAACATTAGTATATTTTAATTCATCCTAATTTTGATAATTAGATAAGCCAATCTAGCCAGAGGACTTTGCCATTTCCAACTAGTTTACCTTTTTGCCAACTATTTTAGAATATGGTTATACACTTCTTGTGGAGGACACTTTTAAGGTTAATGTAGGGACTCTAGAAGACCTAAAATGGATCAAATTAGACACATCCCTCACTAAATATGACTATGAAATATTTACATTTTTCTAAGGGAGTTTATGGACATATTCACATGGGCTTATTTGGATATGATAGGTTTATACACTGCCTTTATTGTACACCATATTGTTGAACATATTGATTCCAAACGAATTAAATATAAGCTATAAAACATGCATATTTATATTACTGTGATATTCAAAATAGGGTTGGAGAGACTCTTAGACACAAGATGCAATTGATTAATTGACTATTTAGAATAGATTTCTAATGTTGTACCAATAAGCAATAAAAAAAGGTATCAGAATATGCATTGATTTCTAGGATATTAATTAATCATACCCAAAAGATGACTTTCCTTTGCCAAACATTGACATAATTATTGACTCACTGACTGGATATGAAGTGCTTTCTATTATGGATGGATTTTTAGGATATAACCAAATTAGAATTACACCAAAAGACCAACACAAAACAACATTCACTACTATATTGGGAACATTTTATTATCACATGATTCTATTTGGACTTAAGAATGCAAGAACCACATACCAACTAGTTAGGATAGTTATTTTCCATGATATGATGCATAATATTATTAAGGTCTATGTTGATGACATCTTGGGTAAATCAAAGACCCATGTTAACCATCTAGTTGTACTATGAAAAATATTTGAGAGACTTCAAGACTATAAAATTAGGTTGAACCCTATAAAGTTTTTATTTTGTATAACTTTAGTAAAAATTTTAGGCTTCATTTTATCTCTTAGGGGCATTAAAGTTGATCCAGTCAAAGTTTGAGCCATTACTAAAATGTTACCACAATCTATCTTGAAGTAGATCCATAGTTTATAGGGAAATATATAGTCAATATAAAGCTTTGTATCATAGTTGGTTGACAAATGCCATCCATTTTCACACTCGTTAAAGAAGAACATTACTTTATCATGGAATGAAGATTAACAAAAAACATTTGAATATGTTAATAAATATCTAGACAATCCACCTGATTTATTACCACATATTCCAAACAATCCACTTTTATTTTACCTATCAGTGACTGAAAATGCCCTGGGGGCACTTTTGGTACAACATGATGAATAGGCTGAAGAGCATATCATTTATTATTTGAGTCAGACATTGGTCATGTATGAGCACAATTATACACTAATTTAAAAATCTTGTTTAGATATAGTTTTTTAGCCCAAAATTTGTGTCATTGCATGTTGAACAATAAGACCATTGTTATTGCCAAAGTATATCCACTCAAGTATCTAGTTTCCAAAATAGCTTTGCAAGGATGCATGGCAATGTGGATAATGCTATTGAGTGAGTTTTACATTGAATATTATAATTAGAAGGACATTAAGGGATATGTACTAACATATAAACTTATAGAATATCTTCTTCTTGAAACTCAACTCTTTTAATTATATTTCTAGATGAATCCATTATGACCACAGTTGAATTAGAAGTACCTTTTGATGTAGAATAGTAGAAAATGTACTTTTATGATTCTTTCATAGATCATTGGTCAGTCACCAACATATTGATTATTAAGTCACAAGGGTATATTATTCATAAGTCCTTTCATATTGGTTTTCCCTATACTAATAGCATGACCAAGTATAAAGTACTCATAATAAGGCTTCACTAATTAGTACAATAAAACATCTAACATTTACTAGTTCATAATGATTCATAGTTAATCATCAATCAGGTCATAGACCAATACCATACGAAGGATGAGAAGTTGGTACCATATAAATACATGGTTTATAAACTTAAAAAAAAAATTACAAACATTATTTTTGAATGAAAACCTAGATATAATAATAAAATAGCTAATTCTATGGCCACAATTCACTCCATGATTCAGATTATAGATAGAGCCAAGGACTATCAGTTTATTGTGGAATATATCCTAACATTAACACATGAATAAGTAGTTATCGATATGGTTTGTGAAATTTTTGGGCTCACCTCTTCTTGGTATTCTAACATATATGCATACCTATAAGACTAAATTATGCCCTTTGACCTTTCATGTAACAAATAAAAAGCCTTCATCTATAATGTCTCTCATTATACCCTACTTGGATCTACCCTGCATTGTATAAGTTATGAACACTACTTCACTATTTACTTTAGAAAAAATATATATTAGTGTTGACATAATTTCATGAAGGAATGTGTGGAGCCAACACCAGTGCGTAAATTATTTACAAGAAATTACTATGTATTGGTTATTATTGGTTGACTATGGAAATAGGTGTATATGCATATGTGAAAAAGTGTGTGAAGTGTAAGAAGCATGCTAATGTGAATCATTATCTAGACAAAACTCTCAAACCAATGATAACACCATGGATGTTCTCAACATGGGGACTTGACCTCATAGGAAAATTAAATCATACATCCTTAAATGGACATAAACATGTCCTTACTGATTGAGTATTTTACTAAGTGGGTGGAATCCATTCCCCTCACATACATAACTAGTAAGAAAATATCCAAATTAATATTTAACCATATCATTTTTCACTATGGTATACCCTATAACACTTTATACCTAGTACTATATCAAACAAAATTTCTCTACCGCCTATTACCCACAATGTAATAACCAACCCAAGGCTTCTAATAAAACCATTATAAATATTATAAATTAAATTATCAATGATGTTGGTAGTAATTGGAACTTGTAGATATTTAACTCCCTTTAGGCTTACCAAACCACATTTCATACTCCAATAGGAGCTACCCTATATTCCCTTGTTTATAGCATTGAGGCCATTCTTCTTATTGATTTTGAGTTTCCTTATCTCTAAATTTCACTATAGTACATCATTGATGATGAAGACTATAGAGTATCTCACTTTCAATAAATATATTTACTTGATGTAAAATGCATATATACCTTGAATAACCGTCACGTATATTAAAATAGATTATGTGGCCAATACAATCGACACATCAAGCATAGATAATTTGAGCTTGGTGACCTTGTGTTAAAATAAAATCAAAAGAACTCTAATGATGAGACAAAGAATAAGGGAACATTCCCATATAAAAGGTTAGGGACTTATTTAGTTATTTCTATGGTTTTGGAGCATATAAAAGGAGATGAACTTTATTAACTTATGAACATAATTTACCTCAAACAATTTTATGCCTATGAGACTTGAATTATTATCTACAAGGAATGTTTAATCTATGCCACCATATACCTATTAATTATATCATACCCCTTTACCATTACACCATACCTTAATATATTTATATCCAATTATTATTACCTAACCCTATCATTTTTGGCCTTGGTTCCAATTCATTTTTAGTTCAAGCACATTCAATGGTCAGTATCATATGTAGTTCCAATAGTTGTTTCAGATTCAAAATTTTGAATGGAAGTATATGAAAACATCATGATAGTGATCCTAGTAATTGCATCCTTCATTTATTGTTACATTTTATATCATTACTCATGATACTAATTATAATTACATATGGGAAAATTAGTATCACTGACCCTTTCCATTGTTTCTTAATTATAACCATCTTTAGAAAAATTAGTAATAACCCCTTTACCATGAATTTTTACATCACCTTGCCATTATTGTGTCATACCTTGCCATTTTCCTATACCTTAACTTGATAGTATTTAGTTCCATGCCTTCTGTTATAAGGTGGGACTATATTGACTTAAGGTCCTTCAAGACTATGTAGGCAGTGCTCAATTTACATTAAGGTTATCTTAGTCACCCCTTAACCACACTCTCACTATTTTGTGAGTATTTAAGCCACACTCTCACCATTTTATGAGTTAGGTGATGTTATATATTCTACTTATCAATTGAGTTGAGATACCAAAAAATCAAAACATTGAAAGCATTTCCTAGCTTTCACCATTATAGGTAGAACTATAATGACTTGAGGTCCTTTGGGATTATGTAGGCAACATTGTGTATCTTCTTAGGTCATCTTGACCACCTTTATTTAGATGCTCTCACCATTTTAATTGAAATTTATGTTTGATCAGGCTCTCCATTTTGAGATAAACCTTAGCTAATGATCTTGCCATTTTATGAGTAATCTCAACCAATGCCCTTTCCATTTTATGTGTAATCTTAACCAATTCTCTTAACATTTTGCAAAATCATTCTCATTTTAAGCCATAGATCTAGTAAGCACTATGAATTACTAATTTAGTTCATTATTGGATACTTGTCTCTTGTCTTTTAGTGTGGTTTTAGCCTAAACCACGCTCTCACACTTGCATGATTTATTTGTGTTGATGTTTTCATTATTGTGAACAACATCCCCCTCTTTTCCTACACACTCACTATTTTGTGAGACCATTCCTATTTTCCTCTACAATTCAATCATGTTTTCTTATCAACATTTTTATTCTATCATAAATCCTAGGATAACTACATTTATACTAAAGTTCACTTTGGACCACATGGCCATGGGTATATATAGGTAACATCCACTTTCCTAGTGCATGTAGAGTCAGTTTGGCTACCCCTTCTTATTTATTATATTCCCACAATTTTATTTTGTTTATGTCATTGTCCCATATGGCCTAGGGGAAAAAAATTCATATTATTTGTGTTATTATCCCCTGTAGCCTAGGGGAAACCATTTTCCATCACACCCTTTTCCATTTTTTCCATATCACCTAGGGGGAACCTTGTACCATTTGTTCTTGCATTGTTTTACATGTGTCATTGCTACCTGGCCTATAAGTAACCCTAACCCCAAGAATAACACATCTATTACACATTCATGAATAATTTGTATTATGTTTGTTAATAAAATTATTTGTATATTGATTTTTTTTAGCTTAGTTTGTTTATTTACCTTTGTGTGCCTTGGTATTGTTTTGTTTGTATAGTTTTTTAAAATATTTGTTTGTTTTGATTTTTTTTTTGTTTAGTTTGTTTTTGTCTATTTTTATTTATTTTTTTAGTTTTATTTATCTTCATTTATTTATTTGGTTCTATTTGTTTATTTTTATTTTCCTTTGGTGCCATCCTCAATTATCTTAGGTGTATTCCATTTTACTTAAAATAAAGTCTTGAATACCCATATCTTTTCTTTAGGTTGTGAATGTTTGTATCTAGTCCTACACTTGGTTTATTTATTTTATATTTACACTTGAGATTTGATTTTTCATATCTTATTCTTAGGTTGTTTATATTTACATTTAAACTAAGTTTTTCATGATTAGGGTATGCAATTTTATTAAAGATGTTTATAACTAGGATGCATAATCTCACAAGCCATAGTAAAAAATAGGCCAAAAGAGACTATCAGATCAATCCAATAGAAATACTTCTCTAAGATCAAAACCAACCAAATACCAAAACACATACCTAAATCAATGCATAATAAATAGATAGATATGATTTACTATGTGCTAATACATACGTGCATATATAAATATGCATAAATATAAGTCATACAACATAAGTAGATAAAAAATATAGAAGAATTTCATATGCATGGAAAATTAGTAAATGAAAGAGCATACATGAACATAAACATCAACAATGAAATCCATAATACTAATCAATGCTAAAACATGTTGCTAAATAAAGAGATCAACATGGAAATAAACAAAGCCAACACATAAATATCAAAATAATGTGTGTACATATACATAGGTCTCTAGGGACTCAAAAATGAATGTCAATGTATCTCAAATGTCATATACATTAAGGATATATACATATCATCATGGTGTCTCAAAGTACAATATTATGCAAATACAACAAGTACAATATGCCAGTGTGCCAAAATTCCAAGATCCAATGATCAACAATAGCTTTGTATGTCCATGTGACCTATAATTAGAGGTGTCCCTAGTATCCTAGATGGTCCTAGTGGTGGTATTCATGGTTGATGAATAAACTACCCTGAATCCCCTATAATATGGGTATTTTTACTTAATTAACCTAATATGTTGCCTTCTCTCTAAGCATCCCATACCTCAAATGTAGAAACCTACTTTTCCCTAGGAGAAATATTCTCATATGCTTTATGGTAATATGAGGCCTCATCCTGACCCTAAAGAATATCAATAATCATCTAAAAAATCCTACCTATGTACTAGTTTTCTAAGCCTTATTAAACTCAGACTGGATCTTCTAAACATATACCAAACCTTGGTCCCTATCATTGATGGACTTATCTCTCTCTATAGTAATATATGCATGTATTTGGACCATCCTATCCACCTCTACCTTAAGTTGGGTAATATTCAATTGAAGGCAAGTCATATCCTGATCACAGATGTCCAATATCAACTATAGATCAGCCACATGCCACTCCAAGCCTAGATATCCCCCACCCTATTGATGATCTCCTCTTCAAGCATACCAACATCCCTACCTAGCTTAGTTATACCAAAAATCCTTGATTGACCTAGATTATCATGAGTAAATATTATTATTATTATTATTATTATTATTATTATTATTATTATTATTATTATTATTATTATTATTATTATTATTATTACTATCATGTTGGAGTCTATCATCATCATGGCTAAGCTATCATCACTAACATCATCAGCCTCATTATCTCCTCCATCTCTTCCACCATCCCCACCATTAAATCCATCATCATCATCCCCTTCCTTGCCTTTATTACCCTGCCAAGTAATCTTATTATCACTAGAACTATTATGAGTCTTAACCTCAAAATTGTTTATATCTATAGGCATTTTCCCACCTACTTGAATTAAAATGGTAAGCCTCAAAGCACACACCTATACCCACTAGTGAATGTAAATATGTGTCACTTTTATATATGTTTGTCCCCTACATATAACCTTGCTACCCATGGAATGCTTAAATAATTGGTAGTATCTAGATAGATATCAATAATAGGAGTTTCCCAATTGATCTCTCTTATAACATGGGTGAACCATTTGGGCCCCTTTGACACATCCCATGTCATGCCAAACTATCAAAGTACCCAGTCAGGGTGGTAGTCCTTGATAATATGTAACTAATTACTAGTAAGGAATCACTTGGATGTCATATAGGTCATATAATAACCATAACTAAACCACTAGAACTAATATAGAAGATATGACCTCCAAATGAAGAAATGAGGGGTGAGATCATTGAACATACAATGGTAGAAATATATCTCTCCCTTATAACCTCACTACACAACCCCATTTTGTGCATATTCATATGCTAATGGATCTTCTAAGTCTTGGACCTATCTATAACGCACTAACCTCTCAATAGATATATGGTTCTAACTCTAAACCATAAATAGTGTAGAAACTCCAATATTGCATCTTCTTCTATATGCCAACATGTGTAAATATATATATATATATATATATATATATATATATATATATATATATATATATATATATATATATATATATATATATATATATATATATATATATATATATAGCTGAGCTAGTACAACTACTTCCATGTAAAATGTGTGTCCTTGTCCATCATGATACAAATGATGCATCTAAGGCCCATATGGTAATATCTACTTCTATTTTTAGGCAACAAGATGTTGATGAAAATAGCCATCAAAACTATGACCTCCCTGTCAATTAGTGATGGTGGTGAAGGGTCCCCAAGATCTAGGTCATTAGGACATCTATCTATGTATATCTCAAGATTATCTATATATACCTTCCAAGATCCATGGGAATGCCCTGATAACTAACCATATCATCAATAAAAACATGTTTTTTTATAGGTCTATCTAGAATAGAGTTTATCCTCACATTGATAGCTTGGGGATGCATTAGGTATCCTCAAGAGTTATTGTCTCCTCTTTAGTAGGCATGTAAAAGGTTGAGGTCTTGCTATGCCATCACTCTACCAATATGCTCAAATATGCTTGATCTACATGGATAAATAGCATTTATGACACATCATAAAAATCAATAGCCTAAATAAACTTAGTCATCTCCACCATCCATCTCTATGGTGTGAAAAAATAGTGGGAGCATCACTCTTGTGCTATCATAACTACCAATTGTTCCTAAGACAATAAATAGATTAACATCAACCTATATCTATGCTATTTTTTGAGCCTATGCCTAGCCTGGAAATCCTATTTTACCCTCTCTCTAATAGGTTGGACAACTATTGGGTCCCCAAAGCTAGTTATTTTGAATTCTAGGGTGAAGTGATTTTGATAAATGGTGAAGTCACCATTTTAGTGTTTTTACACCTTTTAGGGTGAAATCATTATTTTCATTTTTTTCATTAAAAGGTGACTTAACCTTAACAATGGTGAAATCATTATTTTGGTAATTTATAAAAAAAATTGACAAATTTATCATTTTTAGGAATGGTGACTTCATATAAAATCATTGATTTCCTTAGCAAATTCATCATTTTGCCTAAAAAACAAATGATGACTTCACCATTTTTGACCTAGAATGAGAAATAAGTGCAAAATAAATGGAATTAATGATGAAATTGAGAAAACATACTAGTGTTTCATCATGTGGTGGTCACATATTCTTTCTCACCTAGTAAAAAATGTGTTGTGTTCCTCCACATGTTATTTGTTTCAGCTAGCTCATGTGCAAAATCAAATCTCAAATTTCAAAGGGGATAGGGTAAAAATGAATTATTTTTCACCCTAGGGTGAATATGTAGCATTAAATTTGAATTTTTACCCCCTAAGGCCTAAAGTTCATTATGAATGATGTAAGAAGTGTATTTTTTGCCTATGTGATCTATTTTGAATACCATTTGATCTTGTGTGCCTTATTTTTAGTCATTTTATTGCTAGGTCATCTTATTGGGCTCCTTATGAGACCTATTTAAAAACATTAATTTTATAATATACCACATGTTTATTCAAACATGCATCTTTTTACTCACACTTAGGCTATAAACATGTTATTCTTTACTAGGTCATCATAAATTTGTTTTATGAGTTTTTCACATTAGTTTCCCTTGCCATTTTGCCTAGGTATGGGAAATTATTTTTACAATCAATCCATGATATATTTTTCCTTTCTTGGGAAAAAATATTTTAAATTACATGATTTAAATGTTTGAATGATTATAACTACATTTGGGCATATCATTCTTTTTTGACCAATTGAATGATTATAAACACCTTTGGGCAAATCATTCTTTTTTGTCTTGTAATAATGATTATAACCACCTTTGGGAAAATCATTATTTGTCATCCTATCTAACCTATTGAGTGAAATTCATGTGTCACTAATTATAACAACCATTAGAAAAATGGGTGTCCCCACTCTCCATTATTTATTATAACGACCATTGGTTAAATTAGTGTCTATCTCCATGATTTCATTGTTTATTATAACCACCTTTGGGAAAATTAGTGACTTAATTGATGTTACTAATTATAACCAACTTTGGGAAAACTAGCATTTCCACCCCTATTTCCACTAGATCATGTCATTTTCTTCATTTTCATGGAATGTTTGATGGCACTACTTTATCACTCAATCCCTTGAGGGTGCATCAAGGGATGTTCAACCAAACTTTGGGGAATGAACCTCTCATATTAAAAAAATTTGCATTCTTTAAAAATATGTTACTATTATTGTTTCTCTCAACACCTTCTCAAATAAGGGAAAACTATAGACACTTAATTTTGGCCACTTTTGTGCCTAAACTAGAATTCAAATCAATTTCTAAAAAATGACAATTTAAGCCTATAAATCACCTAAATTTTCAAAATTCATCTAGGTAATAGATTTAGTTACTTATAAACATTTAAATTCTTTATTATATAGAGTATTACCCTATATTCATGAATAACCTAGTTTGAATTCAACCCTAGTCAAATTATGACCTAGCTACAACATGTTCTTGGCCTATTGATCTATTAATGCAAAACATATAAAATAATTTCCAAAAGCCAAAAATCACTAAGTGAGATTAATTAAAAATTAAATATCAATTAAATTATATAAGTAAAAAATCAAAGTTTAATTAATTAATTACACTTATCTAAAAAGGAAATTTTCAATAAATATGAGGTCAAAGTCAAGGGAGATAATAAAGTGATTTATTAATTCTTAAAATTCTAAAAAAGCAAGGCATAACCTCATAAATATATAAAGTGAGTTGTCATGGTTCATAAATATTTGAAAATTATTTTTCAAGACTTCATGAGTCATTTGACCCAACCTAGGGTTAATCTGACTCAATCTAGGTTATTTTAGACTCAACCAAAGTTAGAACTAAACGTAACCTCCCTAGGTTTATATTTATTTTGATACCTATAAATACAAGTGCCCTCACTCTATCTAAACCAGATTTTGCGTGAAAGTTTAATATACAATAATGCCTTCAAAAACCCATACAATTAATTTTATAATGCCAAATTTATATCAAGCTTCACACCAAGCAAATACAAGAAAAACTTGTGGCCATTAGAGAAATGCTACTAAGATAGAGAAAAACATTGATCAAAGTCTCTAATGCCATAGACTGAGAAAAAAGTGGAAAGATGGAACCTAATTTTAGATATGTTATAAAATAAAATATAATCCTTAAAATCCAAATATGTGATATATCATCATCCTACTTAGCTATGACACTATTTAGTGTAAGATAAAATTGTTAAGTGTGGAACCTGATCAGAGGTTAAAATTTTGGTGTTATTTTAGCTAGGTTTGGATCCTATTCTTTGAATCCCTAATGGAATAGGGGGTTGTAAGGGTGGAAAACCCATTGTGGGGTCTGGGGGTATGATCCAGGTGGTGGGGGTTCTAGGGGCCATGTGGCTTAGATAATTTTTTAAATTAAAACTACCTTTTTAAATTGTAATTTCATAGTCAATTTGGGCCATTTATTAAAGGTTTATAGATCTAATGGTAGAGGTTATGTTTAGGTTTTTTTACCCTAAAATTAATTTATATGTGGTTAATATGTTTGAATGTGAAAAATAATGAAATATTATACATAGAGAGGAGGTAAAAAAGGTAGAGAGGTGTAATAGGGTTTGTTACAGGATTTTATTTCTCCCTTGTATTGTTGGAAATAATATACTAGACAAATTTGGTGGATGTAACCCATCTTGGGTGAACCACATTAAATATGACATCTCATGTTATGTGTATGTTTATATTTATTTTCTAAATGCTTGATTAAATCATTTCATAGTTTCTCTTGTATGTGATTTAGGGATAGATCTAGGTTTAAATTTTTCCTAATAAGAAGTGGAAAGATGGAACCTAAATTTGGATATGCATTAAAATAAAATAGCAAGTTGGAAGGGATGCCTTTTGACTTAATATATGGAGTTATAATTAGTTAAGAGTTCACTTTAAATCATGCCAATTTATTATATGTCAATATTTAACATGCCTTCTAAGATTGTATAAAGAATGAGTAGATTTAGAAAAGATGCATGTGGTTAGGAAATGAGAAGAAATATAGATTCTTTGGTGGCCTAGAATAATGTTTATAGTCCAAAAATATAGGGGTAGGTCTAGGGTTAAGAAGGATAAAAGACATAAATAATTCTATAATTTCTAATCATTGGTATAATATTATGAATGAAGAATTCATTTAGAGTAGCAAAATTTAAGACAAGTACCTTGTAGGTAGGTATGTAGATAACTTCCTTATAGAAGTAGTCCCATCTAAAGGATCCCTATTTTTGAAATCCATAATAAAATAAAGATATTTATTATGTAATGGAATAATATAGATAATTGGTAATGGAATAAAGGTTAATTTATCAGAGGAACCCTATTTGTTTAGTCTCCCTCTTAATTTTTCAAAGTAGAGGAATGAAACTAGTCTATAGTTTACCACTAACATTGGTGAGAAAGTTAAAGATAGTTTGGCCTATACCTAAGAAGGGTAAAAATGGAAGGATTTAAATTAGGGGTGATAGGTATAGAAACCACAACTAAAGTTTGGATAGATTGAATAAGAAATTAAAAGAATATCACATTAGCTTACAACCCAAGTAGGAGAAAATGATCTGGTAGAAAGAGGATTCTATAGACTAATCAGTAAGGTTAAGTTACATTCTGGATTTGGGTTTTATGGGGATGGTGGTCATTTTAATTTTTTATGTGTCAAAAACCTCATCCCAAAGGTTAACATCTTTATTTGGCTAATTGGCCAAATTAGGATTTTATCTATTGACAACCTCATGAAAATAGGTTTACTAATTCCTAACATATGTGTAATGTGTGATAGGTATGAGGAATGAGTTAAGCATATCTTTATAGAATTCCCCTTTGGTTTAAACACTTTGAATTTATTTTTGGATAAATTCAACATCACCTAAGTAAAATCAAATTTAGTTTAGGACCTTATTTTGAATAAAAATATCATTAGAGCCAATTGGTGATAGACCTTTTGTTGAAGCCAACCCTATCTAATAGTTTTTGGGGTTTTTGGAAAGAGATAAATGCTCACATATTTAGGGATTTAAAAAATTAGCCTATGATCAATGGTGATGAGAGTTGAAGAGGATATAAAGGATAACTAGAATACATTCTTATCTAATAATAGGTATGTGATAGGAGAGGTTACTTAGTTGGTCCTCTCTACATATAAATTATAAGTACTTAAGGTTTTCGATAACAACTCTAGTAAGATAGATTAGAGGATTGTTAACTAGTCCAACCCTCTTCAAAATTGGATGAAACTAAATTTTTATAGGGCTAAAGAAGGGAACACCAAGCTAATAGGGGAAGGGGGTTATTATGGATGGAAAATGACTTAAAGTAGATTTTCATTCTTTGGTGATGGTTATTTATACCAATCATGTGGATGAAGACAAATTAACACTTCATGGAATCCAAATGGTAATCAAGATCAAGATTCAAAACATAATTATTGAGATTGATTCAATGAACATCATAAACTACATCAAGGGGAAATCAACTCCCAAATAGACCATTTAGAATGATATCCATAATAAGATAATCCTTGTCAAAACTTTCAATGAATATAAGATTGATCATGTTTATATGAAAGGTAATGCTTGTGCTAAGTATATGGACATTATAGGAGTGGCTACAAACAAGTTTAAAAAATGGGTCAAAATTGAGGACCTCCCCCCTCAAATTGATAGGAAGTTTGAAGAAGAGGCCAAAATAATTCATAATCCCTTATGACAAAATATGAGCCTATATTCTTTAACCAAGGGGATGCATGATATTAAGCTATTGGATGAACATTAAAGATATTGAGTGCCACATTAATAATCAAAAGTAGATCATTATTAATGTTCATAGGGAGGACGTTAGTTTAAACAAGAGGTACAATAATATATTTTGAAAGTAATTAAGACCATAATTCAACATTGATCTAATTTTAATAACCATCCAATATATCAAGGAGTGAATTTTTAAGGAAAATAGATCTTACATAACTCTAAAAATGGGTGGATACCCAAATAAGAATGATCTAATTTCATGTATGAACATTAATATTAATTCCTCAATTTGGTATATCTTGGAGAATGGAGGGTTTATGGCTTACATGGAGTGTATTTTTGGCTATGACCCAAAAATCACTTTTTTATTTACAAGGTCCTAGAAAGATAGGTTAGTAATAATGATAGTTTTTATCACCATCACAAAGGAGAGGATTGTGTTTGTTATAGTAATGTCATGTAAATGAATCAAGGCATATAAGGACAAACAAAAAATATTAGAGCTGATCAAAACCTTTTAAAAGTTGTAAGAGGTGGTGTATAAGGTTTAAAATGGTTTAATAAAGGTAAATATTCCCTACATTTATCTAAAATTTCTCAACAAGTCATGAAATACATAAATATAGAAGGGAAACATAGTATGGTTCATTCGCACCACTTCCATATGATCAGTCACTTTAATAGTTAATGTGTTGTTAGTTTAGAATTTTACTTTTTAAGGTCATTATAATTTTTGGTGGATGAATAAATATTATACAATCATTCATCAATAACATTGAAAATGTAGAAAAATAGATTAATAATAATCTAAAATACTATAAAGGAATAAACCATAAGGAGAGATGTGATATTTGACAAGTATGAAAATCATTGAAAGGGTAAATACCCCACAATATATTAAGAAGCCTTAAAATCCAAGTAAATAGTAAGAATAATCCTAGAGAGATAATATTTTCCTTAAGATAAAAGAGATCATCACAATTATGCAAGAACAAGATCAATATCAAAATTGAAGAACTACCAAAAGGCAAGAGGAGAGGAGGAGAAGATTTCAATAAATGGAGATAGGAGTAATAAGGAGTTAAATGTGGAAGCTTCCACATGTGTGCCAAGTGCATTTAATCCTCTTACAAGTGAGGAAGATGTGTGTGCCATATGGGGGGGGGAGTTATATGCAAGTAACTCCTAAATCAAATAAGTAGACAAGAGAGGTGATAATGACCTAATAAAACTAGGATAAGTTCATTTATAATTATAATAAATACACACTTAGACTAGACTTATGATAATCCCAAAAGACTATAAAAAAGGACCCAAATAAGGTAAATTGTCAAACATTCCCATTTAATCTTAATTTGGGGTTACAAAAGTGGAGAAAAACTTTCAAAAACTAGGAAAAGAGTTAAAATTACATAATACTCCCCCTTTATAAAAACATCCTTCAATAGGAAAAATAATAGTTTAGAGAATAAATAAGAGAATCTACTACCAAAATTCATAAGGAGAAAGTGTGATCATAAATATTATCTTATAATCCTCTTCAAAAAATGTTGTAAATTTATAATGGAACAAAAACCAACATAAAATATAAATGATCCACAAAACCCTGCAAAACAAACATGCTAACACCAATATTTCAATTTAAGTAACAATTATGCCAAAAAATAAAATCTATATACATAATGTGATAAAATTAGATGTAAAATTTGGCAAATTTGAGAAAATATAAATTCCGTCATGAAATGAAATATCTTGCACAAAAATAAGCTAGTCAACATAATCAAACCATATATCCTATGCATCTAAAGGAAATGAATGTAATACGATAGATTTAATTAATAAAAATGGAGACAAAGAAGATGTGTTTCTATATAAATATATTATTCATGAATATGTCACTTGGATTTTCACCCTTTGATGAGATGTCTCATCTCTCCTCATCCAAGTCACCTAAGAATGAGGTAAATCTCTAGATAGGGATAACTCTTTTGATGTACCACTTTTGGATCACTAATACACTTATGTTTTCAAGGAAAAGGGAGAGAAAAAAATTTAAACTATCCTAAAGGTGGTGATACACCAAATTTATTGATGAATACCAACCAAATGCATGTCACACATGAGATCAAGAGACTAACTAGGCATACACTTCTCTAATCTAAATTTTCTCACATCAATATTTCATTATGAGGTTGTGAAAAATGGTTATGATAGGATGAATATAAAAGAGGAATAAAATGGAACTATTTTAATATACTAACTCAAACTTGACACTTCATATAAAACTTCAAATGACCTTCAAGAATAAGATTTCAAGCTACAAATAGGTATGAGAATGACACAATAAGGCTAAGGAAACAATATTCATCACTAAGCAAGATCAATCATTCAAGTGAAAACACTATGAATAGTCATATAAGAGATAAAATTAATAGTATTTATTAATCTAATGGTATATAAATGAGTAGGGCTTTACCATACTCATGTGGAACATATTTTACAAAGGCCAAAATGGCTAGTTCTTATAGAACCTGAGAGAGAGAAGTCCAAAGGTCATAATGACACTTTTAAACATTATAAAATGATTTTCATGTGCATGATAAGGGAATTTAAAACTTATAATGAAAATTTAGGAAGTACAAGTGTCACCCCAAGTCATGAAACTCTTTAAATGTGGTGTAGGAGTTTTCATTCTACATAAGGAAATTACTTTCATTATTCACCCCTATTTGAACATCCCAAAACTGACTAGGGATAGGTTTAATGATTATATTGAGATATAATGGTTGTATAAATGTTTATATATGCATTTATTACATTCTTAATCATCTAGAATCTCTTAAAAGTGAGCCATCACTCCCTGTATTCAAAGGAAACTCCTCTTTTACACACCCCTCACACTTGGCTAAAAAATTAACTTAAATTTTCCATGAAAATACATGAAAGGTAGTGTATAAAAATTTTAAATACTCTCCATTTCCTTATAATACTCAATTAGACCTTAAAAATCTATCCACTTGAAGTTCTCACCCTTCTCACTATCATGTTCACTATGCCAGTTTTAACTAGCTAAGATGAGAGCTCATGTAGGCACACTTAAAATTTTTGATGAAGTATTAAATTTCCATAGTGAGTTATTATAATTATCTATATTCCTCCTAAATTTTATTTTATCTCTTGAAACCTCTTAGAATGTACATAATGCACAAAATAGTTAAGAAAATCAATTTTGTGCCTTATTTTTATAGATAGGGAAAAAATAAGTTAGATGGTAATGGTCTCTAGATATTAATATATAATATAAAATATTTTACCAAGCCATTTTGGTCCATTTAGATGCATTTCCTTCATTTTTTTCCCAATTGGGTCATTAACTAGGATTTGTGAGGGTTTTAGACCATTTTTACTCTTAAAGATTATTCATAAAGATTTGACATTGAAATTAAAAAAACATTTCAAAAAATCATTATTAAAGACCTCCATAAAGCTCCATAAACTCCTTATATCTTCATGCAAGTTTTCAAGGGAGATATGAACACTCAAAGTTATGTTATCGAGTTTTTCCTTTCATTTCTTGCATGCTTGGACTGTCTCTAAGCCAAAAGTGGAATTTTCATGGCTTCCCCTACATCCCAATAGCTTATAAATGTATAAATTCATCCTATAGACATTTTACAACTAGTTATAAATATTACTAAGAGAAAGAAGTGAAAGTGACCTCTCATTTGAATTTTAGGCCTAACCATGCCTAGTATGCTTGCCTACAAGTTTGAGGGTCTAGGTCATCCTATTAGGATTCCTCCCTTTGTGAGATGTTTCATTTTTTTTTTAGGTTTGTTTCAACTCCACACGCTCTTATAAATTTTAAATCATCTCCTAGTTCATCCCTTTCTCTCCATTGCTCAAGACTGCAGGTTTTGCTCATAAAGGGAGTACCCTCTATCTAAGATAAAATAGGGGGAACTCCCCCTATATCATCATAAAAAATTAATGTTTTAGAGGATTATACATGTGATTGATACCATATAAGAAAATTTTGGTACCATATTTAGGTCATATGACCCCCTAATTCCTCAAAATTCTAAAACATACCCCTAGAAATGTAGATTGAGTGTATGGCAATCATAGACTGACTGTGTATTGCCCTTGAAAAGGGTTTTTATGCTATAATAAATTGATATGAAGACCTCATGAGATTTAAATTCCATTTTCCAACCCATTCCAATCACTTTATCATTGCAACCCTTGCTAAAACCCCTCAATCATGTACCCTATTTGACTAGTCAAGGTACTTGACTGTATTTCCTATTTGGGTGAGGCACATGTAGGTGCATTTTGCATGAGATAGAATTTTAAAGCATTGAAAAAAAATTATACCTTATAAAATAATTAGTTATGTTTTTAAACCTTTTAACTCCATATTTGGGTTATATTTACCTCAAGAAACCCAATCCCTTTGCTCTCTGCCCCTCACAGTCAACTATAGTTGACTGTTTGGGGTCTTATAAGTGTCTTTTATCTTGGAAAAGACTTCACATCACCTTGAGAACCTCTGAGGAATTTTAAATAATCTTATAATAACCAAAATGATATATATTCCATGATTAATAATTTTTCATGAATGATGTAGAGGTCAATAGTCTATTGTAGGTGAATGTTTTTCAAATGAAGAGACCCATGTAGGTGTAGATTAGACCCCAAAATGTTCATATCAACCTATACTAATGGTATTTATTCTCATTGAGATGTATTTAAATTTATAAGTTCCTTGAATCATGAATAATATGCCTTATTTATACATTGGGATGTTAAGTTCACTTGAACACTTCAAACCCTATAGTCATTACTGTCTGAAATTAGTGTTCAAGAGTGGATATTGGGTCTCTTCAAAAACTATCTTCCACTAATTTTCCACCCTCCAAAATTTTCAGATCTCATCTTCTATGTAGATGATACAATAAAATGAAATTATTATGCATCAAATTCATGTTAACCTTGTTGTATTCCCTTAAGAAAATGGCCTAGACCTCTATGTTGGTAGTTTTAGAAAAAAGTTCTTGAGTCTACAATCATCTTTCCTTTTGAAAGTTCCTAATAGTTGGACTAAAAACTTAATATTACACATAGGTTTGAAATTATCCCTTAAACATGTTAGGACTCCAAAAGGAGTTTCACCACTTATTTCATCACTCATATGACACCCTAGTTCTTTGTTAAGGCCACTTGAAGGTGGACATTCCACAACATAGGTAGTAGATGATCCTATGGACAATATGCATGATATGTGGTTTCCAATGAAGTTTTTACCCATTTAAAAAGTCTAAAATATCTATTATCACTATCAATAAACCTTACTCAGCTTAAACACTCCCTTTCAACATGATATTCTCCATGAGGGAACTTGTAGGTACATTTTAATGATAGGAGACTATGAGTTTAGGTAGTGAATAGTAATATAGGTAGTCTATAATATATATATGCTTGGGATTCACTCTATACTTTCACCAAGTGAAAAAATAAACTATTACCACTCCAAAATATTTGAAACACCTATCATATATCCCATTCCATCATGGCATCATTTTAAGATACTTGTATATTCAAAGAGTTGCCTATATATGTATAGTGTACTGATTGTCATGGTCCATTTATAAAATATTTATAGGTTAATAATTGTTTTTTCCTAATTTTAAATATATAGTCAATGTTTTTATACCTTAATTTCACCTCCATGAAGCTGCCAAATAGGTTTCACACACATGATTCAACATGGATGCAAGTGTAATTGAGTAAATAGTTGACTATGAGTATGTCATGATTGAATGTTTGATCCAAGCATGATGTTTTAAAATTAAATATGTAATGGATGTGGTCTATATATTATTAAAACATTAAAAACATCATATCCCCTTCACATGAGGATCTTGCAGAGAATACAACCTTCTGCAAGTAGTGAAAATGACTATCATTCCACATAGGACATCAACCTATAAACTGAACTAAATAGCCCATGAGATATTTTCCAAACATGAAAATAATCATGTAAATCATGAGAGGAGAGTTACAAAATAATATATAATTAATCTTAGCATCTGGATTGTATGGAACTATCCATAAAAGAGAAAAACCTATACGGTGCACAAATTAATGAGAAAATTAGATAGGTCAACTTCTTAAGAATGGTTCATAAAGTATTGGCCATCATTAATATTAAAAAAAAAACATAAAATGAAATATTAATGAGTTTATAAGACACCCCCAAGAGTAATTTATCTGAAACCTCCCCTACTAGCCATACCAAGTAAAAACATATTGACTGGTTTTTACTTACCAATCCTAGTGGAAGAAGAGAGAAGCGGTTTTCTCAAATTTTTGGAGATTTTGATCAAAATAATCATTAGAAAAAGTTTTTATAAGGCCAAGGGATAATATTTAAATGTCATCAACTATAGAAGGTCTTAAAAGTCTATACATCTCATTAGAACTCCTTTTTTTTTAAGAAAACTACTCTTTCTTTTTAAAAACCTACCACTTTTTAGTTATAAATAGTTATTAAGAATTTATAGGACACATGGTACTTGACATAACCTTTTTAAACCTTCACATTTCCCAAGGAGATTGTACATGTCATTTAATGCTCTATTTTGACCCCTAAAATGAATCAAAAAGACATAAATATTGAAAATGACCAAGACCAAGGATAATGTGACATGAAATGACATCAAATGACCTATAACACACCTTATAAAATAATATTATACCCATAAAAACATCTGAGTTTCATGTTTTTACCTATAGGGGTCCCAATTTGACATGTAGGATCAAATTTGGTCAACAAATGGTGACTCATAGGGGTGTATGCCTGCTATGCTAAGGATCAATAACCTTATTAGTCCATTGGGATTAGGGAGTCAATGAAATCTAATAAAAACAAGAAGACTTGACACTCGATGACAAGTCTTTAACCAAGACAAGACAACTAATTACCTCAGCCACACATAATAAAGGACACACATAAATTAAAGCAAACACACTAACATGACACACATGTGCTCAAAGCACTTAGGAAAAATAGAAAAAAAACAACTATTCAAAACTAAAAACTAAGAATAATTATTTTTTAGGATCAAAAATAAAGTTCCTTGCATCTTCTTCATGAGATAAGTCATAGTGTCAAGCATGTTTCTTCTTAGATTAGATGCTTGGTAGATCAGACCTATTCCTTGACACTTAATTTTATATACTCTTAAGTAGATCATCCCTAAATAAATCTCTAATTTAAATGTATTCCTCTTTAATTTTTATGCATACCTCATACTTTTTCCCACTCTTCATCTCATGATCAACTTGTATCTTCTTTTTAGGCATGCCTTCAAGAGGAGTAATTTCTTATTTCTTAAAAGATTGAGGCTAATAGAAGTTTATTCAATCCTTCATGAGCTGATGTGTTTATCCCAAATGGTTGAGATGATGATAACCCATTTTTATTATTTAAAAAATATCATCATGGGATGCATATTCCTCTTGAAAGTACAAATTTGAAAAGTTGCTTTTTCTTTGCATACTCACTTGAGTATCAAGGCTACCTTCTCCATTTTGACCAAATCATAGCCTCCTTGAAGAGGAGTGTAACCTTATATAATGATTTAAAATAAGTCATCCAAAATATTATTAGAGACTTGTTCTTTCCCATATATGATGTATTGGATAGTGATGGAAGAACCAATGATGATTTCCTCTTCTTTAGCAAAAGGAAAACATTCCTCCATATCAACCCAATCAAAAGTTTCAACACAAGAAATCACCTCTTCTTCATCATTTAAGACCTATTGAGGGCTCTAAAGTTGTATCTTAACTATCATAACATGAATTTGGTTCTCAATGTCTTCAAGATCCTTAATTCCCTTCTCCTTCTTGGTGATTTAAAGACTAGGCATCTTATAATCAAGTGACTTAGTCTAATGAGGCTGCTAAGGAGCTATGTTTTCTTCAAAAAAAAGTTTTGAATTATTCTCAACCAAATTATCCTATTTAGTTTCCCATACCACAAGCTCATCAATGCAAAGTGTTATAGGGTGAGGACAAGATGAACTAGTTGGTGGAGGTGGAACATAAAACTCAACGTTTGATTGAGAATGAATTGTAGAGGATTCTTTTAGGATTTTTTGAGGAAGGGGAGGCAGACCTTAGGCTAAAATGTCTTTGTTTTCTTCCTTCCATTTGACAATAAATTCATTTAAATTTGATTCATATTGAGTAATCTCCTGAGGAAGGTTAGATGGGGTGTGTTTAAGCATGAGATCTTCTTTTGGCTCTAAGCCTTCCATTGTATCTTGACTCAACAATTTCATTCTTGACTCTAAATCTTCAATTTACTTGTCTAGGTTATCTTGGAAAAGTATCTCTTGAATTTTATAGGAATATTCATGAGGATAAGGAGTACAAGAGGTTTGATATATAAAACAAGAGGTCTTTGGAGGAAGGGTGAGAGGGTCTTGCATAAGATCAAGTTCTTTCTCAACTTCACACTCTTTATCAAGGCTTTTATCCTCTTTTTTTCCCCATGATTCCAATACCTTATTCCCTCTTAGGATGTTAGTATTAGGAGTATATTATTTAGGTATTTATCTAATTTTATGAGTGGATGAAGTACTCAAGAAACTTGGGATCTCTTTAGGCTTGGATTCTCCACCTTGTCTCCAACATGGGATTTCACATCTAGAGGTCACTTCTTGAGGTGGGGATGTAATTAGAGAGGGAAATGAGGGATTATATTCCACTTCCTTTAATAATAAGATGGACTAATTAATCTACTTATTGGCTAATTTAATCTGTATATCAAGATTTGCTTCAAAAATAAGGCATGTGTTTATAACTCTCTCTTCCAGTTGATTGGGAAAAAGATGACTTTGATAAGCTTGATTTGGTTCATGAATAGGGGCCAAGTAGAAATGATAACAATCTTGGGGAGTTGGATATGAGGGTTGATAAATTATGTGAGGTTTTTCCTCATAAACTCTTAGATTTTCTTCCAAAGATGCAACTAAGCCACCTACATATAACATCTCACTTATGAGCCTTTGCCAATTTAATCTATCAATAGGTGCACACTCTCTTTTAAATAGCTCTAATTCATCTATCACTTTATGAGTAATATGACTAGGAACATCTTGACCATGTCCCCTTAGTGTGTCAAGCTCTATCATGTACCTTTCATAGCCTAAGAGAGTTTGCTTGAAAGTTGAAATGGACTAATTTGAGAAGTGACTAGGTTGAATTTGAGTAAAGTATTGAGAAGGCTAGTTATAATAATAATAAAACTCATGAAAAGGCTGATAAAGGTAATATTCGAGTTGTTAAGGATCATGACAAGGTTGATAAGAATCACATAAAGGCTGATAGGGAATGGCATAAGCTTAAGGTACCTCACCAACTTATGTAAAATAATACTCAACACCAAAACTAGCCATGAAACTTTATTGGGAAGCAAGAACACAAATAAAAATTACCAACAATCTTCAAAATAAAAAATTTAGTTGTTTGATCAACTAATGTAACTTTCGAGTCACCATTGATTTTTAGATAGATGCCTCTAAAGGTTGATGTGTTAAAAGACAACACCAAAAATATTTCAACTTCTTAGACAATGAGTCTCACTAGGCATGCCAAAAGATATTATCACTTATATTTTCACCCTTTGAGGAGATGTCTCATATCTCCTCATCCAAGTGGACTAATTGAAACACCTCTAAGTTGTGGGTAGACTAAGAATGAGGTGAATCTCTAGATAGGACTAACCTCCTTGATGTACCACTTTTGGATACTACTACACCTATGTTTGCAAGGAAAAGAGAGGGAAAACTAAAATTAAACTATCCTAAATGTGGTGATACACCAGATTTATTGATGACTACTAACCAGCTACATGTCACACATGAGACCAAGAGACTAACTAGGCATACACTTCTCTAATCTAAATATTCTCACATTAGTATTTCATTATGAGGTTGTGAAGAATGTTTAGGCTAGGAGGATTAGAAAAGAGGCCTAAAATAGAACTATTTGAATACTAACTGACTCAACATTGACACTTCATATAACTTGTAAGAAGAATCTTTCAAGATGAAAATAGTTGAGAGAATTAGACAATAATGCTAAGGAAACAATAGTCATCACTAAAAAGGATCAATAATTCAAGGTAAAACAATATGAAAAATCATAAAAGAGGTAAAATTAGTAGTATTTAATGATATAATGGTATGAAAATGATTAAGGCTTTTCCATACTCAGGTGGAGCATATTTTACAAATGCCAAAATGGCTAGTTATTATAAAAATTGAGAGAGAGAAGAGTAGAGATAAGTCCAAATGTCAAAAGGATACTTGTCAAGATGATAAAATGATTTACATGTGCTTTAAAATGGAATGTTAAACTGATCATGAAAAGTTAGGAAGCACAATTGTCACCCTAGGTCATGAAACTCTTGAAATGTGTCATAAGAGTTCTCATTCTACACAAAGAAATTGCCTTCATCATTCACCCCTATTTGAACATCTCAAAACTAACTAGATATAGGTCTAATGATTAAAATTATAGGTAAGGGTTTAAATCATGCATTTTTTTCATTCTTAGTCATCTAGATCTCTTGGAAGTGAGCCATCATTGCCTTCACTCAAAGGAAACTCCTTTTTCACACACCCCTCACACTTGGCCTCAAAATTATCTTCAATTTTCCATGAAAATACATGAAATGGAGTGGATGAAACTATAAATACTCTCCATAACCTTATAATTCTTAGGTATACCTTCAAAATCCATCCACTTGAAGTTTTCACCCTTGTCACTATCATGTTCACTATGCCAAATTTGACTATCTAAAATGAGAGCTTTGGTATACACACTTAAGATTTGTGATGAATTATTAAATGTCCATATTTATTTATTATAATTCTCTATATTCCTCCCAAAGTTTATTTCATCTCTTGAAACCTCCTATAACCTACACAATGCAAAAATTCAAGAAAAGTAATTATGTACCCTATCCATATAGATAGGGAACAACTCAATTAGATGAGAATGGTCTCTAAAAAGTATTATATAATATAAAATCATTTAACAAGACATTTTGGTCCATTTTGAATCATTTCCTTCATTATTTTTCCAATTGGGTCATTAACTAGGGTTTGTCAAGGTTTTACACCACTTTTTCTCTTAAGGTTTGTTCATAAAGATTTCACATTCAAGTTGAAAAAAATTCAAAAGATCACTATTAAATACCTCCATTAACCTCCCTAGACTCCTTATATCTCCATGAAAGGTTCCAAGGGAGATATGAGCACTCAAAAGTCACCTTATCAAGCTTTTCCTTCCATTTCCTATAGGCTTAGACTATCTCAGAGCCAAAAGCGGACTTTTCATGGCTTACCTTGAATCCAAATAGCTTATAAATTTCTAAATTTATCCTATAAACATGTTATAATAAGTTATAATTCATACTAAGAGATATAAGTGAAAGTGACCTCTCATTTGAATTCTAGGCCTAACCATGCATAGTAGGCCTACCTTAAAGTTTTAGGGTTTAGGTCATCTTTATGGGATTCCTCCCTCTATGAGATGTCTCCATGATTTTCATAGGTTTTTTTAAACTCCACACACCTTTTATCAAGGTTAACTTATATCCTATTTCATCCCTTTCTCTCCATTCTGTAAGACTGTAGGTTTTGCTCATAAATAGAGTGCCCTCTATTCGAGATAAAATAGAGGGCACTCCCACTATTTTATCATACAAAATGAATGTTTTATAGTATTCTATAGGTTATATATACCATATAAACCAAATTTTGTCCATTTTTTAGGTCATATGACCCCCCAAATCCTCAAAATTTGAAAACATACCCCTAGAAAAGTAGACTGAGCATATGACAATCATAAATTGACTATGTATTACCATTGAAAAGTGTTTTTATGATATGATAAATTGATATTAGTACATCATGATATGTAAATTCCATTTTCAAACGAATTCCAATCACTTTCTCATTGAAACCCTTTCTAAAACCCCTTAATCATGCACCCTGTCTAACTGGTCAAGGTACTTGACTATATTTCCTATTTAGGTAAGGCACTTGTAGGTGAATTTTGCATGAGTTAGACTTTTGAAATATTGAAATATAATTTTTAATACCTTAAAATATAATTTGGTAATTTTTTAAACCTATTCATTCCATATTTAGGTTATATTCACCTCAAAAAATATAATCCCTTTGCTCTTTGCCCCTCAGTCAACTACAGTTGACTATGTGGGGTCTTGTAGCCATATTTTATTTTGGAAAAGAATTCACATCAACTTGGGAACCTATAAGGAATTTTAAATAATATTCTAATAAACAAAATTATATCTATTCCATGTTTAAAACTTTGCCATGAATGATGTAAAGGTCAGCAATATGTTGTAGGTGAATGTTTTTCAAATGAAGGGACCCTTGTAGGTGTAGATTAGACCCCCAAAAGTTTATATCAGCATATAATAATGGTTTTGATGCTCATTGATATTTATTTAACTTTATAATGTATTTTAATCATGAATAATATTCCTTATTTACACTTTGGGATGTTAAGGTCACTTGAACGCTTCAAACCCTGTAGTCATTACTATTTGAAATTAGTATTCAAGAGTGCATAGTGGGTCTCTTCAAAAACTATCTTTCACTAATATTACTCACTAAAAATTTAAAAATCTCATATTTCATGTACAAGATATAATACAAGGTCATTATTATTCATAAAATTCATGTTAAACTTGATGTATGCCCTGAAAAAAAATGGCCCAGACCTCTATTTTGGTAGTTTTGGGAAAAGGTTCCTGAGTCTAAAATCATCTTTCCTTTTGAAAGTTCCTCATAGTTGGACTACCAAATTCTTATTCCACATAGGTTTTACATCAAGCCCTAAATATTTTATGACTACAAAAGGAGTTTCACCACTTGTTTCATCACTCATATGACACCTTAGTTCTCTATTAAGGCCACCTATAGGTGGACATTCCATAGTGGAAGTAGTAGATGATCTGATGGGAAATATGCATGGTCTATGGTTTACAATATAGTTTTCACCCATTCAAAAAGTCTCAAATAACTATTATCATTATCAAAAACCTTTATTAGATCAAACACTCCATTTCAACATGAGATTCTACATGAAGGTACTTGTAGGTGCATTTTAATGGTAGGAGACTATGAGTTTAGGTAGTGAATAGTAATATAGGCAATGTAAAAGAGATATATTCTTGGGATAAACTCTATAACTTTACCAAGTGAAAAATACACTCTTTCCACTCCAAATTATTTGAAACACCTATCAGAGCTCCCATTCCATTAGGGCATCATTCTGAGATACATGTATATTCAAAGAGCTACTTGTATATGCATAGTGTATTGACTGTGATGGTCCCATTATAAAATATTTGGAGATTCATACTTATTTTTTCCTTATTTTAAATACATTTTAAATGTCTTGGTACATTAAATTCACCTTCATGAAGCTATAAAATAAGTTGCATACACATGATTCAACATGGATGCAAGTGAAATTGAGTAAAGAGCTAACTGAGTATGCCATGATCAAATTTTTGATCTAAGAATGATGCTGTGAGATTAAATATGGAATTTATATGGTATATATAGTATTATAACATGTAAAACATCATATCCCCTTCACATGAGTCTCTTACATATAATACAACCTTTTAGAAGTAGTGAAAATGACTGCCATTACACTTGGGACATCAACCTACAAATTGAACTAAATAGCCCATGAGATATTTTAAAAACATGAAACTAAGCATGGAAATAATGAGAGGAGAGTTCCATCATTTTTTGGAATCAATCTTAGCATCTGGATTGTATGTAACTATCCATATTAGAGCAAAACCTATAGGGTGCATATATTAGCAACTAAATTAGATAGATCAACTTATTAAGAATGGTTCATAAAGTATAGGAACCATTAATATACAACCAAAAACCAAATGGAATTTTACTGAGTGTAGAAGACACCCCCAAGACTAACTTTTCTAAAACCTCCCCTACCAGTCGTATTAAGTACAAACTTGTTGACTGGTTATTGCTTGCTAAGCCTAGTAGAAGAAGAGAGAAGTGGTTCTCTCAATTTTTGTATCTTATGATAAAATTAATCACTGTAACAAGTATTTGGAATACCAAGGTACACTCCTAAAGCATCATCAACTGAATGACAAGTCTATAAACCTCACTAAAACTCCTCTTTAACCAAGAAAACTACTATTTATTTTGAAAAACCTACCAAATTTCAATTATAAATAGTTATTTAAGACTTATTAGGACATATGGGACGTTACATCACATTTTTAAAACTTCACATTTCCCAAGGTGACTATACAAGTCACTTAATACTCTATTTTGACCCCCAAAATGTCTCAAAAAGACATAAAAATTGAAAATAACCAAGACCAAGGATAATGTGACATCAAATGACCTATAATACACCTTATTAAATAATAAAATACCCATTAAAACATCTAATGTTCAAGTGATTACCTATAGGGGTCCCAATTTGACATCTATGGTCAAACTTGGTCAATAGAAGAATCAGAAGAATTATCATAATAATACATATCAAAGTCTATATAATATTCAACTTATTTGGGAATCCACATATTTTTACCCTTATAGGTATGATATTTAGTAATTTTGCTAAAATTTAAAGTGTCATGAGTGTATTTTCCACAAGATTTGTATAGATGAAATTTGTAACATTTAGATATATGATGCTTGTGTTTTCTACAATGTGTACAAGGTTTATCATTTTTTTATCAAAGCATGATCATTCCAAGCATTATAATAAAAATTAGATTCACTATATGTCCTTTTATTTGGATTAAAATATAATTATTAATTTTAAATATAATCAATTGAATCAACAAAACCAATACCTTTATAATTTACATTAGAAGTATAAAAATAGGTTCAAGAATACTAGTGGCACACTTACTAAAAACACCTCATGAATAGCCTATATTGGGAATTATTTTTTATTATAGGTTGGTAGAATAAGTGTTCAAATAATATTTATTTGTTTCAAAGTCAAAAATATTTTCACCATTATGAGAGCTAATTTCATGTGTAAAAAACACATATTTGTCATTTAGGGCATTTAAGAAGGAATGCATGTTTGTCATCTAGTTTTGAAAATTAGTTTGAAGTGGAATAAAAAACTATGAAAATTATAAATAGTGTCGTGTTGAAATTTAATTTCATTTTTAAGAGCACAAATTTATTTATTTATCTAATCAATTTGATGTGAAGTATTTTTAAATTTTAAAAAAATGGTGAGTTTAAATTTCCTAGACACAAGATCTATGCTTGAAAAAAAATGCTTAAAAACCTTGATTGAAGATAAATTAAGTTTATATAAATAATATTTTAAAAATTAGTCTACACCAAAACACCAAGGTTTAACTTATTGTGAGTGTTTTAATTTTTTGTATTGATAATAATGGGATTACCGCTTTTTTTAAGAAAACACTAAAAGCTTAATTTTGAGGGAGATTAAAAATGATAAAACATACATGTGAACATTCAAATAAAGGCACACTAAATCCTTTATGATAATTATTTAAGTTAATTACCAATGAAATTTATCTCATCATTTAAATGTGTGCTCATCCATTAAAAATGTGTTGCCAATGAAAAACATTAAAATTTTATGTAATCCAAAAAAGAGGTTTGAATTTTTTTTGTTTAATGAATTATATGGATAAACAAAAAACAATTTAAATAAATTCCTTTACACATATATCTTACCTTTATATATTTTATGAAAATGAAAAAACTTAAAGTAATCAAATTGAATCACTTTTAATCTACCAAAGTAAGAATTACTTGCTTACATGAAAAAAAAAGTGAGCTATGTAAAAACTTAGCAAATTTTAAAAGGGACTGAATATCATACCATATTATATTTAAGTTCCCCTTATAATAAATTTTAAATATATTCCTTGAAAATGCAAAATTAAGATAATTAATTCTTACAAAAAGGTTACCTTTATAATATGTGAAGAATTAATGGAACGAATCCTAATTGCATATGTTGGTCTATTAAAATGAAATATGCTAAGAGTTAAATTCACATTCATATACTAGTATGGTTAAATTTCATTTTAAAAAAACAATGAAATACCAATGTTAAAATATAAGGTGTCAACAAGAATGCAGGCACAAAGATAGAAAGAATATATAATTATACATTATTATGACAAACTAAATATGTGTTGATTGAAATGTTTTAAGCTCCTTAAAACATATTTTAAGGTTTAATAAATAATTACCATAGAACAAAGTTAAAATGATAAAGTGAATCAGACTTCACAAAGGAATTAAAAAGTTATAAAATGATAAAGTGAATTGGACTTCACAAAGGAATAAAAAATTTATAAAATAAACTCATAATATTTAAGGCAAATGTAAATGTGAATAATAATGAGAAAGATAAATAATAATTTTGATAAAGTTCCACAAAATAATTATAAAGAAGAATCAAAACCAAAAACAGGCAAAGGAATAAAATAAAATGAGTGAGCATAGTCAAATGGAAAAAACATAACACAAATAAAATGTGTTACACCTATATAAAATGTGATAAAAGAAAAAGACATTAAGTTCACAATAAATGTTGTGCATAAACATATTACATATAAACAAGATTAAATAATAAATAATTGAGAAAAATTGTGAGGAACCGAAAAGAGGTGATGCAGAGAAAAGATAAGCTGATGGGAACAAGAGCAGCTTGGAAAAAATAGGTGAATCCATAGACTAAGCTAAAATAAGGAGGTAGTCTCAAGGAGTTACACATAGGTAAAAAGAATAAGATTGAAAAATTATAAATAAAGGCTTCACTAAATATAGAATAGAGATATAGAACAAAAGATTTAAAAACTATGCTAAGATAATGGGAGAGAAGGTGACCACTAGCATAAAAAGAGTATGTGAATCTTAAGGAAATAATGCACAAAGTTAGTAAAAAAATACTTTAAATAATAGAGATCACACAAAAGCATGAACAATATTGTGCTACATAAGTAAATAAAAAAAATATGCATATAATAATGAACATGAGTATTGAATCAATAAAGGTAAAAAAACCTTTGATTAAATAAATTACAAATATATTTATTCAATATTAACACATTATAATTAATAACTTATAATAATTAGTAAAATGAATAATAAACGAGATTACCTATGTGGATAGTATCACCCAAGACCAATTGAAAGAATAAAAAATGCTCCTTAGGATCAACCTAAAAAATCTCTAATTAGGGGTTAAAAAATCAATAAAAAACTTTAATAAAAAGATATGGATTTAACAATAGTGCAAAGGTGGATCCCTTGGAAAAAAATGAGATTTATCCAACAATTTTTATAGTCACAAATCAATGTTAGAAATATAAATAAATCTCTAATACCATAAATTAATACTCTATAATTATTCATCAATAACATTGAAAATGTAGAAAAATAGAATAATAATAAGTTAAAATACCTCTCAAGATACAAACCACAAGGAGAGATGCAACATTTGACAAGTGAGGAACCATTGAATAGAGAAACCCCCCATAATATATTAAGAATGCTTGTAATAAATGAAATCCAAGTACATATCAAGAAAAAACTAAGAGAGAGAATAATGGAATCAATACAAAAAAGAGCATCACAAGGATTCAAGATCAAGAGCAATATAAAGATTGAATAATTACTAAAAGTCAAAAGAGAGGAGGAGAATAACTTAATAAATAGAGATCGGAGGAATGATGAGCTACATTTTCAAGCTTCATAATGCGTTCCAAGTGTCCTTAATCCTCTTAAAAATGAGGAGGATGTGTGTGCCATGTGGGTGGGGGGGTGCAAGAAACATGCAAGTAACTCCTAAATCCAACAAGTGGAGAAGAGAGGTGGGATACATCTCATAAATTTTAGATAAGTGCATTTCCAATAATAATAAATATAGATAAACTAGACTTAGGATAAGCCTAAAATAATATAGAAAAGGACCAAAATAAGGTTATATATTTAGTAGTGAAGACTTATGAGGTATAAATATCATATATCATTTTCCAACAGGATTTAATCCCTATATTGACTAGGGAATCCAATCCTATGTTTGGTAAGAGGGTGGAAGGGATAGAGGAGGCAACCCTAAAGTAAATCAAGGAGACTCTATCTAAGGACCATGTTGATTAAATAAGGGATGAATCATGTGACTCAATGATGACCTTGTCCAAAATATTTTGTAAAAAAAGAAGGAAAAGGTTTTTTCTAAATGCATAAGCAAACCTATATTGTTTGATGAGGAGGAAATCCTTGCCTAAGCTAATTGTGAAGTTGAAGCATTATTAGAGATGAGAAAGAAATCCACAAACATTTTATTCCAATCATGGGAGGAAAAAGGAGACCTAGGTAGGAAAGATATCAAATAAATACTATAGACTGATAAAAAGGATGAAAGGGAGGAAATTGAGGTAGGAGGGATTGAAAAATAGGTATTGGGGGACAAGGATATGAAAAAAGGACTATTTAAGGATAAAATGGAAGTCATGGAGCTCAAACTTAATCAATAGGTTTAATAAATAAGTAGGATTACTATAAAGATAAAAAATGTGAAGGATGAAATATCGACTAGGGTTTTTGATTGTAGGAGGAGAGGTGAAGTGTGGAAGAACCCTATCTACATGCTTAACCTAGAACTCGAATAATATCTTAGGAAAGATATTTCTTAGAAAAATCAAAATGAAGAGGCCCAAAATTAGTGTAGGAAGGGAAATCAAAAATTAAATAAGGAAAAGATGGTTTTTAACATGGAGGAATACAATAAAAAAATTAAATAGGATACTAAGGAGGACCCAAGGAAACATAAGAAGGATGATAACACTGAGACTCCTAGAAAGATGACCAAAGGGAACATAAAAGAGTAAAAATATGGAAAGGAGACTATTTCTGGAAACACCATGCTAAAGAACTCCAAGAAGGTGATTCAAGTAAATAAATATGGTTTGTTAGTATAATTTTTTCCTTGTGTCTTTTTATATTTTTTGTGTTGAATCTTGTGGGTTCCTTTGTTAAAACTTGGTGGATATGTGTTTGTTTTTGGGGGCTTCTTGCACTAGTTTTAATTGTTTATTATTTTGGGGATTTTGTACCATGTCTTGTCATTATGTAAATTTTATGGGATCATTTAAAACCCATTTATTTACCATGATAAAAAAGTGGTGTCATTATTTAAATCTCATGTGTTAAATGTGTAATTGTTATTTATATGTCTATCTATTACATTCCATTGCATTTTATACCAAAAAATCTATTTTGAATAGATATGTCTAGTTTAAATATTTCTAGATTCATTGATTCTATATATAGCCACATTAAATAATTTTAAAGTAGGTTTTCTACTGGGTCTCATCATAGGCCCTAGATTGGGGGTATAATAGCATACACACCTCATATATTTTTCAAGTGGTATTTAGACTTTTTCTATTTTTATTGTATGTTATAGTTATTTAAAAAGTGATAAATAATGGAAACTACTCCCAAATGGATTTATACCTTTAAAATTATTGAGAAGAGAACCCACACTTGATTAGGGGAAGATCCAACATATTACATATTAGAATAAACAAAATCAAGATGTTCTCTAGTCAAGGAGAAAGGATTCAGTCTGGTCATTGAGTAGATTATAGGTCTCCTGATGTGTAACATTAATCTTGTTAATATTTTCCTCTATATCCTTATTTAATCCAATTTTTATCACCCAGATTTTCATGAAGGTAGTTCAAGCCTTATAAATTTGAGATAACATAGAGACAATCCTAAGCTGTGGGTGGCCTAATGTTAGAATGAATCTCTAGGTTAAAGGGATAGCTCCCCTTGATATATCACTTAGGCTTACAAACTAATCTACCAACTTGTTTTTAAAAGAGAGAGAAACCTAATCTAATGGTAGTGATGCACCAAATTGATTGACCATTAACAATCACCTACATGTGTACTTTAGCCATGAGATTAACTTGAAAGAAACACTACTTCAAATCTACCTCTCTATATAAACACTTCATTATGGATGTAGTGAAATATGTTTGGGCTAGGAGGACTATTCAAGAGGTCATATAATGACACTAGTGAATAGACAACTCACTAAACTTTTTCACTTTATTTATACACTTCAAAAGACCTAAAAAAGGTCTTTCAAATTGAATATGAATGCTAGACAATGACAACATTCCAAGGAAGCTAAGCTAATCACTTGATAAGATCAACTAGTCATGTATACACATTAAATGAAGTCAAAAGAGGAGATAAAACAAATGTTTATCATTGATAAAAGGTTTGAAAATGGGTAGGTATTCTCCATACCTAGGTGGAGGATCCCTACATATCATATCAAGGCTCAATTTATAGAGAAAAGAGACTAGAATAGATACACTGGCATAGGATAGAAAGGTGACATGTGTCCAAAATAAAGTTATAAACAATAATTATTTATGATACTATCCATTAGGTCCTCAATTCCATGTGTTACTCCCCTGAATATGCTTTAATCTCCCAAGTGGTGTAGGGTTTTTCATCTTGCTTAAAACCTTGTAATTTCTTTCAAAACTACCCTTTATCTTAGATCATGAGATGACAAGTGTCCTTATTGGTTATAAATTCATGTTGACTTAAATTATATATTTTCTCAGGACACCTTTTATCTTATTAGGAATTTATCAAGCTAATAATTCCATGGTAATCATCAAGTAATTCTTTAGGTGTATTGAAAACCATTAGCCTTATCATACTTCACCTTGATTACAATTGTAAAATATTTCATTACAGGGAAATTTTTCTCCATGATAGTAATATTCATACCTTATCATACCTAAAACAACTCATTTTTAAACCTTAAACACTCACCAAGACCTCATTTTGCAACGAAAGCTCTTACAAACACCTAATTCCTTATAGCCCTGAAAACATGCAAACCTCCTTATGTATAATAATGTATAGACTATCTTGTAAAAATAAATATAATTCTTAGGATTCAATATACCCTTATAGCTCCATTAAAAATTATATGTTTCAAATCTGAGTGGAAGTACTCTTATTAGCCCATTTTCTCTTTCAAATTAGGTCTCTATTAGCCCTCTAGGCCTAAAAACTAAATTTTGGATCCATAGGCCTCTCACACATGTGAAAATTATATAAAGTGTTTTATTAAATTTACCCATTCCCTTAAATTTCTCCATTCCAATGTTTATCTCCTAAAACCCTGTATGGATATGTGAACCATGAAATGGTTAAAACCTTAGTCTAGGCATTTGAACAATCTTGAGAGGTGATTGAAGTGTTTTTCTAGGAAATTATTAGGTTATAGTTCTTGGAATATATTTTTTTAGGTATAAAACATCATATTACAACTAAATATATTGAGGAGAGGTCTCGTGAATTATTTTATAGGCCTGCATATAGGCCTTTTGGCTTTGTAAAATAGTGTATTCCTCTCTTTTTACCCAAATTGATGACTTTTAAGATCTCATATAACTTATTAGGAGGAATTAAGTGGTTATTATAAGGTTTTTTAACCTTTATTTAGTCTTAATATACCTCTTTACCTAATTTTGAAATCATCTCATACCCTATTTCCTTGTAAACAAGCCTACAACCATGTATTTAGGCCTATTCTGTATAGTACTATACATTACACATGCAAAAAAATTCTTTAAAATATAATTAAGAGATATAATAATGTCAAAAAAAATCATTCCAAGGTTAAATAAATTCATTATAAACCACTGGAGGGTCTATCAATCTCATTGGGTTACTAGAAGGGGTTTACGAGGAGTTATGGTGTGTTAAGTTCTTAAAAATTGTTCATAAATGATAGAGCTTCTTCACATGAAAAAATTCCAAAATATTTAATTTTATAGACTCCTACAACACCTCTAAACTCCTTTTCCCACCATGTATATTATCAAGGAATATATAAGCATAAGTTGGTGCTTCTCAGGTGGTTGATTTTAAGTTGTAAATGACATATATATGTATTTAAAATCTCATTTAAACTATTATAATTATATTATATACTATTTTTCTATAAAAACTTGGTATGGCTATCCTTAGCTCACACCTAGGGTTCTCAATCTAGGCACTGCATGTGACCCTAATAGCCTATATTAGACCATTTTTTCATTATTGAGAGAGTTTAAAACCTTATCCAATGTTTCCTTAAATACTCTCTAACTTTATTAAATCTCCTTATGTTCTCATTTCACCTTCATAGACCCTCCTCTATACAATCAATCACCTATAGGCCTATGTGGTTTGAATATAGGCCTATTAGGCCTTCACAGACTTATCAAAACTTAGTCATATATTTATTAGACCTAATTATAATATATAAGTTAAATATAACATTAAATATTCATTTCACATGACTTTATGTATATAACATAAAAAAATTCTTCATAACAAGTAGACATCTTTGCTTGACAATACTATATAGGCCTGACTGTGTGGTAATTTGACTATATGAATGCATGGTTCTAGAGTGACTATTTTGACCATCTCTTATGAAATTTAATTTTAGGTTTATTAGACTTAAAATTATCTTTTTCACTTTTCCATTCTTCTCACCAAAACTCCAATTCCACCATTATGCATTTGGTCTTATTTACAAACTTGAAATCAACATGAACTGCTTAAGTAGACCTATAAATGGTTATTTTAATCTTGATTGCACATTGTATTTTAAGACCTATTCTAAAATTCACTAAACATTTACATTATATTTAATCTATTTATTATTAATTAGTTTCTTCATTTTGAATATCATCCACCTTTCAAGACCTCACATCTTTACAAACATACATACTCTATCTCATGTACTACTTGTAGATGGTGATTGGTGCCTAGTCTATGAACTTAGAATGAAAAAAATCTTAATGTATTCCATAAAAAATTTATGGCCTTGAAAACTATTGGAATGTGTCTTTATAATCCTCTCAACTTCTTTTTTTCTTGGAGACTTTTTGAACAATTCATCTAGTCACTACAATGATGTCTTTTCCACTTAGCCCTAAAAAATCCTGTAGATATACATTAGGAAGTCTTGAGTATTTTATAGTTTTAGGAATATTTTTTCACACATATTGGACCATGTTTTCATTGAGGAAAAATAAAAATATTTCTCTACCCTTCATTAACATTTTCCATCAAACATCAGAACTTCATTATGTGACTATCATAGCTTATAGGTCTTCATGGAACTTAGAGCTCCCCTAACTATGGTTTATCTTTTTGAATCTAATTGTCTATTTTAATCTTGTATAAAAATGTATTTATCATATAAAAATCTCACTATGTCTCGAAAAGACTCAATTTGGAATAGGTATTCCTCTAAAACCATCACAATCATCCTTTTAGCATACAATATATTGAGAGAATGAAGTAAATGAGGCTTAGACAACTCAAGTTCTAAACACATTAGGACTTTAGAGAAGGTAAGGAACATTTAAAAATGGATTCCAACCATTTATTTTTACTCTTCATATTTCATCTATATTTTTTAACATCGTCACTAATGCATGAGTATTGCATTTTATGTGCCAAAGAGACTTATGGTCTAGATAGATAAGTGGGACTGCATTTTTCATGTTTAGGCCTTATATTAGGTTTGTATTGATTATTTAAAACCCTAAAATCACTTATATACTACCTAATTACCTATCTAAATAACTTATGACCTCAATTCACTTTTGATAATTCAATACAAACCTTTTGAAAATACCTTTATGTAGGAAGACCAATAACATAGTCTTTAGTAGTCAGCTTGAAAGCTACATGGAGACGCTGGTATAGAATAAATATATATGTTGGAGAGCCTTAAATTAAATTTTAGGATGGCTTAAGACATTATAAAATGGCATGGATTAATTAGAGCTTATATAAAACCCTAAAAAAAAAAAGAAATAATGATAATCATCTTGTGATGTATGCAAAAATGGAGTTTTCTTATCATTAGCTCACATGTGCCAAGTTTGGCTTGGATAAACATGTGAAATGTCTAAATATATCCCTTATATATTATTTAAATGCTTTCATGCATTCCATTTGATTGAAACTATCATTTCAAGGAGAAAAATTAAGCTTATGGGGTTGACTATCTTTATTAGACTACCATGCCTTCTTAATGATTGTTCATAAAGGAGGTAAGATAAATTTTTAAAAAAATTCCACAAATTTTAAGCTTGATAATACCCCTTACTTTTAAAAAAATATTTGACCATGAATATCTCTCTCCTGGTCTTACCATCCATATGAAATTCACCTTTACAAGCTCGTAAAGAGAGTGATGGAGGTAAGAAAGAAAAATTTGCACTTTTAGAACCTATACCTGAACTCAAAACATTTATTTAATCTATATAATTTTAAAGGACACTTTTTAAACATTTTTACCTAAATATGAGCTCCCAAGTTTGTACAAGTGCATAGAACTCCTTCTTAAGCATTGAAATGTAAGAATTTGACCACTTTCTAACATCTTGAAATATGTGATAGCTATATAACCCCATAAATAAACTTTTAAGTGTGATTTTATATATATATGGCATTTTTGATATTTTACACATGTGGAATTTAGTCTAAAAAATCCTTTTCTTCATAAAAGTTTACCTTAAAGTTTTCAAATAAACCTTAAACTTTATAAAGAAGTTTAACATGTTTATGGAAAGTTCCTAAAGTGAAATATGAATTTGAGGGACACCTAAGGACATATGGCACCAATTTACAAATATTAATTACACCATGCCATGTCCAGGCCATCATAAGACCAAGATACAATATTACCTTAAATTTAGCAAATAAACCTTAATATTTGCTAATAAGGTTTTAGAAAGACATTTTGAAGACCATATAAGGCATGAAAATATTAAGAAAAAGGTAAAAAAAAATACATGAAAATCAAGTTTTACCTATATGGGTTGACCTTTTTCGCTTTGGAGTAAAAATTGGTCAACAAATTGGTGATTACCATGGGTAGCATGCCTCTAATGCTTACTAGACCAGTAGCCTTGTCTTTCCATTGGGAAATGGAGTCACTTGCACTCAAATACAAATCTGATCATACCTTTACCAAGACAAAACAAACTTATTTAACCTCAAAACACACAAAAAACAAGGAAAATACATAAGTAAAGGAAATAAGACACACACATGTGTTGGCTAAGCACTTAGGGAAAATAAGAAACACAACAAAGTAGCTAATATGTAAAACTAACCTAAAAATAAATTCTTTCTCCGAGATCAAAGGGGAAGATTATGATATCTTTTTCTCAATGAGGTGAATAATATCATGATTCAATATTACTCTTTGACATTCATCTTTTTTTCTTCATCATATTCTTGCTTTCCAATCCCTTTGGCATGCTTTCAAATCAAGTAGTGTTAACAAACCAATATCCTATGAAGATGAACTCATCATGTGGCTCAACATCCTTCTCATATTTATTTTTAGTTGCAACCTTATCCAATGATACTCCATCTAAACATTTTCCTTAGGTATTTATGTCATCTTGAGTGACCTCATGTTTCTAATAATCTATTACAACCTCATCAAGTTCTTCAAGGATTTTTGCATACTCACTCCAAGATGCATCATGGTCCTTAATGGATGTATCTTTACAAACCTCTTCATGAGAATGATCTCCAATATGAAATGTACCTTTGTAAATGGATTAAACTTCTTGAATTTACTAATTATATTACTACCAATAATCTTTTATCTCCTTATCTTGGTCAACTTGAATGAGTTTAACTTGAAAAGTATCTTCATCTTTATCTTGAAGAGATATAGGGATATTAAGAATCTCAAAACTCTCTATGAATTAATGATTTTATTGGGAATCAACCTCTTCAAGTTCAAATACTTTCTCATTAGAAATAATTTCAACTTCATCTAGGAATTCAATTTGTTGGCTTAGAGGATATTTAACATCAAGTTTAACTGCAACCTCAACAAGATTCGATGTAATTAAATCTCCTTCTTGAAGCATACTATCAATACCTTATTATATAACCTCATTTTTGAAAATTTTATTTCTTATTTCTTACCCAAGTGGGGTACCAATGAAGATCTCCTTGTCAAACTCACTTAAAATATCTTCATCATTTAGAACTATAAATTTATCTCCTCCATTTACCTCCCATAAGATTGCTTCCTCTTTAAGAAGAGATATGGTGGGAGGGTGATAAACGTGTTCATGAGTTTTTGAGATAAAATGAGGAATGTTAGGTTTTTCATCATAAATCTTGGAGATTGAGGGATAATTATTACAACTTGAGGTCTTGGGGATGGAAGATTCTTGTAAGAATGTTTGAAGAGAAAGAAAGTTTAGTTGGGCTATGAGTACCCTATTCTCCTCAACAACCACCTCATCCTTATCATTTCTTTCTTGAAGTTATTCAACATCTACAAATTTATCTTCAACCTTCTCAACTGAGACCTCCCTCTTATCTTGAATGCTTTCTTGGATAAACCTCAAAGATGTAAAATATTTAGCTTCTTGAGGAATGGAAAATAGGGCTTGAATAGGATCAAGGTATTTTTTAATTCATTTTCATATTATTTGTTTAATATAAGATATAAATTTTTCAATTCCAATGCTTTAATTTTCTTATCTATACTCTTTTGGAATAGCTCTTCTTGAGGGTGGTTAATGGCTTCATGATGATATGGATCATATGAAGGCTAATAAGGAAAACAAGAGGTATCATGGCACCTATGATCAAAATATCTTTAATGCCTCTCCCAAGTCTCCATCTTCTCCAATATAAATTCACACAACTCATTCCTTTCTATTGGATAATTATATAGAGCTACTAACATCCCAATCACTTATATTAAGAATTTGAACATAATTTTTTTAACATATTATAGTATCTTGATCTCCCATCTCATCAATTACATCTTGAAAAGCTTGGGAAGATAATGGAGGAGGGGTAGGAGGATAACATGGTTGAATATAAGGCTATTCATATGTATCACCATATCCATGTGGGGATGATGTAGGCTGATTATAAGATAGATATGGTTCATAAGGAGGATAAGAGTGATGATCTTAGTAGTAAGGAAGGTAAAAAGATTCATAAGGCTACTAAGGTATATAGTTTAGGATATATTAGGATTATTGATAGGACTAATAAGGGTCACTATACTACTAGTAAGGGTCATGAAAAAGATGATAAGATTCATTATAGGGATGGTAGAGAGTACCATAGTCTTAAGATGCCTCATCAAATTACATGAAATTGAAATTTACTTCAAATATAGCCATAACAACCACATCCACATAATGAATTAAAAGAACAACTTGATTTGAATAAGTGATTGGGCTGATAGAACCGATTGATTAAGCATGGAGTCTCCATTTATGTTTTAAATGCCTTCAAAGGCTTATATGTAGAAAGACAACACCAATCATCCTTTAACCACATTAGACCTTGGTCTCATAGGGTGTGCTAAAATAGTTATCAACCAAATTTACACCTTTGTGTCAGGGGATCTCTAGCTCTACCAATTAGAGCACAATTGATTACTTTCTTATATGCAATTAAACACGGAATTATATCAGAATGATAAAGTAGCTAGAAACTTGAGACAACAAAGAATTTGAGAGACAATACACACTCTTGTATTAAATACTACTAGAAGAAAATACAATAAGGAAGATGCCACTTCTTCCTCCACCTCAAAGGCTTGCCACACCTCAAGACCTTCTTCCCTCTCTCTCTTGCTCAACACAACAACTCTAAAGCCTGAGTTATCATCCCTCCTTGAATGCTTTAGCTGATCTCCTTGACCTTACACCTGTAGATCTCCTTGGCCTTGCTTGCTTCAATGCTTTTACTTGCCTTAGAATTAATTACAATACATGCCTTATGGGTCTTTAAATAGGATCCCATGCTTACAAAAATAAAACTCTAACTACTAAAATTAGACACACAACCCGTGACTTAAATTAGCCCCTTAGCATGCAAACAGTCAGTTCAACTAACTGTTCATGCAATGAACAGTTCTGGACCGCATAGGCGACTGACGTTGGTCCCTACTGGTCTGGTGCTGCCGATGTTGGCCAACTCCCTACCGTCGCCGGTCTCCTTCTCCACTGCACTTGACCAACGTCGGTCATATTGTCGACACTGATGGCTCTAGTTCTTCAGCATCCTTCCTTCTAGTGTCTGCAAATAGTTGAAGCTTTTAGCTCCACACCTTAACAAATCTCCCACTTGGAGATAAATAGCTGCAACCTGTACCTATACCTGTACACCATCTATTTTGTTCCTTAGGCTCTGTATCCCTCTTGAATGTCACTCTTGAAGACCAACCACCACGTAAACCTATGTTGCAATACCTGTATCTTATGCCACAAGAATTTTGCTGCTCCCAAATTCTCCATGACACACTTCTAAACCAACTCTACCCTTAGCTCAGAAAACTCCCTGTATATGAAACCCTGCAATAAGTAACACAATACAGTAACAGGATAATGTAGCTAATATTATCCAACCTGGTAAAGATAAAATACAATGGTCAAACCTCCATTGTTCTACAGCCTAATCAAGACCATATACCATAGCCTTCTGTCTCATGTGTCCATCCACTTTCTTCTCTAAAACGGGAATCCATCCCTTTATCTAGTGCTTCCTTCCAGCTGACAACACTACCAACAAATACCTTTTTGGTTCTCTAAGGACTCACACTCCTCATCCATGCCAAGCTCCCACTATTTCTGGATTCTACCTGCATTGCTTCTTCCATCTTCCTAGTTCTTGACTATCAGTAAGCAATATAAAGAAGGTGAACAATGAATATGAGGTTCACATACCTTTCCTAACCTCCACATGGGTGTTTGAGACTTATTAATTCACCCAACATCCATTCCAATGACCGATCTAGGCCATCTCCCAGTCTGCTTCCGATCGATATCAGTTCCCTGCACTGATCCTGACTACCAACATCATTTCCCTGGCTGACGCTGGTGTCCCTCCTGCCGACGTCGGTCCTTATGACTAATGTCAGACTTCTCCTGTCCAACCTACCGACCCTGCTGGTCTGCACATGACCGATGTCGGTATCTGGATGACTGACGTCGGTGCCAAGCTATTGACATCAGTGTCTATGTGTTCCTGTAAGTGATGAAATTTTCATCCGTGAGCTCTTCTTGGATCAAACCTCTGTCCATGCTACCCTGCTTAGACTTATTCAGCCCTTATGACTGATCTCTATCCTTCATCTCCTCCAAAAACACCAAGGCTTCTTTGTTCCTGTCAAAAGCATCAAATTTCCTCTTTTTGTAATGAATTGTATTTATACTTTCCAAATTTGAATGCATACCTTTTGAATCAAGAACTTCCATTCCCTTCCTGTTCTTGTGACCAAGCCTATTAGGCCACATCTTCGAATCTACACCAAAAGTGGAATCAGTAATACAAGTAGACAGATAAAGAGTATCTACTTTCTTACCTCTTGCTAGAATAAGTGCTCCCTTGGTAACATTCCAAGAATCTGCTGTGAGGGTTATTGTGCATCCCTCATCTCCCAACCTTCCTACAGAAATCAGACTCTGCTTCAGAATTGGAACATGCATGACCTCTTTCAACACCCACATGTTGTCAATCTGTAATCTCAGCTACACTTTCCCTTTGCCAACTATCTGACAAGGTGTACCATCCCCTAAATAAAGAACTCCAAAGTCTCCCTGTTCATACTCATAGAACAAATCTCTATTTGGGGATGCATGAAAAGATGAACCAAAATCTTAAATCCATGATCCTAGCTAACTATCTGAGGAAAGTATGAGAGCATCCTGCATCACAATATTTGCTTCCTTTGCTTCTTCCATACCTGCATGTTGATTCTCTTTATCTCTCAACCAACACTCCTTTGTATGTCCTTTCTTTCCACAAAACTAGCAGGTAATACCTTTAGACTCTGATCTCCTTCTCGACCTTGATTTCCCTTGCTCAACCTTCTCCCTTTGCCTTTCCTTACTTTCTGCACTTAGAGCATTCCCTGATGATTCACCTGTGCTTCTCCTGCGTATTTCTTCATTCAAGATCACACACAACATCATCAACTTTTAAGATTTTAGAAGCAGATGCAGAATTACTTACTGCCATAACCATACCGTCCCAACTTTTAGGCAAAGAACATAAAATCATGAGAGCCTTTACCTCATCATCAAAAACAATATTGACTGAAGCTAGTTGGTTTACCAAACCATGGAAATCACTGAGATGAGTATGTACCAATCCACCTTCCTGCATTTGCAAAGTAAATAGCTACTTCATAAGATATACCTTATTAAAAGCCGAGGGCTTTTTGTATAAATTTGCCAAGGACTTTATCAACTCTTTCATTGTCTTGCACTGTGATAAGCTGGAAATCACAGATGATGCAAGGCTCAACCTTATAGAACCGAGAGCCTTCTGATCAAGAACATTCCATTCTTCATCCTTCATATCTGTGGGCTTGCATGCAACCCCACCCAACGGTAAGTACAAATCCTTTTGGTACCGATAGTCCTCAATCTACATCCTCCAATGTTGATAATTCTTACCGTTAAACTTCTCCATTCGTAGTCTACTTTCTTCTGCCATTGCTGAACTCCCACTCAATCAAAAAACCCTATGAATGACCTGTAATAAAAAACAATACCCTGCTTCCTGCAAACCGTAGCTCTGATACCACTTGTCAGGGGATATCTAGCTCTACCAATTAGAGCACAATTGATTACTTTCTTATATGCAATTAAACATGGAATTATACCAGAATGATAAAGTAGCTAGAAACTTGAGACAACAAAGAATTTGAGAGACAATACACACTCTTGTATTAAATACTACTAGAAGAAAATACAATAAGGAAGATGCCACTTCTTCCTCCACCTCAAAGGCTTGCCACACCTCAAGACCTTCTTCCCTCTCTCTCTTGCTCAACACAACTCTAAAGCCTGAGTTATTATCCCTCCTTGAATGCTTCAGCTGATCTCCTTGACCTTACACCTGTAGATCTCCTTGACCTTGCTTACTTCAATGCTTTTACTTGCCTTAGAATTAATTATAATACATGCCTTATGGGTCTTTAAATAGGATCTCATGCTTACAAAAATAGAACTCTAACTACTAAAATTAGACACACAGCTCGCGACTTAAATTAGCCCCTCAACATGCAAACAGTCGGTTCAACTAACTAACTATTCGTGCAATGAACAGTTCTAGACCGCACAGGCGACCGATGCTGGTCCCTACTAGTCTAGTGCTGCCGATGTCGGCTGACTCCCTACCATCACCAGTCTCCTTCTCCACTGCACTTGACTGATGTTGGTCATATTGCCGACGCTGGTGGCTCTGGTTCTTCAGCATCCTTCCTTCTAGTGTCTGCAAAAAGTTGAAGCTTTTAGCTCCACACCTTAACACTTTGGAAGGTACCTCAAGACTTACAAATTTGGGATAACATGGAGACAATCCTAGGTTGTGGGTGGCTTAATGTTGGATTGAATCTCTAAGTTTAAGGGTTAGCTCCCCTTGATGTATCACTTAGGCTCATAAACTAATATACCAACTTGTTTGGAAAAGAGATATAAACATACTCCAATAGGGGTGATGTACCAAATTAATTGATCACTACCAAACACCTACATGTACACTTTAACCATGAGATTAACCTAAAAAAACACTACTCCAAATCTACCTTTCTACATCAGTACTTCATCATGGAGGTAGTGAAATATTATTGGGCTAGGAGGACTAGTCAAAGGTCATAAAATGACACTAGTGAATAGAAAACTCACTAAACCTTCCCACTTCACCTAGACACTTCAAAAGACCTAAAAATGGCTTTCAAACTAAATATGAATGCTAGACAAAGATAATGTGAAAAGGAAGCTAAGATAATCACTTTAATAAGATCAACTAGTCATGAATTCACATTGAAAGTATTCGAAAGAGGAGGTAAAACATAAGTTTATCATTTATCAAAGGATTTAAAATGGGAAGGGCTTAACCATACCCAAGGAGGATCTCTATATAGAATATCAAGGCTTAACTTACAAAAAAAAGAGACTAGAAGAGAGGGAGAGAGAGAGGTGTAAGAGATAGAGGTGAAATGTGTACAAAAGATATTTAAAAAAAAATAATGAGTTATGAAACTATCCATCAGGTCCTTAATTCCATGTGATACTCCCCTAAAGATGATTTATCTCCCAAGTCATGTAGGGGTCTTCATCTTGTTTAAAACCTTGTCTTTTCCTTCAAAACTACCCTTTATCTTGGCTTATGAGATGACAAGTGGCCTCATTCATTGTAAATTCATGTTAATTTACATTATATCTCTTTTCTTGACCCCTTTCATCTATTATGAACTTTTCAAATTAACATCTCAATGGTAATCATCAAGTAACTATTTAGGTGTCTTGAAACCCCTTAGCCTTGTCATGCTTCACCTTACTTAGAAGTGTGAAATATTGAATTCATATTCACCAATGAAAATTTTATTAATTATAGGAATATTGATAACTTATTAGACCTGAAAAAACTCATTTTGAAACATCAAACACTCACCAAGACCTCATTTTGCACCAAAATCTCTTACTAGCACCCAGTTCTATGTAGTCATAAAAATGTGCAAACCTCCTTGTGCAGAATAATGTATATATTATATTGTAAAAATAAATATATTTTTTAGGACCCAGTTTCCCCTTACATCTCCATGCCAAATTTTAGGACACAACTCTAATTGGAAGTACACTTATTAGTCTAGTTTCTCTCTCTAATTATGTCTCTATTAGCCCTTTAGGCTTAGAAACTAAATTTTGGATCCACGAGTCTCTCACACATGTGAAACATCCATAAAGTGTTTTATTTATTTCACCCATGAAATTACCATGATTCATGCCAATTTTTATCTCCTAAAACCCTATTTAGACATGTGAACCATGAGATCGTCAAAACCCTAGTCTATGCATTTAAATAGGCTTGGAATGTGATTGAAGTGGTTTGCCAAGAAATAATAAATTTATAATTATTGTATGATATTTTTTTATATTTTAAACATCATATTGTAACTCAATATGGTGAGGAAATGTCTCTTTAAGTAATTTATAGGCCTGTATTTAGGCCTTTTAGCTTGCAAAATATTGTATTCCTCTCTTTTTTTCCAAGTTGATGACATTAATAGCTCATATAACTTATTAGGAGACACAAATATGGGAATATAATGTTTTTTAACCTTTATATACCTTTTTACCTAAATTGGAAACCATCTCATACCTTGTTTCTTCATAAGCAAGCCTACAACAATGTATTTAGGCCTATTCTATATAGAATTGTGTCTTCCATGTGTATAAAATTGCTTGAAAAGATTATTAAGAGACTTTATAAGGTCATAAATATCATTCAAATGTTAATTAAATTTATTATAAGCCATTAGAGGGCCTATGTCTCTTATCGGATTACTAGTGGGGTTTAGGAGGGTTTATGGTGTGTCAAGTTCTTAAAGATTGTTCATAGAGGACAAAGATTATTCCCATAAACCAATTCCATAGTATTGAATTGAAGATACCCATAAAACACATACAAACTCCTTTTTACACCATGCATTTTTTCAAGGAAGATCTAGTCAGAAGTTGATGCCTCTTAGGTGGTTAAGCATGAATTTTATGAGGTCTAAAACAACTTTAAGCCTAAAGGTGGTGTCTTGAGGTTTGTTTTAAGCTACACATGATTTATATATGTATATAAAACCTATTTTAAAATATTAAAAATATATTCTTTTCTATTTATCTCCACAACCCTTCTGTGACTATCCTTAGCTCACACGTAGGGTTCTCAAGATAACCACTATAAGTGACCTTAGTAGGATATATTGGACCCTTTTATCATTGTTGAGAGAGTTAAAAACCTTATTCAATGTTTCCTTGAATAATATATCACTTTACTATATCTCCTTAGGTTCTCATTTCACCTTCATAGACCCTCCTCTATATAATCCAACACCTACAAGCCTATGTGGTTTGAACTTAGGCATATTAGGCCTTCACAAACTTATCATTTCTTGGAGACAAATTGAGCTTGTGGTGTTGACTATATATTTTAGACTACCCTACCTTCTTAATGATTTTTCATAAAGGACGGAGGATGAATATACAAAATAATGCCATTTATTTAAATATTACTATGATCCCATCCTTTGGAAAAAATATCAGATCATGACTCTCTCTCTCTCCTATCTATACTATCCACATTAAATTGACCTTTATTAGCTTGTGAAGAGAGTGATGGAGGTAAGGAAGCAAATTTTAGACTTTTAGGACCTATAACTACACTCTAAACATAAATTTAACCTTTATAAGTTGAAATGACACTTTTGATATGTTTTTCACTTGAATATGAGATCCCAAGTTTGTACAAGTGCATAAAACTCTTTCTTAAGCATTAAAATACAAGAATCTGACCACTTTTTGACATCTGAACATATATGAAATTTAAATATCTGTTAAATAACCTTGTTAAGTGTTCTTTTATGGATATTTGTCCTTTATTAACTTTGACACATGTGTAATTTAGTAAAAAACATCTTTTTATTCATAAAACTTTACCTTAAAGTTTTCAAATAAACCTTAAACTCTCTAGTGAAGTTTATCATGTTTATGAAAAGTGACTAAAGAGAGAATATGACTTTCAAGGACACCTAATGACTTATGAGACCACTTTACCAATATTCATTACACCATGACATGTCTAGTTCATCACAAGACCAAAATATAACGTTACCATAACTTTGTCAAATAAGCCTTAATCTTTGATAATAAGGTCTTAGAAAGACCTTTTAAATATTATATAAGGCATAAAAATATTAGGAACAAGGTCAACAAGACATGAAAATCAAGTTTTTACCTATATGGACTGACCTTTTGACCTTGGGGGTCAAAATTGGCCAACACCAAGGATATATTTTTTGTTGTCATGAAGAACTTACTACACTAGTTCTCCACCAAGGAGAAAGAAATTTAGTTACTCAAATCTAACTAAAAATAATTCCAAGTGATATATCCTCTATATATCACTCCAAAACTATGAAAATTCATGGCAATGCATTTTAGAGATAATGAAAGATAAAAAATTTGTAATTCCATGTCATTCATCATAGTTTGACTCATGAAAAAATTAAGTAGTTAATTTTTAGAAGCATGAAAAAATATTTGGTTCCAATATCTAAAGAACATGGGTTAAGAAGGCCAATTATTGGACAAGTATGTTTAAGTCATCATTAATTTTCTCTAAGTGGAGATGAGACCAATTAATGTGTATATCTGTTACTCTAGTTATATAAATTCTAATAAGGTTTCATATACTTGTCCCTATATACAAGCATGCATATTTATTGAACATTACACTCTTCAAAATATGGTTCAAGTGTTTCTACTATTAAACCAACTAAAAACCCTACATAATAATAGTACCAACCAAGGTGTATTAATCAATGTAAATCTACACATCACTAGTGTAAATAACATCACATGGTTCAACCGTTGTATCTTAAAATATGCTCTTGTTAGAGACCCACATCACACTCTCTAGTTACATGTATCCATTTTCATCATAATAGTCATAAAGCTAAGAAATTTTTGTATCTTCACTCTTGTTATCTATAAAGAAGAATCATGTATTCCCATTTCACCTATTTTTTCTCAAGTATTCCTTTGAAAAATCCTACATGTTCACTAAAGCTAAATTATGGATGGATGGACCTTGGATATTTTTAAGAGTATATTCATCTCTATAATGGTATTACAAGTGAAAATATTTACAAATCCTTAATGCAGTGGATTAAAACACTCTACATAGTGCACCTTGTGTTATGTAAAAGTACCTCTACATTTCTTCACCATAATCAAGTAATATTTTTTACCTTGAATTCACATTGAAATAATCATAATTATTCATAAAAATAGAGTACATGAATTTTTTAAACTTCAATCCTATAAATTATAGGCTTTTTTTATCATTGGACATCAAAATAATACTACATATATACCATTAATAACAACACCATTGCATAATTTAGGTTTGTGGGTAAAAATTTAGAGTTTTCTAGGTTCCTAAGCATGAAACATACTTCTGATATGGACATGATTAATTTAAAATCATCTCTTGCATATAGGGATTATTCACATATGTATTTAGAAATAAAATGAGTACACACACTCTTACTTCTAAACATTAGACTATAAAGATCACATATATCATTTGAAATTTATAATCATTTATAGTAGATTTTACACTTTATGATTAGGTTTAGTGACACACTCATAAGGAAAATGTGACCAATTTCCAAACATCTATAGGATCATTAGCATTCAAAAACATGACTTAAATCAAGGAGATAAGTGTAAAGTGTACATATAGTTTTAGGGATTTCAAAACCTGCTTTCCTTATTATGGATTAGGTTCAACATCACCATGAGACTAGTTTTTTTTACTATATCATTTATTTCAACACCCTTATCATAGATCCAAAATTTAAAATCAACAAGGAAAAATTTATTATTAAGGGGAAAAAATTGATCCAAAAGGGTTTGATACACTAGATAAACTCATGAAAGTTTATTTTGATTCAATAACCCTAAAGGAATTCCTAATAACTTCAACATAATTATCCACACACATGTTATATTGCAAGGCCTAGCTCCTTTTTTTGTTATAACACATCCTATAGTTAATCACTAAAAACCTTTGAGGGCATTTTTGGAGGTCTAAAAATAATTTTATGGTGTTTATAATTCTTGGCCACACAACTCTACCTACCTCTTGATTTTTATATGAGATTTATCAGATGTATTATGGTATGCAATCAAATCATATCTATAAAATTTATCTCTTTCCAAGCTAACAATATTGCTTTGGATATATGATATCTCTTTGTGAATTTATCATCTTGATTGTCTCACCTCAAGTTGGTACAAGGAATGGAAGAAATATTGTCCACATTCTAAAATTACACACATGATCATATGCCCAATACATCTTGATTACTTATGTGGCATCCATAAACACTCTTTATACTCTTGTATGTTTATGAAAAACCAAGGTGTATCGACATGGTAATTTGTGGGACTCATATATCCTATATAATATAATTTCACTCTTTTAAATCATCAAGATCAAATTGACATAGTAGTACAAACTTGTGCATGACTCCAAACTTTCACAACATCTTGTGCCAAGCATAGAAACTTATGATAACATTTCATGATTTTACATCACACTTTAACATACCTCATATCATTATATATTAGCACATAACTCAGCATACACACACCAAAACTATTATACCATGTGACATTATAAGTGGCATTTTTGAGGTTTGCACCATGTCAAGAATTCAATAAGTAGTGCATCACTAATGGTAGGTTAAATACCACACCTACAAGGAATTTGAACCATCATATTGGTATAATATGAACCATTTCTATAACCATATAATTTTTAAAACATCTATAGTAACTGATTCCTTATACTGATATTTAGACACTAGAACATGTTCTAAATGGAAATTTTAATGAGAGATAAAAAACGGTGACCATCATCTTCTTCCCTAATTAGTGATGTATATATAATCATGAATACTTTCATACCCAAATAATATCATCTCATATTTTATCTTATTAGATTATTTAAATAATTTAGGATATTTATCCCTCTTTGCTTACATGAACTTGCATTCCTTGTCTTAATGCACATTGTACATATATGTAATTCAACCTATTATTTATATTTAATATAATTGGAAACATTATTCAAATATTATGTATTTAATGTGTAATTGTTTTTTCTAAATTATTTTTTAAATTCAATTGGATGTTATATAATAAAATTTTAAATAGACATGTATGATATAAATAGTCATAAATTCATCACTACCACATATAACCACCTTTAATCCATTTTATTATGTTATCCATCACGTCTCCTCTTGGGCTCCAAATTAGTGTTACTATAGCATACACACCTCATATCCATTTTGAGTGGTATTCATACTCTTTATCATTTCCTTCTCTATTACAATTATGGGGAAAATGATAAATAAGGGGAAAATCCCAAATGGAAGTTTTTTTTAGCAACCCAAATAGCACCCTATTAAAGGATGACTATTCATAATCTCCTTCACATCTGGACTAACATTGGAATGGTCTAAGGTGTGGGACACCTACACTTAGATCAAACCTCTAGATTGTGAGGCTAGATCTGTTGATGCATCACTTTGCTCTACTTACTAAAACCACCTATAATTTTTGAGGTGAAAAGTGTAAGAAGGATAATTAAAATGGAAATATATTATACTAGTGATGATGCACTTGTATTTCTAGTTCATCCACTCTATCTGAGTTCCTACAAAACTGATAAGGAAAGTAGTGATTGAATCTACAACTCCATATGAATCCTATACAATAGTATTTAACATATAGGTTTCATCAAGTGACCAAATAATGAGGTAAATGATGTAATAGGTTTGATTCAAGGCACTAACCAATCAATATATCCACTATTATCTCAATCATTCAACATCAAACACTATATATGACCTACATAAGATGGCATTCTAGTAACTAGGTCAAATCAAGACCTACCAAGGAAGAAAAATACTATGGCATGTGCTAATAAAACCAATATTATACATGATACTAGTATATATTAATCTAAAAAATATTCATTTTATTCATCTCAAAAGGTTACAAAGCTCAATCTCGGCATATTTCAATCATGCCCAAGAGAGGGATCTTGAAAATAGGCTTCAAAACCTGAATATATAGTAATAAGAAGAGAGGAAGCCAAGATATTAGTATAGAAGAGAGAAGAGAGGCCAAATAAACATCATTTCAAGTAAAAATTTAGTTAACATTTGATAACAATAATCTTCAATATATATCTTTTGTGTCAAATGCCTTACATGTTCCCTTTTGGCACTAGAATGAGGTGGTGGGTCCATTTGACTTGTCAAAGCTCTTTCCTCAACATGATATGTATTTTTTGGTTTAATTAACTCCCCTTAACATTATACCAATATAAGTGGATGAATTATATTGAATGAATATCATGGAGTATGCATGGATTGTTAGTCAACTCATAGTGATTGGCTCTTAAAACTAGTTAACTACTTCCTAAGCCCTCCCTTGCATGAAATAGAACTTCAAGACTAAAATAACATTTAATATCCACTTGAAGACCAGATATTTGGCATGTATATTCTTCATGAACTCATTTACTATCCATTTTATGCCATTATTTATTTGACTTGATTGGTCAAATAGGTCTAGTAGCCTAGCTTATTACACTTGATGGCTCTTGGAAACCTAAATAAAACAATTATAACCTGAAAATAAAATGATATTTATTCCTAAAAACTTCATTAATATTATGAAATAGCTCTTTTTGATGAAGAAACCCTTGAAACTTAGTCAAGCTATTTGACTAGGTCAAACTTCCTAAATTTCCTACAGAGTGACTATTTTGGATGAGATAATAAGGACACTTAAAATAATATGTTTGATCATATGATGATTTTTTAATGAATAAAAAGTCTCAATATTCACTTTTCAGGGATTTGAATCCATTAAACTACCTTATACCTCTCCTTTCATCACTTTTTCTTCAAAAAACTCTATTTTATGCCATTATCCATACAATTACATAAAAGAAAGTACCATTTTTGGTACGATAAATCATTATAATTAATGTTTTAAGATATTTTAGGTTTATTCATGAGGTTTTTATTGCAATAAAATTGAATTTTCTCAAAATTATTCATTATAAGGGTTTGGGAGTGTTTTGGAGGTGAACCTTCTTAAAGATGGTTCATAAATCACAGTCCTCCAAACCCAAAATTATTTCCATTAATATATATTATATATACCCCATAAAATTCCTTGATAATATTGTGTTACCATGTAAAAGGTATGAAAATATACCTACATAAATAAATTTGCTTATAGAGTTTGCAAGCATTCTGGATATGCTTATGCTCTTAGTGATGGTTCATAAATTAAATACCATAAAAAAACCTCAATTGTTCGTGAATTATAAGTTAATATGGTTCCCAAAAACATTATAATATAATTTGGCCAAACTCTTCACTTGGTCAAAGATATGAGCACTTGATCAAGTGGTTTAAATGGGTGCCTAAGACTACAAAGTTTGAATTCCTCCTTGTGAGTGAAATTGGACTTTAAATTGTATTTATTATACTTATAATACATGATATAGGTCCTATAAAATCTAATTATACCTTACATAGGTATCATATTTCTTGATAGGGGTTTCAAGCATCTTTAGGTGATACAAGCCTAAAACTAGCTTTAGGCCTAATTTGGAAAAATATGAGTTACAGGTATTGAAAATTTATTTTATTATATGGGGGATGAAAAATAATTGTTCCCAATTAAATTTAACCTTCTATGTCTTCTCTTTTCTCATCCAATACTCCATTTACCTTAATGCCTCTTAAGATTGACTATGGGGATGACTGCATGCCTATGTGTTTGCATGGATTTTTGAGTGTGAACACTATTTAAAGGTGTTTTAGAGACTAAAATTCATCCTATTATTCTTTACAAACACTTTAAATAAGTTGAAACCTTCTTGCCACACCTTAAGACTCTTTAAGAAGTATGCCTAATCCAATGGTGACTATCATGAGACATAAAGGGGACTATGTAAAAATAGTGGGAAATTACACCTATAAAATGGAATATATAAAACCATATATATTTATAATAACTAATTTTTATTATATTCACCAATTTTAAAGGATAGATCATGTATATTTTGGCCTATAGGTGGATTTTCTCAACATTTAGTAGTAGGTTTCCTACATGCTTAGTCCTAAGACTATTTTTAATTTCATTCACCTTGGATTGGGATTTAACAAAGTGAAAATGGTTTTAAATTATCATGAATACATCCATTTCATTGGTCTCACCCTCTATATATATCTTCATATCCATGTCACCTAAGATGACCTTAGCTCCTCAAGACGATTGACTATGACTGCATGCCAATCACTATTGTAGGTGTGATATTAAGGTGTGGAGGTGCCTATTAGTTATTTCACCATAATTTGGTTCCTTTAATATCCATTAAACAACTTGAAACAAATATTTCATGCTCCTTATATCCATTTGACTCTTCAAATAAGATTTTTAGGCCTCCACATACTCTAAATCCATAAAGTCTATTGTACCTTCATCTTTATGATCTTGTCAGTGCTTGAGTGGCTTGATCAAGGTGTTTAAGATGTCTTTTGATCACTTTGACTTTATAAAGTCACATCAATTATCATTATTCTTTAATGATCTTAGGTTTTAACCTTGAGGGTATATGACTATGTAAGAGGAATTACCATATATGGCTATAGGTTTTGTCAATGCCTCTATGTGTACCACAAATGTCCTCAGTGTTCAAGAAAACTTCTCATTTTATAATTATATGAATTCATATAATGAGTATTATGTTATGGAATATTGATGCTACCTATGGTGAAATAGTAGCAAAGCAATTTTTAACTCTCCACACAAATTTATAACAATTGATGGTTGGGAGCCATCATGGTCTGATCTATAAATTGTAAGTATATTTGTTGATGCTTAGTGAATTGTGATCCAAACATTAGCTATAAATTAGTCTGGATATATATTTATAATGAAGTTTAAACTAAAGTGAATTAGTGTCAAAAAGGGAGCAAAGAGAAGGGTAAGGTAGAAAAGAAAATGTGTGATTGCCTATCTTAGTCTCAAATATTATGACAAAGCATCAATTGAAACTGAGCATGCATTCAAACCAATATATAATGAAAAATAGCCTAAGCTCATATTTCACTATATACTAGGCAAACTTTGATGGATAATGTAAAGAATCACAAGTAAGAACTAGGTTTATTTTTAAATATTTACTACTATAATCAAATAACATTTGCACAAACTAGAAACCCTATGATTTGAAAATGAAACCCAAAATTCAAAGAAACTATTCAAATTTAAGACACAACTAATAATTAAGAGAAAATCTATGTTAGCAATTGACATATCAAATATGGACAATCTTTGCAAAAATCCATGATTATATTAAATGATCCAAGTATGCAAAATTTTCTCAAAATTAACTCTCCCTTTACAATATGGTGATACATGCCTTTTATAGAAAGATAAGGTAGTACACTAGTCAGTTACAACATACATGTGTATAAAAGATAAGGACATATGTCCTTCCTTAGAAAGCTCTAGAATAAACTTGTATTTTACAATTAGACTAGCCTAGGAGCAATATGCTACAAAACTAGCATATACCTTAAAAAAAGTATTCCTATTTTAAATATTATAATGTTTTTAAAAAAGGAATATTAACTATTGCGTGGGCCCATTACTTTGGGACTCCCCTGTTGATCCAATAGTAGTTTCATAGCCTTATAATGTTGATCCTTGATCAACTCCAAATCCATAATAGGCTTCAAGAAGTAGACATCCTCATGATTAGATAATTTTTTGAGGTCTCTATCATCTCTGGCCATAGCTTCCTTGATCCCTTGGTCTCTGTAATCTTTTCTTCAACTGTGAGGATCATTTTAAAGATTTTGCTATTATCTATGTTGGATTGACTTTGTATCTTACTCTTAATTTACTATATTACTAAAGTGACCCTATATTTATATTCATCCTCACCAATGGTTCCAATCAATGAGATCTTGGTAGGTTGGCCAACATAGTGCCAAGTGGTTTCTTGATCTGGGTAATTAGATCTTCATCATCCCTAAAGAGCTTATCCAAGCCTAATAAATAAGTACTTAGACTCTATATTTTAACTACTACTATCCCCAATATAGTATTTAGGTGGCCTAGACTAATAGATTTAAATTTGGGAAGCTTGTTCCCAATCCATATGATGATGAGATACCTCAACTCAGTTTTTGCCCCTTGCCATTCTGATATCATTCTTTTAGCCACTTCACTTTATTGGATCAATGCATATTACCTCATATTAATGTACTATATGGAATTAAATATATCAAGAAAGGAGGCTTCAAACATTTATAAAATATCATCAGGCATAGATATAATGGCCTATGTCTCTAGGTTCTCTTTTTTATTTTTCCAAATTATGGATCCTCTTCTTCATTCCTCATATCCTAGCCTTGGCTTGAGCTAACTGAGCATCAATTAAGATTTCAACATCCTCGTCATGAATGGGATGTTCTCCTATCTATTGCCCTTCAATTGGGGTTAGACCTACAAATGGTTCAACCTTTTGGAAGGTGAACTCAGTTCATATTATTTCTCTCCTCATGGTGACCCTTTATTTTCTAACTATCTCTAGATTGAATTGGATAGTGATGAATGGATCTATATATGTTGGAGGCTATGGAGGCTAAAATCTTGTGCTGTTGGATGCTACTTGAGTATCTAATTTATTTCTCTTTAGTCTTATTTTATTTCTCTTTAGTCTTATAGTGGTCATTATCCTCTTCTCTTTTTCTTCTCTCATCAAGTCCTTGATTCATGGCTTGATGTTAGCATGCACTTATATGTCACTAGCCTTTATGAATGCCCATGAGTGGGAGAGAGGGGATATTCTAAAATTTTTGATAGATGAACCAATTAGGGATGATTGGTCTATGGATGGGGAATTCCTCACTAAATATATTGATCTCACTAGTGGGGTTAGTGAGGGTCAATCTTGGCTTCATTCTTGTTCCAATGGGAACCAATACCAACTCTACCTTCCTCTTTTCCTTGGGTGCCATTGGGACTATGCAAGGAATAACCTATCTTCCTTTCTCCTCCTAAATCTCCCTTTCTTGGACCTATGTCTCTTTAATCTAATCTTCCTCCTTATCGATACCATATACCTCATCAAGATCTCTAAGGGAACCTTCAACTATTTCACTTGGCTCTAGGGAAATCATGTCTAAATACTCAAATTTAGATGGAGGCCTTTAGGGTAGTGTTGAGGATGAGGGTCCCTCTCCAAGTCTCTCTTCTAGCTTCTCCTTACCATGTCCTTGCTCAATTTATCTTTAGGGTGGTAGCTGCTCTATTTGAGGCTACTCTTGGGGTGGTCTAGAAGATAAGGGCAGAAAATGATATTGGAGAGTATGCATCTACTACACCTCTCCTTTTTATTTTTCATCACTTGCTAACCTATGCTCTAGATTAATGTTTTATGCTTTAAGTTTGGCCAACACTTATTCATAGCTCTTTGATTTGATGTAAATGGTGTCATGGACACCAATTTGATGCACATATAATGGCTTGGGGAGTCTTTTTTCCTTCAAATGATCACCCACTATATTATTAGGATCTCACATTTTGATCTCATCCAATTAGAATCCAAATGAGTCCCTATGCTTGGACATGGTCTCAACCTACCTCTAATTTTGTAGCATGGTCCTTTAAATGATTAGAAGAAAGGGATGGAGAATACATTTCCTCTTTTCCTTATAGACCCCATCAACACCAATGATGATTTGGGAGGAAATTTCTTGCTCTGCTAGCTTACTAGGAACATACACAGGTAATTTGTAGGGTTGGGACATGATTCCCTCAATTTGGATTACTATGCAATCTAGATAAAACTAGATATCCCCCATCATATCTACATATTTCTTGACCAATGGGTTCACCCTAGGCATGGGATAACCTATGATGGCCTCCACCAGAGTATTATATACATAGTCATAGATGAATTACATGTGGTTCCTATATTTGAAGATGTGTAATTTTGAACAGTGGTGGGATATAGTGGTTTTGCCTTTAGGAGACCAATTTATAATGTTTGGGAAGCTAATGGAGGTAAGTAGGGCATCTACCAAGTATAACATCATATAAATTTACTTAGTTATCTTCATTTTGATAGTGGTGAACTTCTTGGCTAGGAAGACACTGATCAAGTATCCAATTGGAGGGGTGAGCTTCTCTTCCACCATGAAATATACATAGGGGACCCAAGTATTATGTACATATGTGGTTGAGGGGGATCCTAATGATCTATTTAATAGGGTCATGACTACCCTAGTCCCTTCCCTAAATTATACTATTGGGATCTTACCCTAAAATTCTCTAAAGACATGGTTCCCTTGGTGCAACCATGGTTTGAGGATAGTATCTAGGTCATGCTTGTTAGTCCACTCCCTAATTTTGGACAAGTCTACATAGGGTATTGGGAGCTTATAATATTTTCTGAAGGCCAAAAGGGAAATTTAGGCTACCTTATTAGAGTTTCTTTCATAAATTATCCAATCATTATATATCCTATAGTATATGAAAATTGGAGCCAACACAATAATATAATGAAGTACATCTGGTTTTATAGTAGTGTAATGAAGGTCAACCATCTGAATAATGACCAAGTCATAATGATTCCTACTAACCATGGAAATTCTCTATTCCTCCTTGGTGGAGGGTTTTAACTCTTTTATGGTGAAGAAGAGTTCATACCAATTCTTGTTTCCATTTTTTAGGATCACAACATCTAATTCAATATCCTTATATATTCTCCTTTCATTGTCTATGGATAGTTATATTTTTGTTTCTTATTTCAACTATTTCATATGAGCTACCATGGATTAAATTTTAAAAATTATTCACAATATATTGAAATTGATCTCTCTAATGTTCTTTTGTGCTCAAAAACATAATTAAGCTTCTTTTAGATTGAACTATAGCCAATTGAGTTGGCCTAGGTCTCTTTTGTGCAAGGTTTAGGGTTTTAGAGCTTTAATGGTGGTAGTTCATCTAGCATTTAGCTCATACATGCTCGAGATATGATTTGGACCTTTTCATTTATACCTTCACATTTTGAGCACTTAAGATCTATTATTTTATTCTTTTCAGCTTGTGTGGCACTTATGTGGCATCAATCTAGACCTTTAATCGCATTTTTCATAAATGCCTTTGAGTATTAGCCATTGGAATTTAAAATGCCTTCTTTTATTTCACACCATCAAATGAAGATCTTATGATTGACTGTGAGTTGTTGATCATGATTCAAGCCTAGGTCTTATGATTATCTCTTTTTAGCATCGATCCTCATAGTTTTTCCACTTTTCATCTTTGTGTACCTTTAAAAATTCTTTGGTTCTTTTGTATCATTAGATCACAGAATATGATGAAGCATGAACTATTGGATCATCTATTAGTTCTACTTCAAATGTGATTTCACCATGATTTAAGCTTGTGGGCTATTAAGACTCCACTAAAAATTCTATGGGGCCTTCACATTGTTGGATCATCCTCTTATGATGAAGCGCAAGCCATTGATTTGTAAAGATGCCCAAGATTTAAGTTATCACATTATTAAGGTAGGAACTTAATCTTAAATTTATTATTCTAAGGTTTATTTCATGTTTATTAAACATGAAATAAACTTTAGGCTAAATTGTTTATTCCTATGTTTTTCAAATTCATAAAAAGGAGACCATAGATAAATATTTTAGGCCAAAGTTTAAGCTATGTTAAATAAACACAATGTATACTTTTGGCTAGAATATTTATGTTGAGTCCATAGAACATGATCAAAGGGATAGAAATGATATAATGGCCTAATGTCAAAATATAATATTATTAAATTAATAAACACATTAAAACCTTTGGTTAGAATCATTTGGTCTAAGTTCTGCATTACAAATAATCTTTAAAAGAAGACTAAGTATAAGTCTATAGTTTAAGGTTCACAGTATTTAAAATATAATGGGGATCTTAAATTATAGACTTAGACTAAGTTTATTTTGCATATATTTAGACCATATGATCATTTCAATATTTGTAGATGAAGATTCTAGTGTTTGAGCATCTTCTAGGGGATTCTAGTCATCTACAAAGAAATTCACAAGATTTATAGAAACATTTTGGAGTGTATTTTAGTCCTGAGAAATATAATTCATTAGCTTAAATTTTATGGTCTCATTGACATCAAATACGTACTTGTAGACATCTAATGATGGCCATATAAATTTTAATTTTAAGCTAGTGAAGCTTTTAATTTGTTGAGCTTACATTTGATGGTTGTACAAATATCAAATACATCCTCACAAACATCAAATGATGGTTACACAAATGTCAAATTTAAGCTCATAAAATTCCCATGACCCAATGCAAGATTTAAAATTAACACCTCCATGGGGATTATGAGGATCTTGGGCTCAATTCACTCTATTAGATCAAGATCCATGATGAAGCGAGAGCCATCCGATCATGATCTAGGAGCTTGCTTGTGACTGGTTGCTTTTGTCAAGCAGGCCCCTTTGCTTTTAATATTTGAACATGAGAATTTTTCATGGTAGATTCACATATATATTAGGATTTTAAATTTTCCATGATGTCTTCACTCCTTTCTATCTTTGATCTATGATGAAGTGAGAACTATTGATCAGAATCTAAGAGCTTGAATGTGATTGGTACAAGGACTAAGTGTTAGATTCTATTAGTATTTCCTCATGCCTTTTAAGCTAAGACCTTAGTCTTCCTCACTTCATTGGATCAATCCCTATGATGAAGCATGGGTTGTTGGATCTGGGAGAAGTAAGGGAGTTAAGTTAGGACCGATAATAAGTAAAGGACATAGATTAAACTACTAAAGCTAAGGTCTCATTTTTATTAATAAATATGATAGGGCCTTAGGATTAGAATTTTAGGCTAAGGTATAAATCAAAGGGACCAAACTAAGAAATATTAAAAAGGATCTTGCAAAACTGACATTAGACTTAGTTAGGAATATAAAGAACTTTAAATGGGGAATAATAAAGGGAACCAAGTATTTATAGGTTAAGTTTGAGTTTTGTTGAAAAAACATGACTTAAATATTTAAAAATGACAATTATGCTTAAATCCAAAATAGGTTTTAAAGGTTCCTACCAATTTAGTTCCCACCAGTATTAAAATTTGAATTGAGGGTTTGCCAAAGTTTTGGAACATAATTTTTTAAGGAAAAACACCATTAAATTTGTAACTAAAAGCCATGAAAACCATTTATTATCAATGTTAGACAAAATTAAATAAATACATACTTAATAAGCCTATCCTTAACAAAGTGGATGATCTTCAAATTTTATAAGTGATCTTAACATGTCATATTTTCACATTCAATATTTAAGCTTTCTCATGGGTCCCTAATTTTAAAGAATAGGGGTATGTTGGCCTCAATAGGTTGTTATTGAGGTTGAAACCAGATTGTATACAATGTTTTTTGAGCACCATCCTCATCCTCTTGATGAGCTTATATCATCATCATTATCTCAAAACCTTCTCTTGAACATGTAACCTCCTTAGAGACCATTGTGTCCTCATTCAAATTACCAAATTAAAGTGAATATTGTGTTCTTTAGGATGTAGGTATTGAAAACTTGAGTCCCATCTTATTTACCATGCAAATAATGTATTCCTTCTTAATTTGACCTTCAAGAGAATTCTTAAGATTGTCTTGAGGTATCTTATACAGTGAGTTATAGGTGAGTCTATGAGAGTTTGGATGATGATTATGTCATTAGAATTTTAAATCTTGATATATCTCTTTAAGAACACTATGATATATTCAAGCATGGATAAAACCCTAAGAAACTCAAAAATATGACAAGACTCCCTATCCTTCAATCTGACTACTAATCATACTTAAATAGTCTTTTTCCTAACTTTACGTGACTGTAGCCTCATGAAAAACATGACCTATATGATTTAAAACCCCTTTTAGGTCTAATTTTTATATCAAATCATAATCATTACCTTGAAAAAAATTCCACCTACATTGTCATTATTCTACTTTCTAGAGAAATGTCTAACAACCATCCTCTTCATCCCTCATCTTGACTATGTTGATATTGACTATAGGTTCTTCCTCCTTTGAGAACCTAAACCTTAGGCATATATTGATCTTGAGATACCTAATTTAGGTGACATATATAATATTTACTATACACTTAGTTATCCCAAGACACCAAGGACATTAGATACACTAAAAGACTACCAAGACACCTGATTGTAGCATGATTTGACCTCAAACCAGGCCTGTAAGTATCATCAAAGGACACTAGATTGTGTGTTTATGACTACTTCCTATTGATTATGACATGAATAAAGTCATATTTAGATTCATTGATTATCCATATTCAATAATAAGTTCATGTCATGATAAAAACTCAAAATATTATGCCCTTTCTCATTGTATGTGACTGTGCTTGTACCATCTGTATGGATAGTGACAAAAATTAGCCTTAAGAAAGGTCATCAAAATGATTCTCTATGAATTTTTCATTGAATATTTGTCAAATTTATGAGGGAGGTATGAAAAAAAAACCTTCCATTCTATTTTCATTTGATTTATACTTCATGAGAAACTTATGAATTTGTTTCTTGTATTGCTTGTAGGTATCGATTCTACCTCAGTTTAGCATGGTCATCATGGTCTTATACGAGACCTTCCTTCTCATAAATGATAGTCTCTACACCTTAGGATACTTATTATAGTGTAATGATAGGATGGAGATGAAATAAAGTGGTAAGGAGTGGGTGGATGGTGTGAAAACATGAATGGAGGGTGGAAAGAAGCCTAACACAATGAGAATGGTAGTGCAAAATAGTGATCATGGAAAAGAACCAAGATGGAGTGAAAAGAGTATGAAAGGGGAAAATCAAAATCAACTTAAAATTTTGATGCAAAATTGATCCTATCCTCTACTTGATATATCATTTTGGGGTCTATTGGAGTAGGATAAGAGGATGAAAATGAAACATAGGAGTTTGTAAAAAAACTTAAAATATGTTAATTTTCCTTAAACATTGTTAAATAGTGACTCTTTGGAGATGCTTGAGAGCCAAATGATGGGAATTTGCAATAGATATTTGGATAAAATTTTATAATTTTTCTTCAAAAATACAAGAAAATGAATTATTCCCTTAAAAACATGAAATCAAGAAATATTTGAAACCCTTTCTCTCTCATAAACCGTATAATTCTTCATCCTTTTCTTGTAGACTATAGAATTTCACTCTCTTACCTTATTGAGATATATTTGGTCCTCTATAATGTGTAAAATGACTAATGTATGACATGTAAAGGTGATTCATATCCCTAAGAATCCCTACAAACTTGAATTTTATTGATATGATGCCTTGATGAGGAAAAATTGTAGAAAAGTAATTGCCTTCCTAGATGAAACATTATTGATGTATTCCTTGACTTCAAAGGGATGATTCATGAGAAGAGATGATGAATTTGAGAACCAATTACTCCAACATGAATCTCTATGAGTCTAGTTTATTTTTCCAAAATTGTACACCTATATTTTCTCTCTCCTAGTCATACAACCTGCAAACCTAAAGGGCTCTCCTTATGTGCAAACTAGCAAGGTGAATGAAAGAGACTACTTTTGAGCCTGTCTTTCATATTTTTTCCTTAAATTTATTTTATAACCCTTTTTATTCCCTTCTTATCCTACTGATGAGATCCACCATACAAATGGTCATACACTTTTGTACTTTACAATGAAATATGAATGAAAATGGGTTTTTTTGCCTTTTATTGATAACCTAAGTTTAGAACCATCACTTAAGTGCATGAAAGAAAATTAAATGAGTATTTGGACATTTTATAACAAATAATATACTCTTAGACATCTTTTAATAGGCAAAATTGTCATGTGGGAGCTCTGTTTGGACATTTTCCAACCTTAAAATACATTAAATGACCTTTTTAAGGCATGAAACTTTGGATAAAGATTAATTTCATGAAAATTAGAGTATTTAAAAGTATTATGAATCATTTTATGACTTATGAAACCAATTTTATCATTAAATGGTCAAAAATTATCTCTTTTAGGCTAAAAATACATAGTTTATACCATTTTAATTAGGCGTGTAATTGTATCCTGAGAATTTTAAAGTTATAAGGGTGAAATTTGGAATTGAAATGATAAATTTACAAAAAAATTGGTGATTCATATGGGTTGAATAACTTACTGGTCTAAATAACCTACTAGATTTCACATGACAATGGAAATTTGAGACATGACAATATGACATGATGACTCTCTTAATTGACAAATAGACTTTTGATTTGACAAACCTATTTTTATTGTAAAAAAAAGACTAAAAGGAAACAAAAAATAAACTAATAATCAAGGACAACTAACCTAAGGAAATTTGAAAATAAGACAAATGAAACAAAAGGGAAGAAAACTACTGCTTGTGCTAATCACTTATTAAAGAATCATAAACAACCTAAAAAACTAACCTAAAATGAAAATATTTCCTCTAGGATCAAATGTAAATCTAAATTATCTACCATGGAGGATTGAAACATGATTTACATCTCTTGATAGCCTCTTATTGTAGATAGGAGCACTTGTACATTCATGGCTTCTTGATGATGTAGTTTGGCCTTTTACTTCCCTTCTAAGGTACATGGATTATAGATATGGATCCAAGACCTAATCATAATCATCATATATACTTCTAATTTTAAATAATAATGATAATTATATCTCATTCATGGGCTACTGATGATTTGTCACATTCTCATTCAATAATTGTATTGGCAACTTAACTGATGCTTGGATTGGTGTATTCATTATGCTCCATTTGAGGTAGTGGTTTGTTAAGATCTACAAGTTTTTGTAAGCATGGTTGTATCATGTCATTAATTTATTCTTGAATCTACCTATAATACATCAGATGAGTTGCTACATTAATATTCTTTATGAGATAGTCTTCAAGCTCATCATAGAGTGGAGATGGACTATCAAAGTTTGAACAAAAGCCATTTGAATCATCCTAAAATGTCATTTATTCATGGATAATTGAAAATAAATTGAGTTCATTTGCATCTTTATAATTTAAAACATGTTGATCACACATTTCCAAGTTTTTGAAGAAGTCATATGAAGGTTCATGATCTGCTACACTTGTTTCATCCTCATCTTCAGTAGATAATGGCATCTCATTTATCCAATCAAGCTCTAGATCATCTTGCCTTGGTGTTTCCAAAATATCATTGCCTTATTAAAGATCCAAAACATTGGTGGAAACCTCATATGAATCTCCAACCTGTTATCCTATATCATCATCCAAATCATCCATCTTAAGTTCTTCAATCTCACTCAAGAACTCATGGTATAATTATTGTCAATGATAATCTACTTTAGGAATGTTCTCCATCTTAGTAATGGTTCTATGTAAGTGATCTTCATATCTACCTTATAGAAAATATTTATTTTTACTTTATCCTTATCAACTACTATAATTTCTTGAGAAACATCTTGATGAAGAGTAAATGTTATGTGATCAATAATATCTTGAGAAACCTCTTGATGCTCAATTGAAACTTATTCTTCTTATGTCTTATCTTGCATTTGAAATTCATCCTATAACCTATCTTATTTGACATTATGAAATACTAAGTCATGGATATCCTTTCCTGAAAGTATCTCAATGGTGATGTCCTCTTCATCTTAAACTAAAACCTCTCTCTCATCATCCATCACTTCAGCTTGAACTTCACCATTTATCTCACATAGGAGAGGTTCCTTATCAAGGATTGGCATGGTAGATCCATGAAAATACTCAAAAATATGATAAAGGTCCAAAGGTGATACCATATATTATTTATTATGCTCATGAAGATACTCAAGTTGAATCACCTTCACCCCCTCTCTCTACTACAAAGTATCTTGTATAACTTTCAATGAAGGAAGGGCCTTAGGCCTTTGGGGAGGGAGGAGTGGAGGGTGAATGACTACTTACTTTATCTTGATTTCAACATCTTGACTATTTTTCTTTCTCCTTTGATAATTGAATTTATTTCCAAGTCATGAAATTGGGTTTAGAAAATTCTTCCTTTGCACTTATTATAGCCATAGGTGTGAATGAAGGAACTAGAACTTGTTGAAATTGTGTTGCCTTTGTAAATGCCATTGAATACTAAATATGTTTATTTACAAGACCAAATTTCTTGGCTAGGATATCCTCAAAATCATGAACTAAATCATTAGATATGTCTCTTTGTAATCTTGAAGATGAAGGTTCCTATATGATCTTCTATGAAACATGAAAATTAGCCTCCTCAAAACACTCCTCTTACATCTTCTCTTGTCTCTCTTAGATATACTTCCAAGAAGGAAAGCTTAGAATGCTTTGTGAGGAATGATATACATTTGTTTGATTTTCATGAAGGTAAAAGGCTATCTAAATGGGGAATAAATGTTTCTCATGAACAACTAACCTCTCTTCAATTTTTACAATTAGACCACATATATCTAGTATATCAACACTAAACTTTGAATGGCCTTATGTTATAAATGATGCACACACATTTTTATCTTTTTTCAAATGAACTCTCAAGGACTCAATCTAATGCTTGGGGACCTCTTGTCTATATCCATTTTGAGTGTCCAAGCTTATCATTTATTTCTCAAAGCCAAACAAGGTTTATTTGAAGCTAAAAATATATTGTTTTGGAACATGACTAGGATGATTAAGAAGATAACAAGGTTCATGAGGCTCATCATAAGGCTGATATAGATCATGGTAGGGTTGAAAGGGGTGATGAGGATCATATTGGAAATGTTGATAAGGAGATGAATGATATAACTCTTCTCTATAGGCAGCCATATCCTATAAAATACATGAAAATCAACTGAATTTTGAACAAAAGTTGCATTTTATCTTGAGATAAGCACCATATGAGTACTTTAAATTGCTTCTAAATACAAAGATAATGTAAATGTGTACTCAAATGGTTGAGTATATGTCCCATTAGGGATGCCAGAACTATTAGTAAGACAAATAACACCATGTTGAAGGTTGATTGCTCAAGATATCCTTCACATCATGACTAACATTAGAATGGTCTAATGTGTGAGACACATGCACTCAAACTAGACATCTAGATTGTGAAACTAGCTGCTCTAATGTATCACTTTGATCTACTTACTAAAACCTACTATACTTTTTGGGGTGAAAAGGGTAAAAAGGATAATTAAAAGTGAAATTTATTCTACTATTGGTGATACACCTATGTTTATATTTAATACACTCTATTTGAGTTCCTAAAACATTGATAATCAAATCAATGACTGAATATACAACTCCAAATGAATCCTATGCAATAATATTTCATAAAAAGGTTTCATCAAGTGACCAAATCATGAGGGAAGTGATGAAATATTCCTAATTCAAGGCACTAATTAGTTAATATATTCACTATTATCTCAATCATTCCACATCGAACACTATATATGACCCACATAAGATGGCATTATAGTAACTAGGCAAGATCAAGACTTGTCAAGGGATAAAAATAATACCACATGTGAAAATCAAACCAATATGACACACTATACTAGTATATAAGAATCTAAAAAATAGGCATTATTAAGCACATGATATATTGAGAGGGGGGCTAAATCAGTATATTATATATATTATAAAACTTTTACTTAATCAAACTCTACTTAACCATACATTCAAGATATGCAATAAAATTAAAACAATAACATGCACCACACGAGAGAGAGAGAGAGAGAGAGAGAGAGAGAGAGAGAGAGAGAGAGAGAGAGAGAGAGAGAGAGAGAGAGAGAGAGAGAGAAATTTTTACATGGAAACCCAATGTGGGAAAAACCATGGAGAACAATCTCATGTATATTAATGATCACTAACTCAAATTACAAAATTTACAAGCACTAACTTGTAGGAGAACCAACCCCTTTACTGAGCACCAACACAATAATGATTTGTGAGCACCAATCCACAAGATCAAAAACCCCTCTTGTGTATAAAACATAACTATCTCTTAATTTTTCTATCTTAACAAATGATAGAACTCTACTATATCACTTTGTATTCTCTCTTCTTCTCAAATATAAAATAACTAAAAACTATGCACACTCTTGCATATTTAAAATGGATTCCCAAGCCTCCTTTTATAGCTTTCCAAATGACATTTGGCATTCACCCTTTGTGACTCTTCAATCCACATGAAAAATCACACCAAACTTGCATGACCCTTTAAATCCTTTCATTTGAAAAGTCACATGGTGACCCTTCATGCACAAATGCATCCTTTCCCTCTTTTGTCTTTATTTGATGACTTTTTGAATTCTTCAAGGTGACCCTTCATGTTAAAGTGCACCCTTTCCCTATTTTTTCTTTACTTGGTGACTCTTTGACTTATTTATGGGCCCTCTTTTGACTTTATGCAACCAAAAATATATTTGTTAATATTTAATTAATATCAACATATAGTAGCCAAAATATGAACATTAAAAAACACCTTTAGACAATAAATACTATGGGACCTTTGTCACCAATAATGTTAGACCTTTGAAATCAATGATAATATTTACAATAATATCCCCCTTTATCATTGATATCAACCTCAAATTGAAACTACCACATCCTAAAACCTATACTACACATGTCAACCTACACATACAACCAAAATAAATATAGTAACCCCTCCTTACTATAACATCCTATACCCATTCTTGTGCCTATTCTTGTACCTTTTTATATACTTATCCCCCTTTTACATCAATGGAAAATGATATATCTTAGAGATAACACTTATCTCCCCCTCAACTGATGTTGAACCTCAATGACAAGAAGTAAAAAAAATACTCTCAACTTCTCTCATAGATACTCAAAAGTGTCCTTTGGTAGTGCCTTTGTGAATATTTATACAATTTGTTCTATAGTAATGATATATTCCATATTAACCTATTTATCTTCAAATTTATCTCTCAAGAAGTGATATATGATAGGAATATGCTTTATTATTGAATGCATCATTAGATTCTTATAAATATTAATAGCACTTGTGTTGTCACTAAAAATAGAAATAGGTTCATCATATTTTACCTTGATGTCCTCTAAATTTTTCTTCATCCAGAGTACTTGATTACAACACAACACCACTACAATAAATTCTAATTCAGCTATATAAAGTGATACTAAGTGTTGCTTTTTACTTAGCCATGATACTAAGATATCACTGAGGAAGAAAGCTCCTCCACTTGTACTCTTCCTATCATCTAAAAAACCTACCTAATCTGAATATGTATAAGCAACCAAAGTTAAATATCTTCTTTTGGGATACCACAATCCATAATCCAATGTCCCCTTGACATATGTAAATATTCTCTTCACCAACTAAACATGACTCTCTTTTAGGACTGCTTGATATCTCACAAACATGCCTACTACATTCATGATGTCTGGCCTCAATGTTGTTAAATATAAAAGACTACCAATCATAGATATATGAAAATATTGATCTACAATAGGCGAATATTCATCCTAACTCACCTTGTTCCTTGTACCCATTGGTGAATCCTCAAAACCAAAAATTTTCAAAATTTCCTAGGCATATTTATTTTGAGATATAAAAATTCCTTTATCTGATTGAAATATTTGCAACCTTAATAAAAATGATAATTATCCAAGCATAGACATCTCAAATTCTTTTTTCATATTATCAAAAATTTATTTTATCATATTTTTAATGTTTCCTCCAAATATTATGTCATCAACATATACCATAATAATCAACTGATGTTCACCTTCTATTTTAATGTAGAGATTACTATTAGCAAAACATCTCTTGAAACCTTGATCCTATAGGTACTTATCAAGCCTTACATACAAAGATATGGGAGCATTTTTCAATCCATTTAGGGATTTATTCAATCTACATACATGGCTACTATCATTGGAGAGAATAAATACCTCAGGCTTCTCAATGTAGACCTCATCTTCTATATTACCATTTAGAAAAATAGACTTGACATCCATCTAAAACACTTTGAAATTCTTAAACACTACATATGCAAGAAATATTCTAATAGCCTCTATCCTTACCACTGATTCAAAAATTTCCTCAAAATATATGCCCTCAATTTGAGCATATCCTTTACATACAAACCTGCTTTATTCCTAGTAACTTCACCATCTTCATTCAATTTATTTCTATATAGCCATTTTTTTCCTATCACATTTTGATCTTTTAGTCTAGTCATTGATTCCCAACTATCATTACTTTCTATTTGATTTAATTATTCATCCATTACTTTAACCAAATTCTCATCATGTCTAGCTTCTAAAAAAGTTATAGGCTAAATTTTTAATAATAAAGAAAATTAAGTTGTTCAGATTTACTTATCATCATCCTTCTGGTGTGAACTTATTCATTTATGTTCCTAATGATGTAACTCTCATTAAGATTTCTATATACATATCTAAATGGGGTTTTGGTGTCCTTTTTCTCCTTCTCATCTTCATCTAATTCTTCAAAATCTTTTTCTTCAATGATTTTAGGAGTGTCTATCAAATCACTAGCTCTTTGTGTTACATCTTCATCTATCCTGACACTTGAACTTTAAACTATCTTCTTGGTTATTTTGTTATAACATTTATAAGATTTAATTATGCAATAATATCCAAGAAATATACCTTCATCTTTTATAGAATCAAACTTACCCAAATTTTCATTGGTTCTCTTTATGAAGCATCTACTACCACAAACTTTAAAATAATCAATAGTAATTGGTTTGTATTTTCATAGCTCATAGGGAGTCTTGTCACTATTGAATTTCAACAATTTTATGTTGTGGATATGAATTATTATGCCTAATACCTCTCTCTAATATTTATCTAGTATCTTAGATTCATTTAGCATTATCCTCACCATCTCCTGAACTATTCTATTTTTTTGCTCAACTAATCTATTTTGTTGTGGAGTTTTGGCTGTTGAATAATGTCTCTTTATCCCATGGTCTTCACAATACTAAATAAACTTATTTGACATGAATTATCCTCCTTGATCTAATCTTAGGCACTTAATATTTAGACCAGTTTCATTCTCAACTAAAGCCTTACATTCTTTGAAGTGGCTAAAAGCTTTTAATTTTTTATTCAAAAACATCACCCAAGTCATGCATGTAAAACCATCAATAAGAAACATGAAGTATTTCTCACCTTGAGTAATTTGAGTTATGATAGGTCCACATAGATTAGTGTGAAAAAGATCTAATATTTAAGTGGTTGAGTATTCTTTTGTCTTAAACCATCTTCTGACCTACTTCCCATGCAGACATGGTTCTTAAAGTTTGTTGGAGGGCTTTGTAATCTTTTGAAGATATCTAACTACTTGATTCTGACTGATGTTGAAAAGATTATCAAAATTTGTGTCATATTATCTTTTTCCATAACCAACTTTATTTAACCTGACTCAAACAACATCTTTGACTTTGATATCTGATAACATATATAAATTGTTGCTTATCCTTTGAGCATCTTTTTTGGTTATTCTAGCAGTGGTATTGTCTTTGAATTTCACTGTGTCACCATTGATCTTATTTAGAGTTATGATTTCTTTTCTTTTCTCTGATCATGTGCCTCAAACATCTACTATCAATGAACCATGGATTTTCTTTATTTCTTGCATACAAAGCTATTTGGACTAACATAGACTTTTCATATTGTTTCTTCTACCATGAACCTGTCTGAACTTTCTTCTTGATGAATGGAGCCTTGAAACTTTGGTCATTCTTGACTAACTCAAACATGCTTCTACAATGCTAGGATATGTGCTCAAAATTATTTCACTTATAACATATTATGGCCTCTTCATCAAATCCTAATGAGGAGCAAAAGAATTATGGCTTCTACTTGACTTTGTATGGGTTTCCTTCTCCTTGTTTCTAAAATTATTAGCTCTTTTCCAAAAGTCTATTTTCTTATGACCATAACCATTACAATAAAAAAATAACCATGAAAATAGAACCTATTCTAATTTGTGTATCTTTGATCTAGTTGTCTTTTGTAGCTCTATTCCTTCCAACCTTCTTTGTTTGAGTTTTCCTCTAAATTCTTAACTTCTTCCCTTTTAATTTCCTCTTTTATAAGGGTTTAAACATAATTCTTTTTCTTTTCAAATCCAATACCTATCTTATTTAATATTTATTTTTGACATTCTAATGTCTTATTCAACATGTTAGTGTTATTCTCAAATTCTGAATCATTCATAGCTTTATTTGTTTTTTAGATATCCTATTTTAAAGAGGCATTTTAAACAACATACTTTTCACATTATTCACTTACTTTTTTTAATTGAGCTATTAGATATTCTTCAATATTTTTGGCTTATTCAATGTGTGCTTGTAGATATTTAAATATTTCATTTGACTCCTTTTTATTTTTCTTGATCTTTAGTTTCAATCTTTAATTCTTATTCTCAAGATATTTTAATTTTTATAAGGCACAAATTAGTTCTCCTTCTAGATTCACCTTAGATTCATCATGTTCTTATTCTTGATCATTTATACTTTTGCTTGTGGAGGCATCTTCATTTATGGTCATAAATAGAATCTATTTTTCATCTGAGTCACTGATTCCACTATCTTCAGTATCACTAGGATTTTTAGAATATAAACTCTTCTTCTCGAATTCCTTGTTGAATTTTCCTTTGAAGTTATTCTTGTATTTAGGCTTTCCTTATTCATTGTCACCATTATTCTGATCTGGGTGCTTAGCTACAAAATGTCTAATCTTACCACATTTAAAACATTTAAATGGTAACTTTCCTTGATATTTACCTATGACCTTTTTAGGTTTATAAATGAATAGAACTCTATTCTCATCTTCATTATCTTTAGTGATGTCACTTGATTCTTGAATCTTATCCTTGTCTTTCTTTGATGTCTTAAAAGTAGCTTCCTTTTTTAGGGTTTCTCTTGTTTAGTCCACATCCCATATTGCATAAGAATACCATGTATTTCATCCATATTTAGTTTGGTTAGATCCTTCATCTCCTCAATTGCATAAACATTTGCAACATATCTCAATGGTAGAGATCTCAAATCCTTTTGTACCACTGCTAACTCTTCTCACTTTTCTCCAAGACCTTGAATTTGATTAACTATATGATCAACTTGTAAAATATAACTTTATATATTTTATTCCTCTTCCATCTTCAAACTTTCAAACTATCTTTTAAAAGTCTAGATCTTAGCTTGATAGACCTTTCCATCACATTTGTAAATATTCTCAAGCTTTACCTAAGTCTCATGAGTAGATTTGCATTACATAACTTTAACAAATTTTGATTCACATAAAACACATAAAAAATAATTTAAAGCTTTAGCATTATTTTCACTTTCCTTCTTTTCTTAAGAGTAATTACAAGTGTTTGTGTCTCTTTGTATTCCTCCATCACTACTTGCCAAATGTCAAATCCAAGGGCCATCAAGTAAGTCTTCATCCTTATGATCCAAAAGGCATAATTTGTCCCATCAAACAAAGGTGACTTATTTATATAAAAACTTTCATGTGATCTAGTCATCATGTTTTCCCTGATCTACTTTTAAGATGTTAAATTATTTTCATAAGAACCTAGTCTAATACCAATTGTTAAGCATGAGACATACTGAGAGGGGGGTGAATCATTATATCATATATATTTTTAAAAAATTAATTAATCAAACTTCACTTAACCATACATTCAATATATGTAATAAAACTGAAACAATAACATGCACCACATGAGAGAGAGAGAGAGAGAGAATAGATTTTTATGTGGAAACTTAATGTGGGAAAAACCATATAGAACAATCTCAAGTATATGAATGAGCACCAAATCAAATTATAAATTTCAAAATCATCAACTTATAGGAGAACCAACCCCTTTGTTGAGAACCAACACAATAATGATTTGTGAGCACCAACCCATAGGAGCACCAACCCCTCTTGTGTATAAAACACAACTATCTCTTAATGTTGATTTCTCAAAAAATGATAGAACTCTACTATATTACTTTTTATTCTCTCTTTTTCTCTAATATAAAACAATTACAAACCATGCACACTATTGCATATTTAAAATGGCTTCCCAAGCCTCCTTTTAAAGCTTTTCAAATGACCTTTAGCATTCACCCTTTATGAATCTTTAATCCACATAGAAAATGGTGCCAAACTTGCATGAACCTTTGAATCCTTTCATTTGAAAGTTCACATGGTGACCCTTCATGAGTAAATGCATCCTTTCCCTATTTTGTCTTTACCCAATGAATCTTCAAATTCCTCAAGGTGATCCTTCATGGGAAAATTCACCCTTTCCCTATTTTGTCTTTACTTGGTGACTCTTTGACATCTTCATGGGCCCTCTTTTGACATTATGCAACTAAAAATATATTAATTAATATTTAATTAATATCAACATAATTTAGCCAAATAAGATCATTAAAAAACACCTTTAGACACTAAATGCTATGGGGCCTTTATCACTAATAATGTTATACCTTTGACATCAATGATAATATTTCCAATGGTCATTTTATTCATCTTAAAAGGTTACAAAGCTCAATCTTGGTAGAGTTTAATCATGCCCAAGAGAGGGATCTTTAAAATGGGCTTAAAATCTTGAATATATATCAATGAGAAGAGAGAAAGACAAGAGATTGGCATAGAAGAGAGAAGAGAGGTCAACTAAACATCATTTCAAGTCAAACATGAGGTACCATTTGATAATAATAAAGATTTCTTTTGTTTAAAATGCCTTGCATGCTCCATTTTGGCATTGGGATGAGGTGGTGAGCCTATTTGACTTGTCAAATCTCCTTCCTCTCTCTTCTATGCCAACATCTTAGCTTATTCTTCTCTCATATTCTATATATTTAGGGTTTCAGGCTTATTTTGAGTATCCCTCTCTTAGGCAGGATTAAACTCTACCAAGTTTGATCTTTTTAACCTTTTAACATGAATAAAATGACTTTTTTTTAGATTCCTATATATTGGTATAATGTTTCATATTGGTTTGATTTGCACATGTGGTAATATTTTTCTCCATTGACATGTCATAATCTCACCTAGTTACTAGAATGGCATCTTATGTAGGTTATAAATAGTGTTTAGTGTTGAATGATTGAGCTAATAGTGGATATATTGACTAGTTAATGTCTTTAATTAGGCCTATTCCACATTTCCCTCATGATTTTGTTTCTTGATGAAACCTCTATGTGCAATACTATTGCATAGGAGTCATTTAGAGTTGTAGATTCAATCATTGTTTTACTTATCAGTGTTGTAGGAACTCAAATAGAGAAGATGAACCATAAATACAATTGTATAACCAATATTAGAATAGATTTCATTTTTAGTTATCCTTTTTAAGCTTTTCACCCCAAAAAGTATAGTAGGTTTTAGTAAGTAGGGAAAAGTGATACATTAAGGAAGCTATCCTCATAATCTATAGGTCTAGTCTCAGTGTAGGTGTCCCACACCTTAGACAATTCCAATGTTAGTCCAGATGTGAAGGATATCCTGATAAATTAACCTTCAATATGGTGCTATCTAGGTTGCTAATAGTTTCCCTTTAAAATTATATTAAATAGAGAACACAATTGTTCAAGGAAATATATAATCTCATACACCATAATATTTTTTTCCAATGTGCTCTCCAATATAAGGAGAAATGCTCTAGTCTTAATATTGATTGACATATAGATCTCATGACACAATGTTAATCTTTTTGTTATTTTTAACTATGAGATTTTTTAAGATGATGATATATATTTTCTTGTCATGAAAAACCTAAAATAGGAGTTATCCTCCAAGAATAAAGATTTAAATAAACTCCAATATAAGTACACAATATCCATGCACCATACCCTCAAGCTATTATCACAACACCATGCCCAATAATGGTATGTAATGTATATAAAATGATGTATGATAAATTTTTATTTTCATGTCATTAAACCTAGTTTGACTCATCACCAATATTGTTTATATGTTTTGAGAAGTATAAAAAGGGATTTGGTTCCAATATACTAAAGTAAATGGGACAAGAAGGAATTTTTTGAGGAAAATATGGTAAAAGAGTCATTTATACCCTTCAAGTTGATATTAAACAACACAATGTGGGTCTTGGTTACATTGATTTTAGCACAAGACAAGAACGTTTCATACACTTCTCCCCAAATTTGGGTAAAAAATTTGATTCAACATTACACTTTGAAAAATTTGGCTTATATGTTTGCTCTCTTGTATCAATCCAAAACCCTAAAAAAAATCCATCTAAGGTATATGGATTGATACAAATCTACACATCATTATTATAAATAACACAACATGGCTCAACCATGTTAGCCATGAAGATGTTCTAGTTAGAGACACACACTACACTCTCTAGTTACATGCATCCATTGTCAACATATAAATCATACAAGTGATGAGTTTTAGGATCTTTATCTTTGTGATATCGATATAATACATAAAAAATCATAAGATACATGTTAGTTTTTATACATTCCTACATAAATAAATGTGTGTTCAGTGAAGTTACATTATTGATGGATCTACATCAAAGTTGGGGAAAACTATCTTCCTTTATACAATGGTGTTTCAATCTCTAATATACCTACATATATAATTCATTGATAAAAAAAATTCAAGTTATAAATTTTTTCATACACTAATTTATACATTGTGCACATTGTGTTATGTACCAATGCCTCTACTATTTTTCACCATTGATAAGTAATCTCTTATTGAAACACTATGTATTGGGCTCATAGAATGAGATTCATAATTATTTTTAGAGCTAGGTTAAAAAAATTCTAAACTTTACTCATTAAAATTGTGTTTATGATCACTAGAAATAAAAATCTCATGATGTAAATCTCCCCAATACCAGTACCATTGAAACATGGAGGTGAGTCAATAATTGTATATATTTTGATACATTATTGAGCACGAAACATCCATATGATATGATTTTATTCATCTAAAATATGATCTGGCATATAGCTGTTATTCACACATCCATTGAGAAGTAAACATTAGTACATACACTCCTAATTATTAGCATTAAAATATAGAGATAAAATACATAGTTTAGAATTTTTAAGAATTTATATCATGTTTTACAAGTTTCTATAATAATTAAAGACAAACTCATAAACACATTAATTTTAAATTTAAAACACCTATAGGATCATGGCATAAAGTGTAATGTGCCACATTAAGGAGCATAATGGTAGATATACATCTCTTTTAATGGATTTTGCATCCTAGATTTATTCTAATGGATTGGAGTGAGCATCACTATGCCACTATATTTTATGAGTGGATAAAAAATTCAACACCTTTTCCATGGAACCCAAATTTAACAACAATGAGCACTATTTATCATTTAAGTGGCATAACAGATCCAGGAGGATCTAATACACTAGATTGAATTTTGATAATATAAATTTCCTCAAAAACCTATGTGGTTTCACTAGTAGCTTCAACATCATTTTCAACACATTCCAAACCATAGGTCCTAGTTCCTAATCTACATTAACATAAATCTCATGTAGTTCAACATTAAAAATAAATAAAGATAGTTTTCATAGGTCTCAAAAGTCTTTACGAGGTTAAAAAAACCTCACCATATAAATCATCTATATTAACCTCTAAAGCATGAGAGGAGATTTTTTAAAAGGTATTATGATCCTAGATAAAATCATACCAAGAAAATTTATATTGTGGAATGTGAAATCACTTGTTATGAATATGTGGTATCTCTTTATGAACTTATCAAATTGATTGGATCACTTCAATTTGGAACAAGGAATTAAGGAAATATTTTTCACATCACACACTTATACACATGCTCACATGGCCAATGAAGAATTATTATCTCTAACACACCCTTATATATTCTATTTACTCTTATGTGCCTCTAAAATGCAAATGTGTATCACTATAGTAACATGTGACACTCATACAACATCTAAAATATCCTTACAGACTTGTGAAATGTCAATACAAACACCACACATAACTATAATATTTATAATGACTCAACACTTTTATAACATTTCATGCCAAGAACAAGAACATGAAACACCTTTCTATTCTTTCCCAACACCTTGCCCCATACCATACATGAATATTTATTAATGCATGACTCAACATCCATGTACCATAAATCTTATTCCATGTGAAATTGCAAGTGGCATTATCTACATCAAAGTCATGTCAATAATCATTTTAGACTTTTATCACCACTATAAGTGTAATCACCAAACTTGCAAGGAATTTAAACTTTAACTCAGGTAGAAGAGGAACCATTTTTATAACCTTCCAAATGTGTAACTATTTACTGTAACTACTTTATTATATTGATATGTACACAGAAAATGTTTGTAAATGGAAATTTCAAAGAGAGACAAAAAATAAAATATTGTACTCATTCATTATTGGCCATGTATATTGTATCCTTAATACTTTCATGTCTTGATAATATCATATAAAATTATCTCTTCACATACTAAGTAAATAAGTTAGGATATTTATCCCTCTATGATCACGGGATCCTTCTTTACCCATTGTGTCTAATGATAAAATAATATATACATACCAGTTAGGTTTTTTATCCCTTTATAATTATAGGAACTTGTATTCCTTATCTAACTACACATTGTGTCCATGTGTTCTTTAACTAATACTTTATGTTGAATAAAAGTGGCATCGATCTTCCAATATCATGCATTAAATGCATAATGGTTATTTATGCATCTGAATCTTTGATCTCAATTTATGTTTTACAATTTAAACTTTGTTTTGAATATATTTATCTAGTTTAAACAATTATAGATTCATTACTTCCACATGTAACATCATAAAATCTATTTAATTAGGTTGTCCAGTAGGCCTCCTTTTGGGTCTAATATCAATAATTTTTCCTTAACTATAATAAAAGTGTTTTTCCTATTCTTATTCATAGCGGAAAATTGATATCTCTTCCTCATATAGTTACTTATTTCTATAAACTCTCTTATTATCTTATAATAAACATTTGATTATTATTTTTTCAAACATATGTCAATTTAATAAATAAGAGTTTGGATTTATTATAAGATGCTAGTTTTTGTCAATTAGTGTATTATCCATTATATTGCATCCTTAATTCAGATCAATGGTACAAAAATAAGTTTAATCCTACATGTACCATTGGATAATGAAATAGAATGAAATTTTTTGTTTGAATACAAGAGATCCATTTGACTATCTTATTGATAGATGGAATTGACCACAAATCAATATAGGAGGAAGAAATTCATTAGATCAGTAAAGGAAATGATAGAGGCTATAAAAAATAATTTTTTTGAAAGGGTAATATAAGTTACATAGGTTATCTATAAATTATTAGGAAATTTTGTTAGTATCTCCAAAAGGGGGATCTTTCCAAGGGTATACATCCTTTAAGTTATAAGAGTTTTTGATGTTATGATATTTTAAGGTAAAATAGAAGTGGATGCCCTTGAAATTTGGATTAAAAAATTAGAGTCATATTTATATATATACATTGTTTAAGTTAAGATAAAATAAAATTTTATTTATTAAAATATGAACCTAAAGTCTAACAATGGTGGGATGCTCTCCTTTAGAGATCTATGGAAGATGTACATGATGAATATATGGTTATCACAAATCCCTTTGGAGTGAATTTATTGATGATTTTACAAATTATTATTTTTTAGAAGATGCCTATTAGGATAATAAATGGATTGAAAATTTATTAAATATAATAAATACAAATATGTGAAATAATACATAAATTCATAACATTATCTATCAACAAAAAATTATCTTACAGATTTAAAATGAATATAATACTCAAATAAAAAACTAGTTTGTGTTGATATATCTAAACAAATATGGGTATTTACCACATGAAAAAATAATTATAATGGAGACACATGGTATTTAAGATTTAACACTATAAAATAGTAGTCATATTTATTTCATGGCTAAGATAGGAACCAAAAAAAAAATTTAAAAAAATGCAAGCAAAGACAATGAAATTTATAGAATTTGACACACCTAATTACTTAAATGATTTTATGAGTTAGGAATATATTTATATAAATCACTACCTTAATTAATACAATATAATTATCAAATATTAGTAGGACATAATCAGTGTTATGTTGAATGTGTATTGGATAAAATTGGTAGCATGTTACTTTTACAAATTTAATGTTGTTGAATGTGTACCTATACACCAAATTTGTCAACTAATTTTATTCTTAGTTTAATATTTATATAAAGTTTTGAAAACCAATGTTAAGCATAATTATTCAATAAAATTGAAAAATTTATAGGAAGAATTTTTTAATTTGTCTTCTCTTTATCTTCTTGACCTAATCTTCCACAAATACTTGCAATATAATATAGAATAATAAAATGCCTATCTATCTTGTAAAAAAATTAAAGGATTTTCAGCTACATATCCCACACATTGAAATTAGACCTAATGTAGTTTTAGTAAAATTTCAATGGAATTTTTGAGTAGGGGCTTAACCTTCTCTTTCTAAGTAAAGTTCAGCTACATGAAAATTCTCCAATCCTTATTTTGGTAAAAAAATAAATCCAAACCTTTTTAAAAGTAATTAAGATAAAATTTAGTAATTTATAGTGTTTTAATAAACTTTAATACTTGATTATTCCTCTTGATAATTATTATATAAATGCATATAGGAGGATTTAAATATAGTTTATCAAGTTTTATTTAGGGGACCTATTGACATACAAGATGACATAATAAAATATAAAGAAGTTGGGGGAATGTACCACATAGTCGTAAGTGAATAAGAATGGGAAAAGGGCCCATAAAAATCAAAGGGATAGAATGATTATACCTTTGAATTTGTATAAGGTATAATAAATGATACTTGAATGTGTTATAGATATAAAAACAAAACAATACATGGAGAAAAAGAGAGAATACTAGATCCCAAAGCTTAGAAAACATGTCAAATATAAATAATATAATAAAGATAAGAATATATGGCCATGTTAATAATAAAGGGAAAAATAAAACAAAATAAAATGTGTAAATTAGTAACTAATCTAAACCAATGTAACATATGCACAAAATAAAATTGGATACATTTCAATAATAAAACTTTAAAAAAAAAAGGTGTCTACATAATGTACCTACTTTCATGTGAATATGTAATATTAATGCACACATTAATCAAATTAATAATAATTATAACATGAATTCATGTACCTATACTTAAATATGGAAGGAGGGATGAAATGTTTGAATCCTTGGGAAAGTGATGTAGAGCTTCATAAGGTAACATAGGTTGTTAGTTTGTTTGAAAGTTTCAAGATGACAATTTTAGTATGGTGTGAGTGTGAGAGGTATTACAGGGTCCTGTAATGTGTTTTGGATTCATTATTATACTTTTTATTGTGCTTTTATGTCCCAATTAGGGTTTCCTTCCAAAAAGGATAATTTAAAAATTTGAAACTATAACTAGGCTTTAGAGTGGAATTTTGTGTTTTGTGTGTAACAAAGTGTTGATGTAATTTTGTGAATTTTCATATTAGGTCCTAAGAGTGTTTAATAAATTTTTTTCAAATTTAAATTCATGAAAAATAAAATTTAATCCAATAAACCTGGAATTGTAATTACCATCCTATATGGAGTTGGTCTTGAGGAGTTATTTCTCATCTTTAGCATTATGAAAGGATGGAATGCATGTAGGTGAAGCGAGATATTGGTATAAGTTTATTTTTATAGGATAAATTAGAAGTATAAATATGTATATATACTCAATAAATAAAATAAATATCAATATTTAAAAAGAACCATGCCTACTTTACAAAGTTTATATATGATTGTTGTATGATCAATGAAACCAAGGAGTAAAAGAATCTCTTAGAGATTAATTGTGAACTTACATGAGATTTATGGTATTTTATCAATATTTAATTATTTATTTATTTACATATATTTTGGTTCTTATAATAATTTTCTAGATAATAATGAGTTTATCTACAACACAATCCAATTAGGAACAAGACAATTTTGCACAGCTAAAAGTATATAACTAATAATGTTTTTATAAGATTATTGAGCTTAATTTGTGTGTGTGTATATATATATATATATATATATATATATATATATATAATATGTATAAAATATTCAAGTATATTTAATAATGTATAGGATTATTTTAGACACTTATAGGTGAGAATATTTATCTTATGTCTTCATTCAAACTATAAATTCTAGTCATAAGGACCCATAATCTTGCAAACTTACTTGTTGGAGACTTGTTGTGATTGTTATTGCATAAATAAATATTTGGTAAGGTTAAGTGAGTTATTTAATACATATTTAATTCATTATAAATGTTTTAAGTTGTCTAAAACTCAATTTATCCCATTTTTTAGGCTCCTAGGCTTTTACAAGCCTATGTAAACCTAAGCTAGGGTTTTCAAATTACAACTTGAATAAAATTTATTTCCACATATAAAAATTAATAAAAATTTATATTAATATGTATTTTTAAATTATATAGAGTATTTTATTGGTTTTTATTTGGTAAATTATCATACAATATGATCACTAAGATTGTGTCATTGAGTTAGGCCTAAGGAGGCCTAATTACCAGGGAAGCTCGATGAGTGAGAATGTTTAAATTAATAATTTTGAACTAAAAATTTATATGAATATATAATGTGATAAAGGGTATCTAAAATGGGTCTTATTTAATTTTTAACCCATGTATTATTCTCAAACCAACAATTTTTATATTAAAATAAGGTTACTAGAGACTAGGCCTTAAAAATGAAAGAGTGGATTGTTTGAGAGTTAGAGCTTGGATATTTAGTATCATGGTGTAAGGGAGTTAAAAATATTCATGTATATGTACATATGATCCCATTTTTTGAGACAAGAACTTTGGAACCATGTATTAATTTGTTAGGCCTATGAGCTTATATGAGGATAAGGAAACTTGAAATAAGAACATAGAGTGAAGTCTTTAAAGTTTTGTATTAAAGGATGGTGTTTGTAATAAGGAGGAGAGATTGTAGAGGGATATGAAGTTTGATATTTATTGTATATAGGAAAGAGGATTATGTGAACAAAGAGGCTTAGGATCCTAATAAAGATAAGAGTGATTAAAAGTTTCAAGAGAGGAGTAAAATACCTATTAAAAGCAAGCATATCAGATATCAGAGAAGGGATTAAAGGTATATATAATATATAGGTACATTTATGAAGTAATTTAATCTCAGTTCCTTTACATAATGTGGTATTATATCAGGTAAGCTCTTGGAAAGTTTATCATTTTGAGTATTAAAAGTTGTTATTTGAGGTTACAGGAATATAATAAGAGAGGTAAAAAGGTTTATAAAGATTAGAATGTAAGAGGTTTGGGTGGAAGATAATCCATAAAGATATAAAGGATTGATAATACCTAAATAGTTAAAGGATTTAATATATAATATATCTAGTAGATCAAAAGAGAAAGCTCAAGAAGAGATTAAATTAGAAAAATAAGTCCAAATCAAAGGACTAACAATACTAAAAGACTAAAGTGAAAAAGACCTAGGTGAAGTGTTAAGAAATAAGTAGGATATACATGATAAAAGAGGAAAGGAACAATGAGGTCTAAGGAAATGTGAAAGAGTAAAGGGAAGAGAGATAAAGAATGAAGGAATTGAATAATGAAAGTTACCACAAGAATATGGAGAGAGAAGTTAAGAAAAGAGACTTGGAGATGGACGAAGAGATAAATGAGTTGAGAGTAATCTTGGTAGGTATAGATAACATATTAAAGAAATCAAAACAAAGATATTTTTTAAGATTTATAAATATAGTACAGTGTCTTCTTAGAGATATAATGAGAAAGAATAGAAGGTAGTAATAATCTATCCAATTGAGAAACCAACTAGAGATATTCAAAAAGTAGATTAAAAGAGAAAAAAAAGAGGAAAGTAAAAATCAAAAGTTTATATTTGATGATTTATTGTCATGTGTATGTAGGTAAAAAAGTTAAGAAAAAATAGTTCCATTTTAAAAACACAAGACTTGAAAGCATGAAGGATAACAATCATGAACAACATGCTTATGTTAAAAAATAAATTGATTGGGAAATAGTGTACATTGCTACAATGATTTATTACCCTAAAAGAGGAGAGATTATTGAAAAAGGATATATTTAGGAATAAGGATGCCTAATTGAAGGCATACAAGAAACAATATTGAATCAATAATATGGAGTCATGTTTGAACTAACTAGGCTCTAAAGGTATGAAGATCAAAAATGAAATTGTGTATTGAAATAAGTAATCAAAGAGGTATAAGATAAATTTTTGATTTTGAATAATTATGATATAGTAAATATTGATTAAAATATTTAAATTTTTATGAAAATTATCTCTTTGAAGATATATATCAGCTTAGATAGGATATTGTAGGTGATGAAGAGTTGCTAAATGAGCAAAAATACCAACTATTTGTCTATGAAAGTTGAGATCAATTACAAGAAGATATGGTAGCTTTGAATCATTCCATAAATAATAAATAAAATGACAAGATTTTTCTTAGTATACAAGTTGAAGATATGATCACTTGGCATGAGTCAATGGAGTCTCAAGGGAGCAAAATAATTGTGGATAAGACATCATACATATTAGAGAAGAAAGGATGAATAAAAATATGACAAAGAGAGACTCATAAGTCTCAAATTATAATATCTAATACTTAACAAAATTATACATATGTAGGTATACATAGTAATTTACATTATGAAGGAGTGTCTAGATTGACACATTTGGAGATGTAGCCCAAGTACAAGTTATGGTACAAGCTATGAAATAGCACAATGAGGAAGAGGAGTTGATATGGAGAGAATTGATGCAAGAGGATGAAATTTATATATTATAATTCCTAAGATAAAGTAAAAATAAGGTGGTAGTTTTCATAAAAGAGTTAAAAGTATAATTACAAGATGGAGAAAAGAATCTTTAAAATACAAGATGCATGTTGCTCATAAGAACACTTTAAGAAAATGAAATTACAGGTCACTTAAGGGGAGAAAATCAAAAATAAATAATCATTTATAAGCAATAAGATATACAAATATTGGTATAAGGTGAATCAAACCAAGTTTCAATTCAATGTAATCCTACAATTGTGAACAAGATAAGTATAAAATAATGTGAGTTGATCAAGGAATAAGTAGTATTAGTTAATGATGCAAGTAAATAATAGAGGTTAAGAGGATATGATAAGGAACTTAAGAATATGAAATGGATGCCTAGAGATGTTTAGAAGAATAATACAAGAGAAAGGGAGGATAGAAAGGACCATGAGATGTACTAAGTATGATGGTGCAGGTATGGAGATGTAAGAGAAGGATTCACTCCATGGTCACATGGAGAAAAGAATAAATGAAGTAAAATAACTCATGATAGAGGAAAGGAAAGAGGATGAAAGCCGTGTTCCTCATAAAGGATGTTATTGGATGAATAATTAATGTTTGGAGGAGGACAATATCAGTCCAAAGGTGATCCAAGGAAGGAGTAAGACAGGTTTGATTCAGGAGCATCACTCCAAGTTTGAAATTTTGGTTTATTTTATTCATTTATGGATTGATTAGGTTGTATTATGGGTCATTTAGATTTATAATATTTTTTTAAAAGGTATTATAGGTCATAAAACACCTTTGGAATCATTTCCAAGTGTTTAGGCTAGCTTAGGTAGTTTAGAATTTGAATTTGGTAGTTTCCCGCTAAAATTTAAATTTAAATTTTTGAAGAAGAATCTTTGGCTTATGAGACATTTCTATAAATTTTAGTGGGTTTTAGGATTTTTTATAGTTATTTTAAGTTTAATATGTTTTTAAAGTGTTTATTAATGTCTTTTTTATTGAGGATTACCTTTTTTATCTTTTTGATCATTGTTCTAGTTATGTAAAATATTTTAAAAGACCTACATTGGAGATTTTTGGGTAGTTAGAGGATTTATAGGATTATATAATTAATTTTAAAAGGCTTAATTCATTAATAATTTAATGGAATAACAAGGTTTTTAATACTCCAATAATGGAGAGAATGTGTTATTTATGAAACAAGAAGACAATCTTAAGCATTATGTGTATTCACATAGATTGATGCCTCTTCAATACAAACTCCAAGTTTTTGATGTATTTTATTGTTTCAAGTAAGTATAAATTAGATTATATATATATTTTTTATTCCATATTTTAAAATTAATATTTATTATTCATCAAATTTGATAGGAAAAAGAGCAAACATTAGTTTAGACAATTTTGTGTTATATTGTGTGTTGTTACATCATGCTAAGTTGGAAAGGATATATATTGAATTTAAGTTTGATTTTACATGGGAATATAATAAAAATGGTTATATAATTGTAAAAAAGCATTTTAATATTTAAAAAACATGTTAAATATTTAATCATGTTCAAAGTTCATAACTCTGCCCTAACAAGCCTGAACATGTCTCTCAAGAAGACATTTTACAAGTCAGTTTTGTCAACATTTAACAATTTTGTCAATGGAAGGGTTAATTTTTCATTCCTTGAGTATTTATAAAGTTTTAAAATACCTTAAAAAACTCACATAAATATCTTAAAACATCTATTTCTCTTGAAATTGAACTTTTTCTCTCTCCCCACTTGTGTAAGGAGACTAGTGAAGAGTTGAGGCCATTTCATGGTTTTTATATGTAGCGGTTGAACCAAACCTATAAAATTTACATGTGTGATTTTTTTAATATCTTGAAGATGAATAAAATAATAGTTTTTAACTTTGGTATGTGTGGATCCTTTTAGATCCAAAATACAGTTCTAGGCCTAAGACACTTAATTGGTCAAGAGAAGGCCTGAGATTTTATACTTGCATAGAGAGTTGGAATACAAAATTTTATGTGATGATGTAAAATATTCATGGGCATATAAAAACAATTTTTTTTAACTTTTTTTGGTAGAAAATAAGTTTAGAAAACTTCCTCTATAGGGTTACAAGAAGAGGCCCAAAATGAACAAGAACATAAAAACAAAGAACCTAACCTTTAGATTTGAAATATTAAATTTTGAGAGTTTTTGGAGGATGATACTTGGTATATAAATATATATTTTCTTGATTTGTAACATTCTATATTTATCTAAAATCTGAAATTAGTGCCTCAAGAGGGCTAGTAAAGATTGGCTCAAGAAGGAAAGATTATGTTGTGGTTGTTTTTGACTAACTCTTATGCATCAAGGTTGGCATTGAAAGATAAAAGAGGGGGTATTTTTAGCCCAAGAACCAATCCAAGAAGTATGTCAATAGATGAAGAGAAAAGACTCATATAAGAAGAGCAACAAATAAGTAATCAAGGAAATAAACAAATGAATAAAGAGTAAGTTAATAAGTTAATATATTCAATTGGTAATGTTGAAACTAAATTGGTTAGATGTATGCATAATAATAGTAAGAGAAAAGGTTACCAAGAAGTGTTATGTGATGATGAGCCTAGATTGGCCAAGGAGATGTCATTACAATATGAGAAAGGAGGCTATGAGAATATTCAACATGAGAAGGTGGATTATCATGAAAAATCATCCAAATAATATATAAATGAGAGTATGACAAGGGTGAAGGAAGAACATATGCATAAGAAGGAATTATGTCATGAGGACAAAGTAGAAAGCATTATTAAAAATATAAACCAACAAGGAGTGTATGAATAAACTAGGATAAATGTGTGAGGAAGCTATGGAGTAGGATTAGGATTGAAGGATAAGAACCATCCATTTGAGTTAAATTATGATGAATAAAAATTAGAGATGGAGGAAATGGAATATGAAGAGGAAAATAAGTTACAACAGATCATAAAATCATACAGTTGAGAACAAATGATGAAGATAAGAGGAGAAATATAAAAATTATCTCATAAAATTAGATGAATAATATTTTGAAATCAACGAGGAAGTTGGACAAGGTGCATTTGAGCAGAAGCTCAAATTTTTCCACTTTGAGATCTTGATGAAAAACATCACAAGATAACATAGGCTATTAGTCTGTTTGAAAGTTTCAATATGACCTTTTTTCATATGGTGTAAGTGTGATATGTATTATAGGGTCCCATAGGGTATGTTAAATTCATTAGGATTATTTGGATCATGTGTTTATATCTTATTTAGAGTTTCTATCCAAAAAGGAGAATTTGAAAATTTGAACTTATAAATAGGCTTTTGAGTAAAATTTTGGGAATTGTGTGTAATGAAATTTTTATGTAATTTTGTGAAGGGTAATAGTAGGTAATATTAGTGTGTTTTAATTTTTTTTCAATGTGAAATTAATGGAAAATAAAATGTAATCCAAAAAACTTAGAATTGTAATTGTCACCCTACATGGAGTTGGTCATAAGGAGTTATTTTGCATGTTTAGCATCATGAAAGGATGGAATGCATGTAGGTGAAGTGAGAGAGTGGTAAAATTTTGGTATTATAGGTTAAATTTTAAGGATATAAATGTAGATATCATCAATAAATATAATAAGGATCAATATTTAAAAAACAACCCTAACTGCTTTACAAATTTTATATATGATTGTTATATGAGCAATGAAACCAAGGAATAAAAGAATGTTTTAGAGAGTATTTGTGAAATTACATGAGATTAATGGTATGTTATCAATATTAAATTTTTTATTTCTTTACATATAATGGGTTCTTATAATAATTTTATAGATAAGAAAGAGTTCATCTAGAACACAGTCTAATTAGGAACAATTATGTATTTACACAATAAAAAAAACAAGACTAATAATGTTTTTAGAAGATTTTTAAGCATAATTTAGATTTGTATAAGATATATAAAATATTTTAAGATATTTTATCATTAATATTAACCTTTTAAACACTTTCAAGTGAGAATATTGATCTTAAGTCTTCATTCAAACTA